>CM044563.2:8324577-8844577 GCA_024416835.2 Perccottus glenii
AAATAGCATAATGTTAAGAGTTGTAATAGGAACTACACTGTACATTTAAATAAAATTACTAAACAAACAGATTATTTTTACCTGTGGGTGTTCCCGTCATAACAGTGAGTGCTGCCATGGACTTTGTACCAATGTAGTGGCTATTGAGAAGGAAACGGGCCAAATCCTCTACGTTGTCAAACTGACGACTGAGGACCTTTTGTGCCCATTCACAAACCAGTCCACAGGCTGCCGATCGCATCTCATCCTCAGCGCTTGGCGACTGGCCGGTCGACTCCATCAACTCACACTATGGTCAAAGACAACAAAGGAGCAGGAAGGTGAGGATTATACAAGCAAAACAACACATTTCTCACTCAGGGTGCATTTCTCTTCTCAAGACTCACCCCATCCCCAGATTTTTGTAGATCCAGGTTAGGTAAAGATGGCATGTGAACAAAAGCTTTCTTCCTTAACCCGCTATAACAATATGTAGGAAGGGGTTAAGGTTTCATAAACAACATAAGACATGCTATCAAAACCTGCCACTAGAGATTATTAGAAAACAAAACGCCCAATGAACAATGCAAAATTATCATTACTAGTATATTACCCAGGATCTTACACAGGTTTGTGTTATCTGTAGGAAAGCAATTAGATGTAATAAAGCTCCTAGATTTAATTGGCCAAAATTTATAAATCATTCTTATTTCTCTAGGTAAATGCAGGTTAGAGAGTAGACAAAGAAATTTAATTTGAGAAATAAATGTAAAGAGACAATTTTTTGTCTCTAGTCACCATCTTTATAGATTTCATGTGGAGTAATCTAGATCAGCTGTAATTTTACATTTTTCACATATCATCGGAAGTAAAGGATATTTGGATTTCCCCCTCATGCCCAGTCGACGTGCCTTCATGTTTGGAAAGACATTCTTCATGATTTTTCCAAAGTCTGCAGCACTCAGTGGATTGTAGCCAAGATTGTCACAATAGCTCCTTCAAAAGAACAAAATAAGACTCTGTGAGATTAATATTAGGTACGTTCATATATGGGACATATGATCGCACCAGGTTTAGATTATGTTCATCCTCTCATGGCCTGCACACTCACTTGTATTCATCATAGACCTCTTGCTTTGGGAGGGACGTCTCTGGATGCTCCTCTAGGTGATTCCGTATCCAGTTGAAAGCATACATTTGTTGAGTACGGCTTGACGACATGGAACTCTGATCACTGTGAAAAATAAGTGTGATCAATACATATCCTTGTTTGGTTTGCATCATTTTCGTGTTGATACAAAAACTGCAATACCATAATCCAGGAGTGAGGACCCCTCTCATTCCCAGTCCAAATTGGTAGAATTTGAGGGTTGGGGTGAAATATGGGGAAACAAATGAAACACAGACATCTAGATATAGCATATGTCAGTGTCTACATACTGCTGCATATCAAGAGGCAGAAACTCACCTCCCTCTTTAAAAATGGGTAGAGATAATACTCATTTATATGATACCAATTTAGATTTTTATAATTTGGTAGAACTAATTGTGCCTGTGTTGGCGCTTGAGGATAATGACACTTTTGACAAGCATAAGGACAACAGACTTGAACATGTAATGATGGCCACAAAGGCAACCATGTGTGTAAGACAAGCTGGACAGATGTTTATGTCTGTGAAATACTGGGAGTCACTACCTTTTGTCATTGCCACTGCTGGGACCAGAAGGCAACTTAAGGTAGAGGTAGAGTTTTTCGATGTCTGTAAACTTCTCAACATCTTGCTGTAATGAAATAGATAAAATAAAATTAGAAATCATATATCATATGTTCTATTATAAAACAATACAATCATATGGCAGGTAAAAGTCACCCAAATTTTTTTTTATCCATAACAACATCAACCAATATTAAACAAATATATGGCAAGTTGCATGTTTTCCTTGTAATGTCCTAAATTACAAAAACAATATTTGAAAATAAACCACAAAAAAACCTGCACCGGTACAAAACAGGGATACAACCTGCTCGTTATTGACCCAAACACATCCTTTTCTATTTGCGCCTTTGTTGCTAGGAAACCAATACTTGAATGAATGAGGTGAGAGCTGTCAGCCAATAAGCAGTGAATGAAAACACTATTTACTACAGTCCGTTGCTTATAGCAAACCTTGACTGTGTTTTCACTGCATCCTCCCAATATACAATTACATTTTCCTTACCAATATTAAACTATGGCTACAATTTAAAATCTACAAATGCTGCCTCACAAATCTACTTTTATGGGTATTGAGTTTGCTTAATTTGAACACAAACAATAATGTAGAAATAAATGTATTCTTTATCGTTGTTTGTTCTCAGCAATGCTAAGGGGTTTAAAATGTCCTGATGCCTTCTTTTTAACCCTTAGCATTATTCATTACTGTCTTCCATTAACATTATACACACGTTGTAATAAGACTGCAGTTGGTCAAAATATAACGGAACGTTTGATTTTATAACAGACTATAACAGATACTTAAATATTATACTATAATAAATTGCAGAAATCCTGTCTACATTACAAGTCTTAATTACATTACACTACAAGTCTAAATTACAAGGGCAAAGTACAAATAGTTATTCACTAATAATAACCAGGGCTCTCAGTGAATGGTGATTATTTTATTAATGCTTTCCCAAATGTGCCAAATACCAGACACATTTGCTGTCATTAAAATGCAGAATGTAATAACCTCTTTTTGGGGAGATAAAAATAGACTAAAGCTTTATATAGTAGCTTTGATGTCACTCAAATGACTTTTATTTTGAAATGAGGTCTGAAAAGTTTTGTCTCAGATATATCCACGTGACAAAATGCAGAAATGGTGCTAATGTAGGTGTAATATTATTCTAGTCAGAGCCGCACAGACAACATAGAATTACATATGGTAGAGATTACTGAGCATTTGTGTGTACCATGTGTAATTATATACTGTATGTACGGTCAGTGTAGAGTTTAAAATAATGGTATATTTCCACTTTTTACTATTTAGTATGTGATTTAAAACAGTTAATATTGTGTTTAGCTAGCTATTTAAATATAATGATCCAGCAACAGTGTGCATAATAATTCAGATAATTCTTGCTTGCACAAGTATTTAAACTTGGTATGAAATGATATAGATACTCACCAATATGCTGTCCACCTTTGATTGTACAGATTTGCTGCAAAACAAGAAGAAAACGCATTTTAAACAATTGCACTAAAATATGCTTTGTGAGTTTGTTTAATATAAAAAATATTGTGAAGACATTAGGCAAGATTATAATTTCCCTTTTACAGTGATTACAAAACACAGGTGTGACTGTCCGTAGTCTCACCTAGTCTCATATGCTATGTGTGAAGTAGGGTTTAATGCAAATTGTTTAATGGTTTATTCATTGTTGGCTAATCTGTCTGTTTTGTAAATTCACACTGCTTTCTACACACAACCTAAAGTCCAAGGTGACATTCACAGAGGGCTTAGTCAAAGTATTTCGATGAGAGCGCAGCCAAATCAACAAAATATTATATTATAGTTTATTTTACCACCACAGCAAAATCATTATGCTGTATATACATGCCATAAACAGTTATAAAGGTACAACAATTACTATGTGCACATCCTTTTTTCTTAAACAAACTATTTTTATGTTGTCATTACTACCTAGCTCTTAATAACAGAACAATATATTGTCATTATAATAAATATGCAATAAATATAATTAATTCCCTTTTTTAAATGTAAAACAATGAATGAAGAACAGAGCACTGATATTTAATAGAAAGCAGTTCATTTTGTGATTGAATCAGGCATTAACTAAGTGACATTGACTTAAGCCATTATACCTGTGTAATACATGTCTGATGTAAACAGCTACCAGAAAGTGGTTATTATCTAGTGTTACAAATGTTTGAAATCTTGTAAATATCTTTTTTAATATGATTTGAGATCAGTGTGAGGTTTCTGCTGGCGGATTGACGTGCTTTGACACCTGTCATGCCGAGCATCACATCACATCAGCACCACCGGTGGCTTTCGTGTCATCGGTAACATGGCCTCCTATGGCTTCATGCTAATCATTAAGCTACTCCTGATACGAAAAAAGCGTCGCCACAGCGTTATCACAGCATAAACAGCAACACCGCGGACGTATTTCGTTTGTGTCGTGACATTTCCGTTGAATATTCAAGGCTAGTGTGGAAGCAGTCGCGTTATTTTCTGACGCTTTGTGCAGCACATTGCCTCCAGATCCACACACGCTAATTATGTGGCTACAGCTAGTGAAAAGGACATTGTGGCTGCTGCTTGTGGGTCATTTGCATCCTTACCAAATTGAACTCTTTATTTTGAACTGTAATGCGTTTGCCTCGGGCCCCTGGAGTCCTGGGACGAGCGCTGGGAGAGAGCCTAATCCCGAGGCAGGCTTCTGACCAGGTTGTTGTTGCTCATCAGCCATCACGACGGACGGAGGGGCGGTGGGGGAGCTTTAACAAGTAGGCCTCATCCCCGGCTCAGTGCGCTAGGACAGCCCGCTGAATCCGGCACAGAACATGGCAAGAGCAATGAGAGGCGACGCAGCGGAAACACAAAAGAAAAGCAACAGAAATAATGTAGCAGTCGGGCCATACAAAAGACATTTCGCAGAGGTCTCTCTCTCCGCTGCCGCAAATAGCACGCCTGCAGCAGCCAGAAGCAGCTACAGACGAGTTCAACCTGCGTCAAGGCGCACGTAGGCACACGCACCAAAGCGGAAACGCAGCTGGATTTGAACTTCAAAGCAAAAACTCACTGAACTTAAAAACACAAAACAACTTACACATTTACTTGATACTCTCTGCCAAACATAGCATTTTCATAATTTAAATATTACTAATTTATTTACAGTTTACATTTCTTGATTGAAACATAGTATAACAATGTGATTGAAGCTTTTGGCAAATGGAAATAAAGAGTTTTCATGTGCATTGAAGCTAAAAATATAATATAACCTGTTTTATTTTTTAGTGGGGTTTTTTTGTATTTATGTACAGTATGTGACTAAAGCAATCCACTCCTCCTGGGACTCAGAATAGAATACCTTCTCTGTGGCACTCCCTGAGGATAACAATGAATCCTTACATTCTTTTTAGGTCGGGTATTCGGGGACTTTTGCCTCCCCCGATGGACGGTCCCAGGGCATAGTGTCATTCAATTTACTGAAACAGACAGATTTTAAAAAAATCGGGTTAATATAAAAAACACTGACTTGACTTTAATATAAGAACAGCCAGCCAGGAGTGTAAACCAAATGACAATTACCCGTAAGCTTCTTTTTGCGATGGTACATTAGGGCATGTAAAACATAAAGCAGAATAAATAAGCTTTTTGAAATTATTATTTTTTTCTTTAAATACAGTATTTTATCAGCAGACATCAAAGTTTTTAATATCCACACATTGTAAATCAGTGTAAGTGTGTTTTACTGTGAAAGTCCAGGCCGGATCATTTCTTTTGACTTTGTTTTTGTTGATGCTGCAGTTCCGCGGTGCGCCTGAGGGGGGCGCTGCTGCAGGAAGACGCTTGATCAGATAGTGACAATGACGGGTAAACAGCCAGGATGATATCACTCTTGTCCAAAGCTGTCATTTTTCTGCACGTTTTGACCTCTTCCTCGTCCTGCAGCTGTATGTTCTCTGATCACCTGCTCTGTCTCAACAGGAGACGACCAGTGGCACACTCTCACGTCCACTCTACCTCTTACTATTTTTTTCCTCATCGTAGTAATCTGAGATACAGTAGTAAAAAACACACTACGAGCATACAGATACGGGCAGTCTGTACAGGATAAAAATATAGGCCTAACTTCAATCCGGATCAGACCGGTAAAACTGATAAAACTGGCATTAATCGCACACGTGGCTCAAACATAGGATTGCAGTTAGCCAAGTTGGCATGTAGCCTAATCAATTATATAAAATCAACCTATCACCTTCACGTTATTACTAATGTGACATTTTACAATAATGAAGTCACCAGGTCAAGAAAAACAAGACCCAAATAAATTCTTCCATATTGGCTGATTCTATGTCGCCATCTTTTGGAGAAAACAGGACACTTCACGCGCTAAACAGACACCGGTTTAGAAACAATGCAAGCCGATGCCAGCAAAAGACTCAGATACATGACAATGCCATGTCCCCTATTGAAAGGCTGTAGTAAATGACTTTATATGTATTATAACCAGAACTAATTTACTAACAGGTAAACACAAATTGAAGGTTATTCTGGCTATAGCAAAGACACAACATTGTTACAGTCACACACACACAGTTGTAATTCTGCCACTTTTCTTTATTTAAATTGATGCCTTAAGAAAATGTGTTTCTAAAAAAAACATTTGGTGAATTAACTACATTTTTGAAAATATCTTAAAGTAATAACTCTACCTGAAACCTGCAGTTCCTTTTTCCTCTCAACCATCATATATTAATACATTACAAATGTGATTGTGATGCCAAACCCCCACATTGTATGGGGCAGATCCATCAAAGCTTGTCAACTGAAGACCTGTTAACAACACCGGAGGTGTGGAACAGTGACACTTCCTCTAAATCTCAAGAAAATGTTGTTTCCTTGTTAGTCATTGTTTTCTCACTCTATTTTTGACCTTCGGTTGCCGGCTGTTCTTCACTGATTTATTTTACTGTCAATCTCCTGTCACTTCACATTTGGGTGGGAAGGTCTCATCTCCGTAGTCTTTGCCCTTGCTCATTCTTCAGAATGTTAAGATATCCATGTCACTCATGTTAGATGCCATTTTTGTGGCTATATCAAAAAGCAGTAACAGCTCACAACTCCCTTTAAAAACTCTTGCAGCCTACATGATGGGACTAATATACTATACACATAAGCCCACCTGTTTTTTGGGTCAGAGGTTTTCTGAGGAATGCTTGGACATTGATCAAGTCACCACTGTCTCGGACACGCAAGGTGCCTCTTAATGTAGGACAGTGATGGCTCTGTGGTGAGGAGGTCGCTAAGTCTGGCTCTCACGTGCACTGCTCACAGCTCCAATCCTCTTACAACCCCCACTTACAACAAGGCAAACCTTAAGATCAGCTTGATGTGGCCAGGTCTTATCCTGAATACAAGTAGATCCTCGAGACAGAGTCACGCCAGCAGGTATCAAACATCGTCCAACCCACTTACCTCTGTGAGGCTCTGCACTGTTGGCCTTTGGGTGCTTTGACTACATGGTCTTTCAAAACAGATATATACAGCATATACAAACAACTTAATCCAAAGCTAATTTTATAACTGTGACTACTGAAGAAATAAATAAACATACTTATCTCAGTAGTGGTTCAGTGGGTGGACAGATCTCTGTAACAACCTGGTAATTAGTGGTTAGCAATATTTTTTTTTATAATGACCAACAGCAACATGTGACATTGATTTAATAATTATAAAGCAAATTGATTATAAATATATATACAGATGTGTGGTTGTTATCATATACAGTACATAATATAAAAATTACAAAATGTCTGTCTTCAGTTCACTTTTATTAAAATATGGGAGTCCCAGCTTTGACGTCATTTACACAACACTGTCCCGGGCCATGCTGTGATTGCATATTATATACAGTTTTTCCTTCTCTTTCTTGGCATCCTGTAGCAACGCGGATGGGAAACTCTGATGTCATCAACCTTGGCGCAGCGGGACAGAGGAGCATGCAGACCCTCAGGGTGCCACGATTGGTGCCCATGTGTTTGTGCCCCGTAGATGGTGAAATAGATGGTGTGGCGCTGCCTGCCTGCGCTGCACCTGCGTCCCAGCATGCTGATTGATCAGTTTGGTCATGTGGAATGTCACCATCTGCTCCCCAGCCCCACTCACCCCTTCTTGTGTGAATGCCAATCACTGGCAGGAAGATAGTTATTTAAGCCATGTCAAATCAGGCGCACAATGATGAGCAATATGCCAACAACACTTGAAGTGTGTGCAGGCATAGTATGAACAACAGCAGATCTCACAGTCAAAAGGCAAACCATTCTGTAAATACAAGGTCCTTTTGATTCTTCTGAAAGATATGTACAACAACTTTCTTCTATTTTTGTTGGTGGTAAATGCATTTCTTGCATGAACCTTCCTTTCCCCTCAGTTCGTCTTCTTTTGGCTCCTTAATAACCATCAATGTATCATGGGGCCATCAGTAGTGACATTCTTCATTGGAGACCGTCCTAACCAATGACATTTCAGCCATGGAAAAATAAAGATATGCAAATTTGAACTCATTAACATTTGCATTACCTGTTTGAATAATCACACTCCTGACAAGTCTGCAATTAACTAAGATTGATGCAAAGTTCAGGGCTAGGGGACTGTATATATTTGCTCTTGAATCATTTACTCCTGATGTGTAAGCTTACCATCTCAGATAAGAAAACTGATCTCTGTCACAGGAAAAGGTCATTCAGTAGACGCTTGTTTCCTTGGATAACCTGCTAAAAACTCTTCATTTCTGCATTGGCAGTTATGAATAGGTGCTATTGTAAAAATCTTAGCAAGACTATTGATAACAAAGCACTAAAATCCACAAGGGATTGTTGATAGCTGATGAAGATGAGGAGACTGACCTGCTAACCCAGTTAACATTAGAGTGGATGGTAAGGATTAGACTTCAAGAAAGCAACTGCAGCTCACCTTGAGCTGGCGTAGCTACCACAATTGACTTGTGATTCAGAAATGGTTAGTTACACCTTGCCACTTCATATTGTCTCGCAAACAGCTGTGTCAAATTGTGTCAAACTCCTATGGACTATTTTGCTAAATGCTACAATGCATTAGTATGAAAAGCATAAATATTGCAGGTGTGCCATGCCTGTTTAAAATATACATTATCAGGCCTTTACTCAGTAGCCTGTAACATCCAGGGTTAAACAGTGTTTTCAAAACAGGCTGCTGTGTGTTGCTTCGTGGGACTTATGTTATTCGGGTCCTTTAAGGTCTTCTAAGGACATAGGCAGTCCAGGGGAGAGAATTCGGGTCTTTATTACAACAAGTGCAGTTTTCAAACTATGACATTCACAGAAACTTTTGATTTTAAGTGGTGCATCTTGAACTGCACCCACATGTCTCTTTTGTCTAGCGGTTAATTGATATTGTTTCTAATTGAGTCATAGTTGTATTATGTGCTATGTTTTATCATTTAAGGAAACATTTTAACATTTAAATTCTTGCAACTCCTTTCCAATGTTCTTCTAGTTATTCTAGCTAAATACCACAAAGACAATATACTGTATAGGAGTGTAGCTGCACGAGCTAAACTGAGTTGTAATGAAAGCTGTACGTCACAGATTGGAAAAAGTTTCAATTTATGTATGCAGTTCACCACTACACATTTTAACATGCATTTCCTGCCAGTTCAATCTTTTATGCAGCAATCTGTTAGAAGAATCTGGAAAAAGACTTAGTAGATGCCTTGAAAAAGTGACAGAAAGGGTTGGCTCGGTGAAAACTGATGAGCATAAAAACCTAATAAACCCGAGAGAAGGTTGTTTACACACGCAGCAAAGTGTAGGTCAGTGTGGGTTTGAGCCAGGCCAGCAGACAGTGAGGAAGTTTAGGACTGTATACATTAGCAGATCACCCAGACAGGCTACTGTATAAATAACCTTCAAACCCAGCCTCTGGAGAAGCTGGCCACACCACACGTGCTTCTCATCTAAGACTTGCTTCTATTTGTAAATGTGGGTCAGACAGGGTGTGGTGTCTTACTGTCTTTACTGCAAACCTCTCCAGTGCCTACCTGATTCAAGGAGATAATCTGTGTGATGTCACTGCTGCTCTCTGGACGGGAAATTTCTGGACAGGGCTGCATAGGATTTTAGAGATGACCAGCAAAAAATATAGAAAATAAATTAGTAACACACAAAAACAAAATACATACTAAGACATTAGAGTCCTATAAGTTTCTAGCGTTGTAGTAGCAGACAATGTCCCTAATCAGTTATATAGCGTTCCTTTAATGTACTTTCCCCCAAAATTATTCCATTTTGTTCAGTTGCACCGATACACTAAACTTTAATAGAACCAATCACACTCTTTTGCATATTGTAAAGTAGGATTTGCTGGAAAAAAAAACTGTCCAACAAAAGTTGATCAATTATGTTATCTGTTAAGGTCATTGTTAGTGTGTCCAATCATATCTGCGTTGGGAATTCCCTCATTATTTTACAGTTACAGCCTGATAACAATGTGCAGACACACCAAAAGTAGGCCACACACAACACACACCACGACTTAAACTAAGAAAGTGAAGTATATACATTTACTTATTTATTTTTAAGATGTCCCTAGTGCCCCGTGCTAGTACCACAGTAATAGCACCACAGACAGATAGATAGCTCCAATCCTTCGCCCCTTCACCCCTCCGCTCAGTCTGGAAATGGTTCAGCCCTGATTTGCATAAGTTGTCTGTGGGTAGAGCTGCATGTCCAACAGGAGTAGGTTAGGGGGAAAAGAGTGCATGTGGACTACACGCACACGAGTCGAGGCACAGGCGGGCGAGCGGTGCGTGAGGACTGTGTGTCGTGAGCCCGGAGTCTCGCATTGAACCTGAAGCAGCACCAGAGTTATGTACCGCGCTCACTCTGTCTCTGGCTCAGGCAACAACTCATTGATGTATTGCTACAACATGAAACCAGTGAGTACATTATCTGTCATTTTCATCTGTGTCTGTGGATGTGTGAGGCTACAACTTAATTTGTGCGACACATTTTGTGTTTGTTTCCTGGTACAAAATCAAAATCGATAGATGATGAACGAATGTGTAACCTAGTTGAACATGTGATTTAATCATTTGCATAAGTAATGTATTCATTTACATATGTGTTTAAATGATAGCAGTGCATGAAATTTACACTTAACTTTGAAATCAGCATTTATTTACTAAGAATAACTTGAGGTGTGTAAATGCAGTTCCCTCTGGCTTGTGTGATGTGTTTTATAATGTTTTGTTTATTCTATTTTTATGTTTTATGTTTCACACTTGTTCTGAATTATTTTGCGCAGCTTAGTGGAGTTTATACAAAAAATGTGTAAATGACAAATTACCATTCATCTCAGTTTAAACATTAGAAAGCACAATATATAACACTTAAAGTAATGCTGTTTTTTTCTGATTAACACCATAACACCCATTAACTTGTAATTTAACAGTGACAAAGTCCTGTTAAAATGCACCGGTGAGACTTCCTGTTCGGCTAAGCATCATGTAGTCAAACCTCGCAGCAGAAAACATCTTGACATGAAGCAGATTGCTGCTATTTCTATTTGATTTAACCCTGCTACGCTGGAGCAGTCCCTCCACCACTGCAGCCATTATCAAAGGCAGCTTTGATCTCTGTGAGACTAACCATATCCAGACATCGTGGATCACAGAGGCAGAAAATTGGTTGCATGTGGCTGCAGTTGGCCATGGTGGAACACAGCATAGGCCCTGAATAGCAAGTTGATATTTCACTCATCTGGCATGACAATGTTATATACTTATGTATTGTCAAACCATTGTTGCTGAACAAGTTAAAAGCACAAGATTAAAATGTTGTGTAAGATCCACATATTTAAATAATAACTTACACATGTACTGTATATGTTTGCTTATATTTGTAAGACACAACACTTGGGCTTTAGACCAAGCATATGTTTAATCAGTGCCTACATCCTCCTTTAGTTGTAGTCTTTATTTGGTGAAAACAGACCCTTATCATTTGTGATGCCATGATTAATGGTTCCTAAATCAATGCTATGTTAAAAGAAGATGCCATGGTGACGGCTCCTCTCCAGTGGGGGCCAGAGGGGGCGTGCTGGGGCGGGGGTGTGACCATTATTAACGGGTCGCCTGCTATGCTGATGGTAAGGAGGACAATTGGCTTTATCCTCGGCCATATGCTGCCCATGGCGGCTCAGACGGGCCCTGTGTCGGCAGGGGCTCCTCTGTTTGGCCTAGCCCACAATCACCATGGGACTTGTGCCAGCCAGGGTCACGGCAGTGTGTGTGTGTGTGTGTGTGTGTGTGTGTGTGTGTGTGTGCTCATGTCTAAGCCTACGAGTGTGCTGCACGAGCGTACTCAAGAGAGTCTTTAATAGCCTGCTTTACAGAACTTGTCGTCCGGGTAACTGACACCCCATTGATGCTGTGCAGGGAGGTTTATTCTCATTTCCTGGGGCACATCAAAGCAGTCGAGGGAGGTGCAGGTGCAGCCCAGACCTCTTGGTGTGTTTGAGTGACTGTGTATGTGTCTTGTGTTCGAGGTAGCTGTTTGTAATAACTCACTTTACATGAAAGGGAAATGTATGGTAGATAGAGATGTACGTAGATTGTTTTGTTTGAGGTTCAGTGTAAAGCAGTGATGTCAAACTCAGTATAATTTCAAGGAGAAAGCTTTTAGTAAACTAGTATTTATTAAATATATGTGCCATAAGAATTATACAATTATACTTTTTTTTGGCCTTTAACATTTTTATTTTTATTAACATAATCAAAACGTGTCTTTGGGCTTGATGCAACATAAAGGGTCATGAACCTTAAATTTGAGATGTATACTGTGAAACCTTTCCAAAAGACAAAAGAAAAGATCACAGGATCAGACTCAGTTGCGTGTTTAGTTTGGAGTAAGCAAGCAGGTTTGTAATTCAATTTTATTTCAGGGGGAAGTGTGTCCTAGCCTTCTGAAGCCAGCCGAACCTGATCATGATTAGGGCAGGGATTTCTCATGGTGAATAGTTCTTAAATCCGGATGAGGAGGTGCATGGATCTGCAGCTTATGGATTATCGCAATAGCTCTAAGTGTGCATCAGCTCTCTGCTTTGTTTTCATAATACTGTTGCCTCTGCGCACGCTCACAGTATTTACACAGAAAATCATTTTATACTTGTTTGTTTCTGTTATTTTTTTTTAGGTTTTTGGGCAGTCTCCCTGCAATGACAACATCAACCTGAACTCATCTTCACATCCGTCCATCAAGGCCCCCAGCAGTATGTTCGCCAGCACATTCTTTGGTAAACAGACAAACTATTTTGCATAGCATCTGGTTACTGCATCAATAATTTTGCTTCATGTACCACTTATGCTTTTAGCACAGAGCCACACAGGAGCATAGTAAAAAGCAAGCAATGTGGATAACGCTGAATTAACAATTCTAATACTACCATATAGAAGCAATATTATTAAGCCAATGTAAGTGAAAAAGTGGAAATTATAATTATTAGTTTACTTACTTATTTTACATGCTGTACTGTAAAGCTTTGAAAACCGTATCATTTGTATCAACCCAAAGCTAATTTCTTCATTATTTTTCTGTCAGATATATACACTTGTACATAAAGGTTCAATCAGATACAAAGTATGATAGCTCTATTGCTTCATTAGAGGCTGCTGCTGTGTCTATGTCTGCATTTTGCTGCTTGAGATGCTGCTCCGGTGCGGGCCATAACATCTCGTTATGTGTTTTAGAGGGGACGACCAATTCGCCCGACATCTGGAACACCGTAAACGGGCTGAACCAGCAGGGCTATGAAGGTGCACTGGGAGCTGCCACATCTCTCCAAACACAGCCGGGGAGCTACGGCAGCATGCATCCACATAGTCACCTGGTGAGATTTACATCCAGCCCGCTACATACTGACACGCACTTTTAGGCCCCTTGCTGTTTTAACTGAGCCGTTCTCTCTTGCTGTTCAGGACTATTCTCCGCATTCAGTGATGGCTGCAGACATGAATAGGGGCCTCCCACCTATGTCTTCTTTTCACCGCAACAACACACCATCTCGCACTACAGACAACTCCACAGGTGATGACGCTTTGCCTCAGTTCTGCACTAGATTCATAGATTTAAATGTTCAACTTTGATCAAGCCCATTTTGCTGAGGTCTGATTACTGTGATTGCGACTAATAGATGTTTGTTTTGCAGTCTCAGGTAACCAGGGAAACGTATCAGGAAGTTCACAGACAGGAGACACTTTAGGCAAAGCTCTTGCCTCTGTAAGTATGCATCACCTCAGTCCCATTACACCAGCTCATCTGTGTTCAAATAGCAGCATTAAACCCAGTCCCAGTGGCATAATTCAAAAAGGGAATTATTTTTCCCTGGCTATTGCATATTAACACACTGCTACTCTCAGACTGCAGGACTTTTTATTGGCTGCCAACTAGTAAAATGAACAGAATTGATGAGTTTAGTTGAGGTTATGTGCCTGTGCCAAAAGATATATCGGCGACAGTAAACTGCAATGCAGAAATGACAGGTTGTGTCCTCAAAATGATCCATGCTCTAAGCCACTCTTTTCCCATTTGCTCTCTCCTCATCTGCTGCAAGATTTATTCCCCTGATCACACCAGCAGCAGCTTCCCCTCCAGCTCCTCCACGCCGGTCCGGTCTCCATCTCCACTAACGAATGCAGCAGAACCTGCAGGTAACAAAAGAGGATGATGTGCTGCTGTAGGTTGATGTTTCTCACATCCCAGTGTCGTAATAGTGCGTCCTCTTTTTAGGTACAAATACATGGCCCCAGAGTTCAGTTCAGCCTCAAGACTCGCCACATTATGAGTCTTCGCTTATATCATTGGTAAGGACCTGAATCACGTTTGTAAGAAAAGGATATATAATGTAAATTGATATGTTCAAATACTGGAAGTTACAAGGATATTTTAGGATTGTTGTCAAAAATTGAATAAAACACACATTTTAAACAAGTTATTATTGACATTTAACTTGAATACAAACAAAAAGGGCCCATTTTAACACACTCTTTGTAAAAGTGTGTTTTCACCAATTGCTCAAATAAGTTAAAATGGTGTGTTTATAAATATATGTCATTTTTTTATTTTTTTAGAAACATCACTCCTTTTCCACCATCTTCTTAAAACCACACCAATTCTACCCAGGAGACCAATGTGATTACAACTTATATTAGGAAGAAGAATCCAGACTGAATAGTACTAATATACAATTAAATCTCATTTAATTGTCACCCTGTAGTAATTAAATGGTGTTTATAAAATCATCCCCAAAAATGGCTGAATGATTGTTGTCAGAAGTTGGATTAATTAATCCAAACACCTTTTATACCAATTAAACCAAAGTAAATGGCTTTACAATCAATACAAATATAAATATTACATTTTAGTTAATAAAATAACTAAAAACAAATTTATTAGAATTCCCACACAGACTTACACAAAGGATAGATACAGAGCCATAAAGTTATCAAAAACTCTTATTTGTTTTGTTTGTGCAGTCTCAGTTGGAGGACCGTCTGGACAGGCTGGACGATGTCATCCACGTCCTCAGGAACCACGCGGTGGGCCCCCCGGCCACTATGCCCACTGACATCCATGGCCTGCTGTCCCACGGCCCCCAGGGACCAGTGTCCTCCGCCAACTCTCTGCCGCTTACATGCCACACTCCCACCATGGTTAACACACTTTACTTTGAAGTATTTTAGAATAGGGCAGCACTTAGTAATACTATGTGATGTGTGAATAGTCACGGTGTCTAGTTTCAGGAATTTCCCAGTGGCTACATCTGTGTGTTTTCCTCATGCAAAGGTTGTTGTTCTTGAAATAGGAAGCTGAACACAATGGATGAGTGTTGTGATGTGGGGCCATGTTTGGGAAATGTTCCGTATGCGTGGACTAATTCTGCTGTGATGGGGGACGCTTGATTCATACTCTTTCAGCAGACATGGGGATTTTAGCCCAGCTGGAGTGAAAGTATATAGAGAGGAAAGGGGTTTTTAGTCTAATCCTTTGGGGGGAGGGGATATTAAATTCTCTCACTTTTATTTTTACAAATGATGCGTTGGGTTGAAATGAATCATTCCTGAAGAGAATTAGGGGTATGTTGACTATAGAGTACTTTTAAGAGAAGGATTAAGATTGTCTCAGATTAAATTAATTCTGTAGAGCTAGAGATTCAGCCAGGGTTATGCTGAAAATGAGAGGGCAGATGTTGGTTTGCTGACTTATTTGTCTCGGGATGAAGAGTTATGTGTTTTAGCCCGGCCGGCACTTCTTAGAAAAGATTTATGGCGGTAGAGAGATGTTTACTCCCAGCATGTAGACACTGTACTCAAGGGCTGAATGCACAAGCCTGGACATGAATATTGATTTGGTCTTTGTTTGTCATAAAGGTTGAAGCAGTCGCAATGAACAACAACCAGGCTGCTTTCCAAAGCCATACACAGAATGGACACCCGTACCCAGGCAGACAGAGGCTCGTACTGCACCACATGCAGGCAGCAAACAGGGGTCAGTCCTACTCCTATATTTAACATGGTTCACTCCCACCTTGCATATTTTACATTTAATGATTGAATGTGTAGGTGGCCTGGGAGTGCAGAGTAATTTGGAGCTGAAGATGGAGAGCGTGGAAAGGGAGGACATGATGCACACCAGCCACAGCTCAGACAGCCAGAGGTCAGACGAGGAGAGTGAGCACAAAACTCAAATAGAGAACAGCTCAGGAAACAGGTGAACAAACAACACTACTCACAGAAAATATACATAAATAATCTGCAATTGAATAATTATGTGATTCAAATCTACACAAAATAAGGTTGTGAATCAGTAGTGCTTACAATAGACATTAAAATTTACATTTTGAGTTAAGTTGCATTGTATCAATTGAAGTACATTTTACACCTGGTTAAGTTTATTTTAAATGTTCATTTGAACACTATATTTTAATGTGAATTTTTTGTGCCTTTCTCATTCTACAAAAAAAAGTCATCCCAGATTTTACACTTTTCTCTCTACTTAGCATCTTGTGTACCTTTAATCCCAAATGAAAACCACAGCATTCTTTGTCTACGTTAAATTTAACATCACTTTTAACAAGAAAAAATGATAACAATGTAAACACAACTTCTGGCAGTGCTCTCGAATTTACCACTGTGCCCTAGAACAACAGCATAAATCCATATAAGTGAGTTTAAGTGCATTGTATGATTTGATAAACTGTTCTGAGACGTTGATTTTATTTTTATGATTTTGCATTAGATCCTAAAATATCTGATTAAAGAACATCTTCTAGGGTCAACAGAGGTCACTTCAGGACAAACCTCTTTAGATAATCTCATTGGGTGATAGGGATCTTTATGTGATGTGCATGACCACCAGCAACATTTTAGTCATTGTCAAGTTGTATTTTTGGAATAATAATAAGAATATAGCGGATCTTTTTGACATGTAATGGATGTCAATAGATTTAATCATACATAAATGTTAAGCAGCTCAGAGACAGTATAGTCCTTTTAATCAGCTTGTAACATCAGAATATTAGTCTTAATTATCCAGCGTGACCAGCAGAGGGCACAGAAATCCACAATTGAAACCGTACATAGTTGTGACTGATCTCCAAGTTTTTTCTCACCCACTCGTTGTTGTAGTATCCATGAGGATGAGGACCTGAGTCCCGAGCAGAAAGCCGAGCGTGAACGTGAGAGGAGGATGGCCAACAATGCTCGGGAACGTCTGCGAGTGCGGGACATCAACGAGGCCTTCAAGGAGCTGGGCCACATGTGTCAACTTCACCTCAAGAGTGAGAAGCCTCAGACCAAACTCCTGGTCCTGCATCAGGCTGTGGCGGTCATTCTTAGTCTGGAGCAACAAGTCCGAGGTGAGTGACCAACCAGGCATCCCATATATCCTGGAAAACCTGGAATAACATTTACTTAAATGCAGAATTTTGTAATGTGGATTTGTTTTGGATTCCTTTAAGACTAGCTTTATGTATATGACTGACAGTAACCTGAAAGTCCTAGAAAATGAGTCTGTGGAAACAGATATTGTTGTTGTTTCAGTTCCTCTTGTTTAAACAAATATCTGCACATGT
Source organism: Perccottus glenii (assembly GCA_024416835.2). NCBI lineage: Eukaryota > Metazoa > Chordata > Actinopteri > Gobiiformes > Odontobutidae > Perccottus > Perccottus glenii. The sequence goes on from CM044563.2 coordinate 8,342,461, forward strand.
CTAAAGGCCTTCTTAACTGTTCATAGAGAGGAACCTGAACCCAAAGGCAGCGTGTCTTCGGAGGAGGGAAGAGGAGAAAGCCTCTGCGGTCATGACAGATCCACAGTCCATGCATCTGGCTTTCCATCCCGGTCTCACGGATCCAGGAAACCACATGGGCCACCTCTGAACATCTACCGCAAGTATTTACACTTGATTTAACTAGCTTTGTGTACTGTATGTTAAAAGAACAGTAGTGACTGATGCATTGTCTCTTTGATTTGCAGATATAGTGTGGATTCACTTGTCCCAGTGTCTTTCTGAATTTGGACCGAGCGGAGACTTTGACCTCTTCAAATGATGCAGTTGAACAATCATCTCTTCGCTTTCCAAACAGACTTCTTACATTGTGCCTAAGCGTTTTAGACAAAGCATTGTACGCTGCAGATGTTTTGTATGTAAATAAATTGTTAATATTTCTGTTTGAATATAAAGTAAAAGGGAGTGTCATCTGCAGTTTTGATTTTTTATGTAATTCTGATTTTATGATTACGGTGTGTCACATTTGACTCAAGAGGACGACGGACATTCCTACATTTGTGTGTTCAGACAAAGGATTTCATTTGTCCAAAGCTGTGTGTGTTGTGTGAGTGAGTGTTGCAGGAGTCTGACCATTCTGTGAATGAACTATCTCCAGGAATGTCCCTAATGTATGTGTGCTATAAATTATATATTACATTTTGTTGTTTATATATTTATGCTCTAGCATTGTTGGTTAATAAAACATCTCTATTCTTCACTGGGTAATTACAACTTTTCAGATCACTTGTTCTTTATGTTTAACTAGAGCATTTTTTCTAAATTATGTAAGTTATCTTTTTTTAAATATTGTATACTCATTCATATTAACTTTATTATTGTTGTCTGTGCTTTTCTTACTGACTTTACACAGTAAATCTTTTGTGCAGTTTTTTTCTAGACATAGCCAACTATAAACCATGTTCAAATTGTCACCTGAAATACTCCACTGTAAAGTATGTGTACAGTTTGAAGTAGCCTAAGGGCATGTGTCATAAGAATAATGTAGCAATAAATGTCTTTTTACAAATCATAGTATGGGTATTTTTGTTTTAGAGCAGTGCTGTAGCCTTTTTTTTTTAGTGTTTCAGCCATTATATTAATCACAGCCAGGCTAGGATTGCTAAATGGTTAACACATGGGTAGCTTATCTGGTAAAAAGAAAATACCAGATAACCAAAGCTACCCAGACACGCTTCAGTTCATCTGGTCATCTCCTCTCTTCTCTGTTTTCTCTCAACCATCAGTTTCCCTCTTTTTGACAGGAGGAGGAAAAGCCTATGTAGCTTCAGGAAATTACCAAACAAAATGTTTCTAATGAGGTCATCCCTCCACATCCTAGCCGCCATATTTTATCAGGTGAGACAAAAAAAAGCAAATTTACAGTTAAAAAAAAAAAAAAATATAGCACAAGGCAGATCCACTATCAAATGCAATACTTACGTATGTGTTTCATTTGATGTAGGCTATTATGTCAAAGAGGGAAATGTCGTGAAACCACATTTTACAAATACAGTAGTATTATTGAGTGGTATTATTATTACACTATAGCCTGTCCCGTTTCAACAACTTTAGGATGTAGCCTAACTATTGGGTATACCCCGCTTTCTTTGTCTTTTAGGAAGGCCTTTACCCCGTGACAGGCTTTTACATCCTGGGCGTGGTCCATTTTCTTACAGCTTATCTTTAAAACAACATCTCAACTTCATTTTATTTCACTTGCACAACTTGTAAGACAGTATTGTTGTCACGTTGTTAAATTAGGTTCTTACAGTAATTATATATCAATTTATTTGTGTAATTAGCGCGAGAATGTGAATGTCTGACACAGAGGAGTGGGCGTAAACGCAACACGGGGCAGGATGGTCTCAGTCAAAAAGAGGATAACACTCTTAAACTCTGGACACACAGCGGGTGAGTGTCAGCTCTCTTCGACTTTCTTTTCTTCTTAAAACACTGGTGTAGTTAAACCTTTTGTGTAGGGCTAACCACTTTGTTAAGAGTCTCTCTGTCATTTCTCTCTGTGTTTAATATGTTTGATGTACCTTTTCCAAACTAGAGTCCCACTGTTAAAATGTGTCGGATTGTAGATCCACGTCTAACCGGATAAAGGACATAGCAAGATAAACTTTCTTTCTGATGAACAAACAACAGAAAAGTTTGGCAAGCCATAGACATACACTTGTTTGTTTTAAATGCTTTAATGCATTTGGACCTATGTTATTTGACCTTATGAAAAACAATCCTTTTGTTAGTATCTCTTTTTTTTTTTTTGCTGTAGACTCAATAGCTGTTATCTCTATTATTCAAAATGTACTACCTTATATTCCAGCTCAATTTAACAATTTAGCCCTGTGGTTGTTGTTATAACATTCTATAAATGTCAATAACTATAGTGGCCTATTACTTTTTATCATTATCTAATTATACTTTAAACTATTTGTAAAATGCTATTACCAATAGTTATTACGCAACATATATATTTTATTTTTTCTTAAATTTTACAGCTTTTCTGGGTCTATTTTTTAGGTGTCAAAAGCTGTAAGTGTTTCTCATCAGAAAATAGAGATGACTTTATTTCAAGTGTGTGTGGGTGAAGTGGGTGACGACAGCTCAGAGTCCGGGTCCAGTTGTAGTCGTCATGCAGTGTGCTCAGCGCTGGTTGTACAATAGTTTACTGTCACGAGCACACAGAAGGAACTGTCTTCATTTCACAGCAATATCAGCCTCTTGGCCTTGTCACTTATTCTCTTTATGTTTTCACTGGCTTCGTCTGTCATTGTTCCCGCTGTGACTTAGACCCATTGTTGTGTAAACACCACGTTTAGCTTTACCAGCCTGATCAGTTTTCACTTTTCCATGCAGCGTCAGGACCTACCATGTCATGATTTTATACCTGTGCTTGTTTACAGGTGTGTCTGTTCAGTGTCTCTTCAGCTGAGTCCCAATGGAAGCCCACAGACAGAGCAGCTCTCCAGACATTAGGGTGCTTAGGGGCCCCACAGGACAAGATGGACAGTTTGGGGTGAGGGTCCAGGTCCAAGGCATTAAGGGCCAGCCGTATGTGATTCTGAACAGCTCTGGCCAGGAGAACCACAGGGACGTTTCAGTGATCACACACCAGGCGGGGTATAACCCGGGGGTGATGAGGAAGCATGTGGACAGCAGGCACTCCCGGTCTGAAAGTAATCTGACCACAGGCCCCAACTTTAATTTTCACAAACACCCAGAGATCCTGAGACCTTATGACCCTGACAACAATGACATGAATGCACTGCTCCCCTCACAAGTGGCTAAACGAGCTGGACACAATCTTACTGTGCCCAAACCCAGGATCCCACTGCCGGCTGAGGGCCCTGAGGTACAGGAAGTGTCTAACATAGGTGGACAAAAACCACCCAGGTCTCCAAACTCAGTGGAGAGAAACCCTTTCTTATCTGTGGGGAAACTCATAAGCCAGTTTAACACAGCAGCAGAGAGGCAGACGTGGGCCGAGGTCCAGATTAGATCAAGATGAGTGCAGAAGGTCACGCAGCGTGGACAGTGGCCGAGCCTCAGACACTTCATCCTCCTCTTCCTCCAGCAGAGCCTCGTCTTTTAAAGGAGTCAGAGGTGAGACCCCTGTCGGGATTTATCCTCCTGGGTCAGCCAGGGCTAGACTGCTCAGTGGAGAAGTCACTTTGGTAAAGAAGAGGGAAGACAGCATACCGCGTACACCGCTCAAAGAAAATCCTGCTCCAGAGACATTATCTCCACAGGCAGCAAGACTGCTTCAGCGTACAGCCTCCTCCAGGTCATGCAGCGACCCAACAGATGAGTCCAATGAGAGGGACACTCAGGTAAAGATATTTACTGAGAGGAACATTATTATCTATAGAGATTGTATTGTTTTTATGGGTTTAATGTTCTCTAACCAGGTCACTCCTGATCTTCTGAAAGGGCAGCAAGAACTTTCAGTGGATTTGGCAGAGGACTCAGCAAGATTAATGCTGTTCGCCTTCCTTAAAGATGGGTAAGCACTTTAGGGCATGTTAGGACAGGGCCGTTCATACATTTTTAGATAAAATGTTAATATATAAAGCAATGAAGCAATGAATGAATGAATAAGGCAATGAAGCAATGAATGAATGTATAATGACAGTATAATTTGTAGAAATTATGAAAAGAGACTTAATTGTTTTCCAAAGTAATCATCAACCATGCTGTTACAAGTATTTTTTCCACTCAAAAAATTTTTAACTGTAATGACCGTGTTATGTGATGAAAGTTGGAATTCTCATTACAGAAAAGGTTAAAGCAAAAGCATCTGGACACAATTTTCAAGGAGACTTTAACAATTCTGAATTGATGAACTGTCAGAATTGATAAAGTCTTGTGCTTTAACCTTTTCTTCAAGATGACCTGGATGACTGAGAACATTCACAGACAATTCTCATTACAGTTAAATAATGCTTTAGTTTAAATGTTACAAAACTGTTCCCTTTTGGTGATCAGCTTGTTGATGTGATTCTTTGGAGGAGTCAGATAAGGAGGTGCTGTCCCAGCTGTGTGTGCTCAAATATGCAGCATTCAGGAATGCAGACCATGAACTTCCACACTGTTGATAAAAAGTCTCTTCACGGAAAGTTTAAAAGCTCTATCAGTTTAAAATAATTTTCTAAATAGAGGATATTTTTATTTTTGTTTTGTCAGGGCAGGTTAATTGTGCATGTTAAAACCATTGTAAGGAGGTTTAATTATTTATTTTTGTCAGGACGACTGACGATGACTCTACAACTCAGATGAAAGTCAACCTGTTGCTTGAGCGGATCAACAGATTAAAATGGAGGACTGTGGAGAATGTGGAGGAGGAGGAGAGAGTGAGTGGAAGCAATGCTCTATAACATGATATAATAATCTATATAGTGTATAGTATAAAACATTTGTTTTGTATGCTCAGAATTATGAAGCTGAGGTGAAGTTGTTGCAGGGCAAACAGGCCACGCTTGAGAATGACGTGTATGAGCTCAAGAAAAAACTCCAAGTTGAACTGGAGGTAAAATTGAGTCCCATGTTTCACCGCAAACAGCTTCCTATTTCCCAGTCCTTTAGTCCTTATTCCTGGGACTAATGATTCCTGTCCTGTTGTGCAGAATGAAAAGACTCTTGCGAAGGCTGTTGAAAAGTCCAGGAATGAAAAGAAGAAGCTGCAGGATGAATTGGCCCAGAGTCAAGCCGAGCTGTCCAGACTCAGAAACAGACTGAGTGAAATGGAGGCACAACTTCAGTACACCAAACAGGAGTAAGGATCTTGGCAAACTTCACTAAATGCAACGAGCAAATACAAACAATTGTAAAAGCTAAATGGAAATACATTTGGTATATTCAGGGGCGTGTTTTTGTGTAATCATCTCAAGGTTATTTGGCTATAAAAGCAAAATGCCATTGGGCGTAACAGCACAGATATCCTATATATACTCCATAAAATAGTAAACAAAGATTGGCATTGTTAATGTATATATATATATTTTTTAAACATTTTTTAGGCTGAACCAAATGAAAGCAGAGAGAGAACGATCAAAAACCGAGATGAAAGACCTCGAGCAGCAGCTTTCTGAGATGCACGATGAGTTGGACGAAGCCAAGAGGGGTGAGGCGATAAGCGCTGACAAAGAAGTGCTTCTCAAGGTAAACAAAACAATCTGCTCATGTGTCACAAATCAACATCATGTGGTTAAGCAAACTGAACTTGAGGTAATAATGTTGATATGGTCGATATGTATCTCAGGACATGGCGCAGCTGCGTGCAGACTTTCAGGAGATGCTTAATGCGAAAGAGGAGCAGGAGGAGGTGCTGCATCACAGAGAGAGGGAGCTCACTGCACTCAAGGGAGCGCTTAAAGATGAAGTGGAGACGCACGATAAATACATGGCTGCTCTCAAAGAGGAATATGAACAAGAGATTGAGAAACTCTTCAGGGATTTAGAGTTTGCCAAAGAGGTAACAACTTGCATAGCAACATACACATACAGTTTTATGCGATGGAAAAATCAACATAGGCAATATACATATAATACTCTATTTGGGATGTCAATATAGTGGCCAATAAGAGAATAACGCCATTAAATTTTACTATTATAATTGAATTTACCAATCAAATCTGGGTAAATTTGACCCTATTTCATTTACTTAAGTTAATTTATGATAACATTTTCTCAGTTTAATTAATAATAGGTCTTCAAACGACATGGTTCAACCAGTTCTTATGATTTATTCTCCTTATCGTATAGAGCAACGCACTTCTGGGCCAAGAGAAAGCACACGTACAGGAGGAGAAAGGTGCAGCTAAAGTGCAGCTTCTGGAGGTGACACAGGAGAAGGATCATTTAAGGGCAAAAGTGCAGGATCTGAACAACAAGGTGGATCAGCTGAACCAGGCTATCCAGGACTTCAAAACCAGAGAGAGACTATTGGAGCAGATAATAAAGCAGCTGGAGGTGGGTTTTAACATGAAAGTGACTGGTGCTTTAGCTAACCGATCTGCCATTTTGTGTTTTGTGAACCTGATGGTTTTAACTTGATGGACAGAGAGAAAAGCTGCAGCTCGAGGAAACACTAAAAGACGTGAGGAGGAACGAAGAGGAGATGTGTCAGTCAAACCAGTCACTCCTCAGTCGTTTGGAGGACGTGCAGGTAAAAATTTCATACCATTTCCATTATTTGTAGTAAAGAATATTACTGCCATCAAAGAAATTTTCACTTTCGAAATTATTTCTTTTGTTACCTATATACAGAGTAAATTAACCAAACTGAATCACGAGCACAGAGACTTGAAGGAGAAGCTCAAAGAGGAAAAGAAACAGGTCGAGGAGCTGTGGAGGACAAAGGTTGAGCTGGAGGATGAGAGGAGGCTGCAGGACAGAGCAGTCGAGCAACTGCAGAGGAAGGTGCGAGGTCAATGTTGACCGTGTCTTATCAAACCTTTTCATTGTGTCTTTTTTGTATAGATTTCCTGTTGTGTTTTATGTCTTTTACACTAAATATATTGTGTGGAACATATAGTATAGTGTCACTAAACTACAGTGCCGCTACATTTATATAAAATGTCACATTGACATTTTTACTTTATTGTTTACTTTCACATAAATAGGACAGTGGCAAACAGAAAGATGGGATATTATTCTGACAAAACACTGCAAATATTCCAGTGTGGACCTTAAAGGATGAGTATTTTTATAAGACAAATGATTAAAAACTATATAGTCCAACAAATACAGTTCAGTCACAGTCAATCCTTCTGTCTAAAAATGGGGTAAAAATTATGTACACTGTTATCCAATTAGAAGCAGGAACTCATGTTTCAGAATTATGGACCACGCCAAAACAGTTTTGAAGGTTCAAGAACCTGTATTTATTTGTATTTCTTAGGTTGTAGACATGTTTTTTTTAGATTTTTATACTTGTTTGAGATAAAAGAGCTATTACTGCTCTTCATTATTCTATTGGTTAACAAGAAAATGCACCGCTAACTGGGCGTCAACATAGAACAATAGAAATAGAGTCATTTGTTTTCTTAACCCGGAGCTGAGCAGACCTCTGTGTTTTGTTATGCTCTACATGTCTGAGTGTGCTTGTCTTGCGTGTGAACTCAGATGAATAGCATCATGGAGGAGTGTGAGGCGTCTACAGATGTGCTGCAGAACCAAGTCGATGAGGCCAAGGAGAGGAGTCAGCGAGAGTTGTCCGACCTACGGAGACAGCTGCAGGAAAAGGGGGCAGAGCTGGAGAAAGCCCGACAGGCCGCCATAAAACTGCAGGAAGAGGTGTGGCAGGTTATGTTTCTCTGAGTCATCGGTCAGTAGGTTACAGTGTTAGTTGGTTCCCATTCCAAATTCAAATTCTTGTCCCACTCTGTGAACTCAAAAACCACAGAGAGTTTAATTCTTCAAGTATATCCACACAAAATCAAACAATATTTGCATAAGGATATTTTATAACATGATTGCAGGAAGACATTGAATGCACAAAAGACAAAATTATTATCTTTTATTACCATTAATTTTAATTGAATTGAACAGTGTCAGTTTATTCAACAAACTACTTAAACACTCAGCTGGGGATTAGGAGTCACAAAAGAGACAAGACTGAAACTAAAGAAGCAGGTAAAGATTGGGTTCATGGGACAACCAACTCGACAACAAAAAAAAATACCTCTCCCATTCTTCAGAATTAGGGAAAGTTTCAGTTAGTACACCTACTGCAGGGGTGCTCCCCTGGGTTATACTGTAAAGCTTCATGATGATTAGCTGTGCTCTGTGTCCAGATGCTTCCTCTGGAGGAGGAACTGCGAAGGTGTCGCAGGGAGCAGCAGGAGGCACAGCTCAGGGGTCGGCAGCTGGAGCAGAAAGTGGTTGAGCTGGAACAAAAGAACTGTGCCTCACTGGAGGACAGGGATCGTCAGGTCAAACTCATGGAGGTAACTGTCTTGTAAAGTGATGAGTAAATAATTCATAAAAAAAATTGACACACTTGTGTATTTCACACTCAATGCCAGGGTACTAGGGTTCAAACCTTTTAAAGTTTGAAATATGTCATAGTTATCGATCAAGTGAAGTTGCTCTCACCTGTTTACGGTGAACTACAAGACTACTGAAAACAGTCATGCCAACAAGTTCTCACAGCTCAGCAATGTTTGTTTTACTGATGACAAAGCATTACACAGTGACACCAGTGCTCAGTGTTGACACTGTGTATCACACTGAGGACGCTCATGTTTACCGTCAAAGTCATCAGACCTGTCTGGGTGCTTGCACTTTAATATGTGATGATTATTTAGCCACAGTGTCTTTTTATTAACTTTTTAATCACTTTTAACCACAAGCCACATATTCATTATGTACTGTTTAAACAATATGTCACAGCTGGGAGAATAAATAAACTTTTCTGTCTTCTTAGAGCCGTGTTAGTCAGCTTCAGGAAGATCTTAATGATGAGCGCATCAGTGCTGACCATCTGATGGAACGACTGGACAAAATCAAGGAACAGGCAAGTGCTCACGTTCTTTCATTATTATTTCTCTCCCTTTTTGCTAACATAAATTTTCTTAACCACAAAATGACAATTCATCTCAAATGTGAAGGGCCCTGCCCTATTGGTGTTTTTATTACAAACAGATGTGGAGCTGCGGCTCAGATTCCCTACAACACACAGAGCTGCTGATTGGTGTGTTCCTAGAAAAGATAGATTTAGTTTTTGACACTTCATTTTTAGCAGCATCCAAAAGTAATTACAGGACTACAATACTAAACATACAAAAGAATGTTGTTTTGTTTTTTGCAGTCGGCTTAAAAAGAAATTGTGTCAATCAAAGCAAGTAATAACCACAAGCAATGGAGAGCAATAAAATACAGTCTATGTACTCGTCTTTTAAATTGGTTTACTATTGTTTGAATCGTACAGACTGACTATTTGCTTTCATTTTCTTAGATAAAGCAAATGGTGCACCAGAAAATGTATTCTCCTTATGTTTGCAACATCTTACCATTGATTTCTATTTGATTATTGAGCAATATAACCCCTGTTTATCAAAATTATGACACGTTTTCTCTAATCTCTGATGACATCATTCCCTGAGACCCTGATAACACTCTAAGAGCCTCATAATTTCTCTCATATTAAGGTTTTCAAGTAGGGCACTGTTCTGAGAGAGCAAAGCAGTGCAGACTAATTGACACAAAAAAAAAACACTGCTGACTATTGTGGAGCCTCTACTGAAACTCCCTTCTGTGGGCCTCTGAATGTTATTAGAGAAAAAGCCTTCAGACTAGACAGTATTTCCGTTTAGAAAATTAAGCTAAAAGCACCTGAAAGGGCTTGTTAACAAGTCATGACCTACAGTCATGTTCTTGACATAAAGTGTTTCTATACAATATATACAGTAAGCATGTCTCATATGGTTTCTGCCCTGTGTGTTGTGTGACAGATGGATCAGATGAGGACAGAGCTGCTGCAAGAGAGAGCCGTGAGACAGGACCTAGAGTGTGACAAGATGAGCCTCGAGAGACAGGCACTGACCCTTCCCTGAACCCCACACTTAATTAAATTAAGTCAAGAGCTCTCAAAAGTAGAACGGCTTGTTTATAATTTTCTGTCTTTCGTCAGAATAAAGACCTGAAAAGCAGAGTGACTCATTTAGAAGGATCACAGAGGACAAACCAGGACTCTCTTGTCTCTAAACTCAACAGCCGTATTCAGGAGCTTGAGGAGAGACTCCAATCAGAAGAGAGGTAATTATTTCACTTGACAGGAAAGGTAGGGGGGTCGAGCTGTGAACCGACCCGTGCAGCTTTCCTGTAGTTGTTTGAGACTATCTAAGGTGTTAAGTTACAGTGAGCAGCAATGTTACATACAGTATTTCTTGCTCCTGTGGCTCGCAGAGACAACAACAGCCTGCAACAAGCAAACCGCAAACTGGAGCGAAAGGTGAAGGAGATAAAGATGCACACAGATGAAGAACACATCAACCTAAAGTCAGAGAGAGACCAGGTACAAAGACACATCTTCGCTCTTAATAGGAAGAGAAGCAAACTCGCAAAGACTTATTATTATACCCTAACCTCACTTTTGTGAACCCTGTAGCTGACTCAGAGACTGAAGACGGCCAAGAGGCAGATGGACGAAGCGGAGGAGGAGATTGAGCGACTGGAGCACGCCAAGAAGAAGCTGCAGAGAGAGCTGGATGAGCAGATAGAAGCCAACGAACAGCTTCACGACCAAACGAACGCACTGAGAAATGAACTGAGGTAAACACTTAATTTGCATTAATCATTAAATTTAAGTTTGGGAAATTCCAGTTATTCATTTCATGTCATTTCCAGGCGTAAGAAGAAACCCACTCTTCTTATAAAGGATGATGTGAATGAAGCAGATGACTTGGGTTCTGGGTGAAAAAACAGGACGTGAGCTGTAAATGAAATGTAGCGAGTTATTTGAAGAGATAAAGGACTTATTATGAATTGACTTATCATTTATTTAATAACTTAAGATAACTGAATAACTCAGGTGTGAAGTTTCTACGTTTTTTGGAGGATTGTCTAGTATGACCTCTTGTGGACACTTTTATAACTGCTTCATTAGACAAAGTTAAATCCATAAAAATACTTATTTTTACCTGTACTCAGATTACGCACCGGGCTCTAATTTATTGTATTTTGGTCTGCACTTAAGGGGAAAACTGTGAAGTAAATAACCTAATAAAAATGTAAGCAAGAGCAGATAATTGAGGACTGAAAATGTGTGTTCACCTCCAAAACCTAGCCATAATAAATGTATTATTTGTAGTAAATAGTAAAAGAAGGCAAAAAAAAAACCCTTATCTTTGAGTGTTAAAACAGCTGGAGTAAGTAGTTGTACAAAAGGATCAATGGCGTGTGTTGAGTGGCTGTGCTGGGCCAGAGGTGGAGATTGAACATGAGCACTACGATCGGCCCCAGAGGTTCACACAGCGGGACGTCTGTCAGTTCAAACTGTAGTTTACACAGGGACACATGGAAACACCACACAAGAAAAGTATGAGGCAACACTGTGCTCTCAAACATGGGATATGCAAGGAATTTCTGGCCGAATTCCTGGGAACATTTGTCTTGGTTGTAAGTAGAATTCTGTATCCTAATAATCTGCATTCATATATTAGCTTTCTGTTTGTCTCCTTAAGTTTTACATTTTGTTTATTACTTGTAACTGTCTTTTTTTCCCCTGTCTGGTGGTAGTTGTTTGGCTGTGGCTCAGTCGCCCAAACTGTCCTGAGTCGAAACCAGCTTGGAGAACCCCTCACCGTCCACATTGGCTTCTCCACAGGACTGATGATGGCAGTTTATGTAGCAGGTGGAGTATCAGGTAAGTCACCTCACACCATCAGTAGTATGTAGGTTTGGATTGTCTGTTTAATGCACTTGCAAAGAAACTATTATTAATTACTATTGTTAGATGAGTTTTACATTCATTCTGTCAAATCAAATACAAATATGCTGTACTCCGCTGTAATAAGAGAGAAGTTTATATTGTGTGGCTGTGTTTTTTGTTAGCTCTTTTGCTGCTGTATACTTTACTGTTTTGCTCTACAGTCTTTTTTACAGTCAAATTTACAGTTAATTCTTACTGAGCCAAAAGACATAAAACACACACACAGCACACTTGTAAAGTAAAATGAAAACACTAATAACACGCAGCTTGAAAGTCTTATGTGCCTGCTTCAGTGTCGGTAGGAACGTGCCATCTCTGTCCACATCCAATGAATGTAAGCATTGATTTGTCAGGACTGGTGCACAGACTTTCTGGGGTCGAACACAACCCCAGGCGCTGAATGTCCTGCAAACCGCATTGATCATAGGCTGTGTTCATCGCTCTGTGGCAGTGACAAAGACTACTAGCCTCATCAGAGCAGCAGCTCATTCAAATTCTGAACCAAACACAGCAAATAGATTCATGTGGACATATCACTAATGGAGTTAAATTAAATATAGGGCTTACAAAGTAATGTCAGTTTTATATAATATAAAAGAAGAGCTGAATACCATAAAGCATTGGTTGATTTTACTTAAATAATGCATTTCTAATATGCAGCCATTATTCTGTGAAAACCCAAAACAAAAGCCTGGTCCGCCCCGAGGGCTGCTGCCCTTCTGCTGCTCCCTCGTAAATGTGACAGCTTCACTAATGATGGAGAGGGTATCATACAGGCCTCCCACATCAGGCACCGCCTCTCACGCTCTGCTTTGTTCTGTCTCCCAGGGGGGCATGTGAACCCTGCTGTGTCTCTGGCCATGGTCCTTTTGGGCAAACTGAAGATCTGGAAGTTTCCTATTTATGTCATTGCTCAGTTTCTTGGTGCTTTTGCCGGAGCTGCTGCTGTTTTTGGGTTATACTACGGTAACTACACCTCACACTTGTTCTGTCATAGTCAGAAGATCATCTTTGTTGTGTCAAACTCAATTGATGAAGGTTGATAGATGGCAAATGTTAAAATAGATATTTTGTTTGAATATCTATGTTTAGTTTAGTTTTAGTTTATTTAAGCCATCTTCAAAAGAAAAAAGAAACAAACAATGTACAAGCAAAACTGTGTTGGTTAATCTCATGTATATACCTTGCAAAAAACATTTTAATTTTCCATATCTTGATTGTTTTGGTCATTGGGAAAATGAATCAAATCTCTTGTTTCCAGAGCCTAAGTTTTACATATCTGTTCTGAAAACAGTTAACAGTGGATAATGTGGATAATGTGATTTACTTTTTCCCAGATGCTTTTATGGAGTTCACCAGTGGTATTCTGTCAGTGACAGGAATCAATGCAACAGGTCACATATTTGCTTCTTATCCGGCCCGACACCTGTCAATGTTGGGCGGCTTCATTGACCAGGTGAGCTCTGGTCTCGGCTCTGAACTAATGACCCCCCTTTTATTCCGCACCACCGCTTCCATTCGGCCTCTAAATATTGTGAAGTCTGTGTATATGTGACTAATGCAACATTGATTGGCCCATTTAGTCTGAGAACACCCCCACTTTTGCTTAGTTTTAGATTTAATGCCCCATTTTCTGGGTTTTACACGAGGTCAACTCCACTCTACAAAACTAGACCCTTAAACGTATTTAAAGGCTAATGTCTTATGTTTAAAGCACCACTATGTAACATTTTTGGACTGTTTTTGGGATCCTAGACTACACAGCAGATATTGTAGTTTTAACCTCTGAAGATGGATTGTAACAAAAAAATTAACATATAGACAAACTTTGATCCAGTTACCAGTCCAAACTGTGTTCCTGTAGGTGGTGGGGACAGGGATGCTGGTCTTGTGCATCCTGGCTATCATTGATGATGGAAACATTGGAGCTCCAAAAGGAGTAGCGCCTCTGGCTATTGGCCTTATCATCATGGCTATTGGAGTGTCCATGGGCCTGAACTGTGGCTACCCCCTAAACCCTGCCCGAGACCTGGGCCCACGGCTGTTCACCGCTGTGGCAGGCTGGGGCATGGAGGTCTTCAGGTAAATGAGGGAGAAAGGGCTAAAGCTACATTTGCACCACAGGGAAAAGTAACTCAAATTTAATTTAGTCAGGTAATATTTATTTATTTTGGGCATGCCAAGCCAGTGAAACATTGAATCTTCTTCAAGTTAGATTCAGGTTTAAGTTTGATATGACCTTTTGCTTTGGATCAACAATTTGGTGAGACTGATTGTGAAACCATAGTGTATCAATACCAAGACACAATCCAGACCTCTGCTGACCACAGCCAAGTCAAGACTATGACTTACTGTTAGAGATAACAGGTGACACTTAAGACATAGACCAAGTCCAAACTCATGGAGGGGTTAGTGTTTGGTGAAGAGGACTAAAAGTTTTTTATGATTAAAACCAGAGAGGTTAGCACTACTGTCAGCAAGAAGGTCCTGGGTTCAAGTCCCACCCAGGGCAGGCCCTTTCTGTATAGAGTTGCATGTTCTCCCTGTGTTTGCATAGGTTTCCACCGGTAAATGAAACTTGGTTCTCAACCTTCCTGGTTAAATAAAGAATAAATAAACAACCGCTTGCCCGGAATGATATGGACAAGTGAAGCAGACGATCTGGATTTAAAGCCTCTATGACTGAGACAGAAGTAAAAAGTTTGAATCCGAGACGAGACCAAGAAGTTAAAAGTGGTCTTGAGAGTGGCCTCTAGATTAGCCTTGAGTACTACCAGACAACAGTAACATGATGTAATTAAAATCATTAAGGAATTATTTCAACTCACTTTAAAAAAATAATCTGAATGCTAAATCTCTAGCTTAAGAAATCAGGCCTATCTTTTCCCTGTAGTGTAAACTCCTTGACATACAGTGATTTATTTCAAAAGTCTTCTCTATATTTTAGCCGAACTTGTGCTGGTGCTGCTGAAATGATCTATTGTATTACAGTACATAACATGTACTTTTGTCAGTTGCAGTCGATGCTTGTGACTGATCCAGCACAAGTCCGGCCTCAGTGCTAAGTGCTGAGTGAGTTCACTTGTTTTGATCCACACATATATTTCCAGTACGGCAGATTACTGGTGGTGGATCCCTGTGGTGGGGCCCATGGTGGGAGGTGCAGTAGCAGCACTTCTTTACTACCTGTTGATCGAGATGCATCACCACCGCGAGGAGTCCGAGAAGCCCCACGAGGAGGAAGAAGAGGAGGAAGATGACGATGATGAGGACAGCAGCCTGAAGGACAAATATGAGATGATCACAATGAGCTAAACACACAAAAGACCTCAGCTTCCAGGACTTGTAACGCTGTTGATAACATTTCAACAAGCTTCCTCTGTCACGTAGCGGGATAGGTGCACCACTGTTTGTCTTTCACAGAGACAAGGGTTACAATAAAAAGGACAGACACAGCTTTAGTCTGATAAAATTAGCAGGAAGAATACATTCAGATATTCTACGAACTTCACTTGGACTGTCTTCCCCCAGTTTACGGAATTTTGTTTCATACAATTTGTGAAAATCTCTACATTTTGTAAAAACTGTAAATATTGGTACAAATGTGCTTTCCCATTTATTTGAATTGAAGTGTATTAGTTTCACATGTGTGCTGTCGTTTTCCGTTGCCTTTAGGTTTAGTAATCATCATCGTTACATAATAATGCACTTATAATGTGCTTTGATTTTAATTTGTACTATTTCTTTTCTTTTGCACACCAACCTCTTCATCCTCATCTTCTATTTATTCTTGATCAATGTTGTTTTGTCTACATTAAAGTTTATATTAAAATGATTTTGTTAAAGACAGCTTTTTACTTGGATACTTATGTTTATCCCTAAAATAAAAGTGCTTTTTAGCTTACATCACTGTGATAATACAGGTGGAAGTGCAACTTTATTTCTATAGCACCTTTTATGTGCAGAGACAACTCAAACTGCTTTATAAAAGACACTATTACAAATTAAAGACATCAAAAGACAGATGTGCAAATAAAGAAAAAAATACACAAACATGGGATAATGAATAGCTTGGATGGTTAAAAGGTTAAAAGATTACATTAGATAATTAATGGTATGTTAAAAAGGTGAGATTTAAGCAGTACAAAGTTCCACAGACCGGCAGCATAACAAGTAAATGATGCATCTCCATGTTTCGTCCAGACGTGGGGGATGACTCAGAGGTATGTTTGCCGTTATTAGCTCAGATAATTACTTTGGACCCCATTCAGTGATTTATGGACAAGGAGAAGAATATTGTAATCAATTATTTGTGTGATTGGAAGCCAGTGGAGTGACCTGAGTATTAGAGTGATATAGTGGCTCTTTCTGTTTTTTTAAATCACTGACTGCTGCATTTTAGATTTGTTGCAGCTGTCTACTGGCTGTCTTTGAAAAACCTGTGAACAGTCCATTACAGTAGTCCAGCTGTAGAAGTTGCTGTGTGGGCTTTGCTGTTCTATAAAGCTTAAACTTAAGTAGAGGCTGAACATATTAATATAGTGGCAAATGAATGGATAAGTGTTAGAGTGTGATTACTAACACTTAAACTTTTGGCATATGGTTTTGGCTTATATATTTTTATATATATATTTTGGCTTTTCTTCCAGACTTTGGCGACAACACAAAGCTAATAGTCTAGTCTATGGGGCAGAAAAGGGCCGAGCACACTTCACATCCTTCTGTTGTTGATGTAAATTCTTTTTGCAAATGTTACACAATATTTTGCTAACATGAAGAGCACAGTCAGTTTGTCCAGATGTAGTGGCTCGATAATGACACAATGACACATTTGCAGGTGTGACGCTCTGCTCTTTCACCTGAGTGAATCTTCTCTTAGTGGGAGGCCTTCATTTCATCCTGTGCTCCTTCAACCTTGTCTGAAAATGCACCGAAGCATAAACAACAAACACTTTTCTGGAAAAAAATGGGGTCTTTAAAAATGTCATTGACACTATAAAAAAACTTAAACCTCAAATGTTATTTCTGTGAAGCAGCATCTTAACACCAAAGAAAGGTGAGTTGGCACATCTGTGTTGTCTGTAGGTTGTTTTAATTGTAATTTAAAAGATAATTATTCAAATTAGGCCGTGAATGTAACACACTTGCCCATTATCTGACCCTACACAAGAACTATGAGTTTTTGTCTAAGCAACTACGGTTTCCATTCTTAAAGGATGGTCAATGGGGAGAGGGCCAGCTGCCTCTCAGTTCAGTCACATTCAGTAGGTTTACAATCATGCTTTGTCTTCACCAGGACAAACAAAAGGTACAGCTTACAGTCACCACTTTTCTCTGGGATCGGATTGTGTCAGACTCACACCAGCACAGAGGGGGAAAAAAACACATATGCCATCAAACAATATGAATACAAAACTCAATGGTTGCATTTTTCCGGGAAATATTGAGCCTAAACTCTTGCACTGTTTATGACACAACTAGTGGCTGCAGCTGAAGATCTGCATTGAAAATCAATATAGGCCATATTCCATTGCATGTGCAAACGAGTGTGTCTAGGCTCAAGTTTCCTGTAGCTGTTACTGTTACATCATAAAGTGCTCCAATGAGGGATAAATATACAATACACACAGACAACACCACTATATTTCACACAACTCTGTGGAAACAGTGTTGACAGGAAATGAGGCGGCTCTCTGTATATGGTTCCAAAAACATCTGCTCCCTCTACTGTGGATGCTCTCTCACTGCAGATTTGTTAAATCTGAGGGGATTTGTGAACAATTAAGTAGGTTAAACCTGTTTTAAAGGTATATTATTACATCAAAATAACACTTGTTTCATTTGCATATCATAAAAAAAACATTAATTTAAAGCTTCTTTAATTCTGGTTCTTGTTTCTATAATTAGCCAGAACAGACAAACTGAGCACTGCTTTGGGAGAATCACATTCTCTTTTATTTAACGCACAATTTTGCATCAATGGATTTTGTTTTTAAATCAGACTTGTTCTGTCTAAGATGTGTTCATATTCGTCTCCGCTGCAGATGTTTCACAGACAGGAAGTAGGGTGTAAAAAAACAAAAAAAAAAAACTGAAACTTCACGACCAAGCCACTATACACTGCACTTCTAAACAGACCACACCTTTGTTGAAATACAGTTGGACAAAACAGGACACAATGGAGACAGTAAACAGGGTCTATTTTATGTTGAACGCGTCTTTTAATTAATGCATTTCAAGTACTCCAAAAATTACATCTCTTTGCACAATACAATTTGAAATTTTTTTTTTAGTAAAAATGTTCAAAGTGAACAAAAATTTCCGATACTGTATAAAACACAGTGAACATTAAAATCAGACAGTAGTATTACTTTTTAATCGTGTTCTTTCGGCCTACATCACCTACAACATTTCAACTCAATTTGGACATTTCAGTGCACGTTTAGCTAAAAACCTTTACCAAGACTAGTACAAAATTAAAATAAAATAAAATATTACAGGCATTATTCTGCTGCTCGTCTACCCAAACCATGCCACAGGATAATCGAAGACAAAAATGAGAATGTAACAGTAAACTCCATCACACTGAATTGTTTTTAACGTTGTGGGTGGAGAAACAAAACCCCCAGTTCAACTAGCACATAGAAGAACATAAATAACTTAGAGCAAAGTTTGTCACATATGAACATCTTTAAACAACTGGAATTAGAATACAAAATAATCAACAAATGTATCAAAATGTAATCTTCATTTTCAAATAAAGTACTTTACAAGTTTACATGTAATTCATCCAGGCTTGACAGGCATGGAAGATGAAGTTTAAAAAGAGATTTCCGTTTGTACAGACATAGACATAGAGTGGCTGTCCACCTGTCGAACTCACTGAAAATCAATGTCAAATTTAAATTTCAAAAAGTTGTGTTAGGTCCCCTCCAGAGCATGTACCGTTATAATAGTGGTGTTAAATACTGCATGCATTAAAAACATGATAATGCCAGACAAAAATATAAAGTGAGTGCACAACATTTGTTTTATTAGCTGCAATCTTCGGAAAAGCCTTGACAGTAAACAAAGTATTCATTATTTCAATTTCCATGACCAGAGTCCATCGGTGTTAAGTGTTGGTTTGTTTTCTCTTTACAAAGCCCTTCAAGGGGATGAGAAAACACCTGAGGTCAAACTAGTTCCACCAGAAATCCCACCAAATCTCAACTCTTTGTCTCCCAAGTGTCATATGGCACGCTAATTTAAATCACGCGGAGCTCTAAAGGGGATTTAGCCCATAAAGTCCTCTGAGAAAGAGAAAGCTGCAAGTTGTATTTGTATTAAATGAAACTGTGTCTTTTCTCCTTCGATCAAATCTGTGCCATCTATGGAATGTGTTTTTGTGAAAACTGTGACAATACTACTGCATAAACTGCACCAAATGTTTGTTTTAAGACCAACATTAGTATCTGTCAAAGTAAATAGTGTTTAGTGACATATATGTATTACAGACCTTGGTCAATTAAAAGTCACATTAATAAATGTGTCTGCATGCCCACATTGAAAACGTCTTAGAGTCACTATCTGAAGAATAATAGAATGACTTTTATATCTTTTTTATTATTTTTTTTTCTCATCCTTGCCGGAGTCGTTTTTTAATTTATTTCTACGCTCATGTAAACTCTTTAACATGATCCACGCTCACTATTAAACAACAGCCACAGCAGCCTTCACTTTCCCTCTTCTTCATTTCTCGACAGGTAGAATCATCAGTTAGTGGTTATTCTTTCATCATAATCAACAAAAAACAAATTAATAAAAGACACTAAAAAGTGTCCCAAACTAGGTGACTTTCTGCTTCCACGACTCTATAGTCTAGCTTGTTACACAAAATAACATGTCAGAAAGACAAAAAAGAAAAAGAGGGATTTTTGAACAAAAAAGGCCTTGAAAGTGGGATATGATGACCTTGATGTTCAAATTTCGAATTTAGCGGCTAAACAAATGCTCCACCTGATTGGACGCAGAGAGCCTGATGGCATCACATCCTACTCAGTAGCATCCAAGGAACTCACCACAAACCATCACATTTATGTGTTAAAGAGTCCTGAGAGCACTAACCAAAAAGTCAAAGAAAAAAAGTGAAGAATTACACATTTACAGTAGAAGAAATAGTTTTTGACTTATATTACACTAATTATGTACAATCACATGCAGAGGACTGTCTGCACGAGACACCAGAGCTTGTGTCTTTGCCGTTTGACTGTGTAAATCACAAAAGTGCCGCACGCGATTCCCCGCTGAGTGTCTCTCATTCCTGGCTAGAATGGTGAACAGAAAAGCACAGAACAATTCACCAGCAGCCACGGGCGTTTCACTCGAGACGATGTTGCAATAAAAACAAAAAACAAAAACACATCACAGAATGTACTAAAGCTACACATGATTCCTTAACTCCTTGGCACTCCTTCAAAAAGAAAAAAGTGGTGGAAAAAAGATGCTAGATCACACTGCATTGGAAATGGCTGATGGTCGAGTCCACTCCACAAAGAGCCAATCAAAGTTGCTAGATAGTGTTTTCTCTTTTTGTGTGTCTATTGTCTATTGATGGAGGATATGATGATGACTAACAACCGTGTCAGACTTTTCTTTGGATGGAGTGACGCTTTTGTTTCCCACTGTAGGCACAAGGAGGAGCCAAGGCATAGGGGGGTGGGAGGCAGGGCGCGGGGGGTCTCAGCGTCTCATCTGGCCCATTTGATAGTTCTCTCTGGGCTGACGGTGGTGCCTCTGCTGCTGTGCCTGCCGCTGGGGCTGCCTCTGCTGTTGTCGTTGAGCGCCATGGCCAGCATGCGCACCGTGACCGCTGTGAGGGTTCTGGGGCTGGTGCTGGACCTGGGAGTTAGCGTGCTGCTGCGCTCGTCTCCTCTTTAAAGTGCCTGTCATGAGAGAATTTCCATCATAGGATGGGAGTGTTCGGTGAGTTTTATATTGTTTAAAAGGAGTGTGTGCGATGCATTTTTGATAATATTGGTTAATTCAACTGTTTTAGAGTGCTTTGTTGGTAAAAATTAATGTTAGACACCAGCTGCTTTGTTTTATGTGCTCCCCTTTTCCCTGGACCTACTGTAGAAGTTTCTTTTCTGTCATATGTACTGTGGGATAAATAAATATTCCAGGTTATAACACCATTTTGTTTAACAGCAAAAGGAGAAGCTTACAGAAAAAATCTGGCAAGGTTTTCTAAAAGTATAGTTACATACTTTGCTTTTAATGAATCACTAATGGAAAAGGACAAAATAGTAATGTCTGCAGGTTTGTGGTCTCACCTGGAAGTGGTTTAGGTGGCGGGAGTTTGGGGTTGCTGCTCGGTGTGTGAACACTACAAATCTTAATAAAGCCAGCCATTAGCATGATGAGAGCAATGCCCATCAGTAACACTGCCCACCAGTGAGCCTGGGGACAAAAAAACAATTACTGCATATCATTTTTTACTTGCAATTAATTAAATGTTCACTGAAAACCATAGTTGTTGATACATACCACTATCCACTCTGCAATGTTCTCATAGAGCTCTGGGTTAAAGATGGCTTTCTTCAGTCTGGCCAAAGGTCCGTCTGCATCCACCAGACGGCACTTCATGAACACATCACAGTAGCCCTTGAAGTCGTTGCAGGGTGAGCCTGCTGGCAGAGTGGTGACTTTCTTATTAAAGAAACGAGCCAAGCGCTCTGAGCCTGTGCTGCTGCATGTGTTTGGATTCACTGTAAAGAGATAGAAAGCACACATTAGTATTTTATAAGAAAAAAGAAAAAAGAAAAAATGATAAAAGCACTGCCATAACACTGAATATATACAGTAATCTTCTTGGCCTTTGTCCTCTAGACAACTGAGACAACATCTGAAAGTAAGATGGAGTGACTCACTCTTCTCCATGCAGCACACGTGGCAGAGCTCAGTCTCGTCCTTGCCATCTTGGCTTGCACAGGTGCAGGCCTCGAGCCCATACTTTTCACAGATAGAGCCAGAGCAGCCCTGTAGGGACAGGCCATATCAGGCAATGACTGGTGTGAACAGAAAAGTTGCTATAACAGCCGGTTCGTACAGGTGGGGAGGCTTGAGCCACTCACCCCGTTGAGGCAGACTTGGGTCTCTCCGTGGCAGGCAGTGAAGTTGGCTTTGGGCTCGGATGTGGGGCACTGGGGACTCCCTCCGTTACACATGCCCTGGTGAGCGCACTCTGACTCCTCTCTGCACTTCTCGTTACGACCTTTGTAGGAGCACTCAGGAGTACAGCATGGCCCCTGGCTTGGACTGATGTGAAAAAAAGCATTTACTCACAAAGCAATTAAACATAAAAGTAAAATGTTCAATGTTCAATGTAACATTCAAGCTCACCTGCAGACTTTATTGGGCTTTAACTTGCACTTCTTGTTATCTGGCTGGTTGGCATCATAGCAGCACAGATCCCTGCACTGATCACTGTAGCCACAGTCACACTCCTCTCCAGGCTCCACCAGGCCATTACCACAGATGGGCTGACCAGACTCTGTTTATGAAAGCAAACACTCAAAAACTCAACATGGTGTCTGATCTCCCAAAGCAGAGAAAGTCAGCTGAGCTCACCAAAGCCAGAAATAAAACGTGTGAAACTAAAACTTTTGACATTATACACTTTATTAAAAGAGCCGGTCCGTATAAGTTCTTTAGGGTACAAAGCTTTAATTCAAGTTGCTGTAATCTAAGGAGAGCATTTCAAAATAAGAAGTTACTATGTTATAGTCCTAAAAATTGCCTCTATTTTACATTTTTGTGCATTTCATTTTTTTATCGTTTCTTTTAGACAAGATGAGACGTTAGGATGCTTTTCCTGGAGCTTTTCTTAACTTAAAATGACCCATCATTTGTGTCTGTATTGTAGATTGGAACCCCCCTTCTTTTAATGATCTTCAGAATAAACATGATTTTGATATATACTAGAATATAAGAAAATAAATGCCTATCTCACAGAATTTGCCAGCACTAATAGCTATAGTTAAAATAACCTAATGTGAAAATCTTACCAACAAAGCAGCTGCCTCTCTTTTTCTCCAGGACCTGGCTGATATTGCGCACACTACAGATGGAGAACTTGTTGTTGTTGAGTTTGTCTCCTGATGTAGCTCGTGCGTACATGATGTAATTCCCCTTCTCTTTCTTGTCTTGGATCTTGGATTCCCCTGGCGTGCACTCAGCTCCAGAGTCATGCTGATAGCAGGAACAAATTCACAGGTTAAAAGCAGAAAGGACAATGCCTACTAATAGATTCCTTCTCAACAGTGCATGAATATGTGACATCCAAGTAACTCACCGGGGAGCCGAAGTTATGTCCTACTTCATGGGCAAACGTGATATGGGAGACTTTGGGAGGTACGTGGGAGGCATAATTCTGTACAGTTATAATTCCGGTATTGAGGGACTTCTTTTTGCCATCTGAATAAAGCTTGCTCTTCTCACAAATTCCTCCGGAGCTCCCTGGTAATAAATCGTGTATTTGCAACAGTCTTAGAAACCAAAGCAAGATCTAAAAATAAGGTTTATATCAATAAAAATAAAGAATACAATTAACCCCGTGTCAACTTAGATTTAATGCTAGAACAATTATAGATGGATGAAGTATGAAACATTTATATTGCGGGGTAATATTATTTTGTAAACATTATCAGCAAACCAAAAAAATTAATACAGGATTCTGAAGAGTAAAAAAGCCAGTGAAAAGGCCACATTCAGCATCTAGCACTGAATGTGTGCGCACAAAATAATAATAAAGCAGTCTTAGTATAATTTTCATACACTTTAGAGATATTTAAGTCTTGATGGTGCTTACCTGAAGGGGCTCCTACCCAGGCCAAACCCAACACCCCATCGTCAAAGTCTCTGTCAGTGAAAACGTAGGCCAAGCAGTAGTCGTCGTGATTCTGCTCCGAGTTCAGCTCTAAGAACTTCTCCACTCCGATGTTGGCAAAACGAAACGGGTTGGACCTGTCCCGCTCATCACTGGTGGTGTTAATCTTCACAGGACATAGTGGAAATATACAGTGTTTAGATGAAAGACGGTAATCAAAACTAAAATGTACAAGGACTAACGGACTCACCCGAATCCTTTTCACCATGAAGCTGATGTTCCGAATGCCCATGAAGTCAGTTCCCTGATAAATTGCATCAATGGCCTTGACGTGGCTGGATATCTGAGACGAGATGGAGAGAAATGGGAAGTGGCATAAAGACATACAGAAAAGGTACTGCCAAGTTAGAACAATTCTTTGCATTTCATTCTTTACATTCATATCCTAAAACCTATAAACCTATCAATATTTTTTAGCTTGTGACAATTTTTAAATTAGGAAAAAGCATATGGATCTTAGTCAATTGTTCAAAAAATATGTATAATAATGATAACTATAATTAATTATATTTATTCAAGGCCATATTATCCCATCTTACTTACTGATGTCTAGTTGTTTGAAGCAATCAAATTTTAATGTAATCTTTTAACATAAATTATTAAAGAGCACAGTATGTACATAGAAACGTGCATGTGTTTGGTTCTAAACAGAAAACCACTGATCTGGTTCTGTTTACACAGGTGTTTTGTCCCCTTCATGTTATAGAAGGTATAATTCGCGAATTGCACCTAAAAGGTGTTATTATTGAAATTAACCTTGTTACTGTGAAAAATGTGCCCTTGCATAATCTAGACAAATGTGTGCGTGTGTGTGTGTGTGTGTGTGTGTGCGTGCGTGTGGTACCTGTGCAATGACAGCCTCTCTGGTCTTGTAATACTTGAAAAAAAGGTGGTCAGTCTGAATGAAGAGCTGGCAGGTGTTTTTCTCAGCCTGAGCCATCCTTTTTTTCCTCAGCAGCACTGAGTGGTCAGAGTCAGCTTCAGTGTAAAGCTCCTAGGATATGCACAAAATGATGAAGACGTTTAGTAAAACTTACTGTATGTATGTAATTTTCAGGCAAAGATTAACCAAATTGATAATGTCAGGGATTTTAGCCTGATGTTTTAGTGTTTCCATGTGTATGTGATCGCAAAAGAAATGCTAAATTAGTCAAAACATTTAAACAAAAACTATAAATTCATGACTTTGATGGCCAGATAAATATCATCTAATTTTTGGATAAAAAAAAAAAAGGTCAGATAATTAAAGCATTGGGTTTACAGAAATCAAGGGGAATGGGTGTATATGTGCTGTTATTTATTTTATTTATTTTTTTACCTCAAGTGGCTCTTCTACTGCTGAGGCCTGATACTTTCTCATTTGTTCAAACACTGAGCTGTTAGCACAGCCTCCCTCTGGGCCGTACTTGTGCGGGTAGTCTAAATGAGAGATAGGCACAACACTGTTAGGATTATGGGAGATAATGTCAGCCACTTAACCCACTGAGTCACACTATTTCTAGCGCCAATCATGATCAGCTAATGGATGTACTTACACGCTGTTTGAGCCTAGCTTTGCTGTGTGAGCCCTCACCTCTTTGTGGGTGTCATTAGCAATCTCCCTCTCACATTTATGTTTAACTTGGCCTTTAGGCACTTATTATATGTACACAGCTTATTTGAAATTACTGGGTGCTACTGCTAAAAGGGTGCTCAGTGCTCAATGTAAGTACAGACTGCTTAAATGAATCAGTAACCCAAAAGCACAACCGTGTTTCTAAGATAATGAGCACCCAGGGTATCTCTGCTCCCTGAGGGGGCCAATCACACCAGCTTGTCTCCATCAGCTCAGCTGGCCAAACCTTGCACTTTTCCAATCAGACATTTGCATATTTGTGCATATCTTATTACACACACCCAATGATTACAAGGGACCTGTGAGACTATTAGTGTATCTTGTTGGTAGGACTTACGTATGTCGTCTTCGTGGTAAATAACAGAGTGAAAAGGCACGTTTTTGCCCTCTAGGTATCTGTCGGCAGGTTCCACGTAGAAGGTACCATGGTAGCTTTGAATAAAGCCCTCAAACTTGCCATCAACAAGAGAGCCATGTGTTAGAGTACCTTTCTCACCTGGTAATTGCACAAATGTTAGAATAATAGATAAAAATTTCTGTCTATTTTAGATATGAATAATAATCAATAGAATAATGAAACGTTGCCTATTTATGCCGGTTAACATGTTAGTGCTGTATAAAATAGTCTCACCGTAAATTTCTCCAGTGTAGACATGAGAGGTATCGTAAGGAATCTCTTCTCCTGAAACTTCCACCTTCAAATCTTGGGCAAATAATGAGGTATCCCTCTTCATGCGCAAGTTAAAATGCCTAAAAAAGATGAAAAATAAAAGAGAACCCATTGTGAATATGTTGGTTAAAACCAAGGACCCATTATCTATACTGAAGGAGTTTGCCTCTGCAATGCCCCAAAACTGTCTTTTGACTTAATTTATGTGGTAATTGTGTGTGCCCATTAGAGTTTGGTCTGACTTTAGGAAATCAGTGATAGTCAACCTGCCTTTGAGAAAATGCAAATGAAATTGGGAAAATGTGAAAGGAAGGACACTTAACAGAAAAAAAGAATTGTATTTTCTCAATCAGGGAAACTACACTTTTTCATCTTCTAAAAGAGCCACGTTTTCAGCATATCAAGCCAGCTTGAAACAATGCCATTTGTTGATCAAACATATGCAAAAGAAACAAAGATGTTACAGTAAACCTTCGGTCTCATGGAACGCCTACACTGTGCTCTTATTGTATGCTCGAACTGTGCAAAGTTTCTCAGCTCAGGCGCTTAATTAACTAAACATAGACAGAATTCTTTGTAATGTGTAGAATAAAAATATACAATATGGTTTGGATTCACATTTATGGTAAGTATGGTCAAGTAAAATTAGAAAGCCCACCTTAAAAAAAGCAAACGTTCACACTTAAACACTATTTAAGCGCTTGTTTATTCCAGCCGCACTAAGCAATGATCTAATTCACCATTTCAGTCATACTTCAAACTTTTTTCATGTACGAAAACACAGGAGTAACTTATGGTGAATATTTAACACAAAAAGGAACACTATGTCTCCTTGTTGTCAGCTCAAAGAGCAAAGAATCTGTTACACAAGTTTCTAGGGTAAACAACACCAACTCTTTTTGCATGTTAGTTTGTAAAGCTCTTTTCTCTATTAAGAACCACTAAAGTGTTTGCGAAAAGCAGGCCCTGCCACATTCCCATCGATAAGTGTGAGCCAAGCTCCCAGCCAGATGGTCTTGACTCTGTCATGGAGAGTGTAGATGCATTCAACCACACCACCTCTTCAAAAGACTGGCTGAAAAACCAAGACTATCTGCATTTAAAGGCAAAGTAACACTCAAACAGACACAACCACACATTTACACATTCATCTCACTTTAAATTAACCACATTTGCTTCGAATGAATCGACATTTGAAAAATATATATAGAAAACTGTCTGTGTTCCTAAGTGAAAAGTTTTATTGTGTGTAAGTTTTGTCTTTGATTAATTTTGCGTTAAACATTTGTAGAATGTAGAACAACATCTGCAAAAGTATAAAGCTGACAAACCTTCCATGGGCATGAAAATCTAAATGAAGGAATTTGTCTTCATGAGAGAGCGCCCTCTTGGCTCTCTGATGCTTGCTGTGCACAAGCTCTGTGTCGTAGGACAGGCCTTCATAGTGCAGGATGTACTTGTTCAGTGGATTTCTGTAGTGTCCTGTAAAAGAAGAATACAGCACCATTAGCCATAAGCACCATTTTAGCAAAGAAATTTGAATATGATTTCATCAAAACACAATTCTTGCTAATGACATTGCACTAAAACTCTTTGGGTTATAAAAGACTGTGTGATATTGCTACATGTAGTGTGGTGCAATGTAACGGTTTCCTATTCTGCTTGTTGGTTAATACAACTATACTCCTAAGAAATTTAAACTTAAAATTGATTTCAAATTTGAGACTTCCAATTAAGTGTTAGAGCTGCAACTTATTTTTTAATGATTTGGCAAATATTGCTAACTTAAGTAATTAGCTTTTCTATGTGGTTTACGTATGCATTGATTCCAGGGCAATGCTTTTAATGTGGAGGATATGAGCTAAAATACAAATGCTATATTTTCAATTGAACACCACAAATTGTACAGTAATTTACACTAGCATAGTTTTAATTGTGAATGTGAAGAATGAATGTTGTTAATCTTATCTGTTGTTTATTGTTTAATTGTAACTCTGCTGCTGCCCTCTTGGCCAGATCTTTGATCCTGCTTGAATAAAGACTGAATAAATAAAAATGATTAATCTGAATGATTATGCTCAACAACAGCCCTAAACAACACAGAATATTGTTTTTCTACCAAAGCAGTGTTTGTTGGACTTGAAGGGAATAGGGAATTTTTGAGCACCTCTATTTCACAATAACTTCACACTCAAAAACAAAGTCACACAATTCATGGGAAACTTTGGTAGCTGAGAAGTTGAAACAGCATTTTAGGAATCACATACTTATACATCTGGCTTACAGAATATGTATATAATCAATACTCTCTCTGAGGGGTAAATATGCTGAGCCAGCGAGCCATACATGACTGGTTTCTATGTAATTTAGTAACAAAAATGAGTAAGTAAACCGGGCTTCAGCTAGCTCCCTGTTCAAGTGCATGCATTATGAAATATTTAACCATAACCATTGAATTTTTTATTGAGGTGACTATGAGGAGTGAAGGCCATGACTGTTCAAAAAAACATCAAATTGTAGCCACACAAAAGGAGTCATCCTTTAATGTACCAATCACAATTAGTCATAAAGTGTAGCCAAAACTGATTATTGATTTTCACCCTTAAACAGCTGTCAATATGAAATCCACATAGAGAGATATCAATATGATGAACTGTCTATGAACTATCTTTCATTAATGGAAGAGACGTGTGACAGGCGTAAGCAAAGTACATTACATATATCTTTACGAGTTATATAGTTGACATATAGCTTGTAGTTTAAAAAATATATAAAAAATTGCGTTTTCTAATTTTAAATATCTGGAAACACATTTGGTATAGGTGCATTAAATGTATCATATTGGCTACGCCAGAGGACGTGAAAACTTGTGAAACGTGAAAAAAACAAGATGTTAGAGGTGGGAACGAATAGACAACATTGTGTCCTGTGCTAGACTTGTTTTCCTCATGACTAAAAAGATTAGAGCTAAAATATTAGCTCAGAGCTAGCGGTCCGTTTATCAGTCGGCATCTCCATCTTCTCATAACAATGGCTGTCGGCGCTATTCGATAACAACAAAACCCACACAAACCTCACAATAAAATGGTGACAGCGCGCACAAATAACTAAACAATGTCGGTTTGTTTCAATCATTGGCACAAATATAAGAGAGCTGTGATGTTCAGTATCATTAGTTAGACATAACCAATACGGCGAAAAGGGTGCAGTCTTCTTCATAACAAGCAGGCCTTGCTGATCCTTTGCGTTAGCTAACGGGCTACCAGCCTTTCTGCTCCTCACTGCCGCTTCATGAATTTAACACAACTTACGAGGGTTTCATTAAAATGCCTCACTCACCTTGGGTGTAATTAAGTAAATAGACGAAGAGGAAAAGTTTAAGAAGGACCCTATCTGACAAATCCATTGTTAGAGCATTGATACCGTTTTCACTTTATTGTCCTACTTAGATAGGCGCAGACGCCCTGTGTTTATTGCAGCTTCCTCTCATCACCTCCTCTATCCAGCGTCCTGACGTCAGACGCATAGCGCCCCTTCCCCCATGAACCAGGCCTGCACTCTGCTCCATACACATATATGCACACAGCATCAGATCCAGGCGTATGCCCTGTCTATATTTGATTTTTCCTACCACACAAGACTGCTCCAAAAACCTTCAGTGACAAGAATATAATCTCACTACAAAGCCATAACACCTTACATAATTACATAATCACGCTTCAGTGTTACACATTTCAGTTTTTAAGGTTTTATGGTATTTATTTATTTTCCTTCTTACAAATATCCAACATGTTTGTGAACTAATACAATACAACACAAAAGGCACCACAATAAGTAGGTAATTTGTAACCAATCAGCAAAGCCATTTTAATATTGCCTCCCTCATGGATATTATGTTTGTATTAATGCTGTTCTCATAATTTAGAGAACAAATTATTTTTGTATTTCTAAAATGCTGGTGTAATTAAGCCACATGTTTATGTGTATTAATATGTATTTTACATGAATAACAAACTCATAGAGCTTTAATACATTCCTACAAATGTTTTGGTTGCTTAGCAACCAATGCTCATAAAAATGGTGCTGCAGAAAATAGATATTCCATCAGTTTTATGTTTATTTGATCCATTTTCTGTCATGCCTCCACTCTGATTATGTGTCTGCTATTTCTGATTGTGGCAATTCCCATTGCTGATCTTCTATATTTTGGCGCAGTGGAAGACACAAAGGCATCAATATTAGCCACAGAGTCAAAATAAAATTACACTTCCAAAATTTTTCTGTTTGAGTTGAGTATCAGAGCTATTTAAATATTTTTCACTCTTTTTCACATAGTTTTGTTTTAATCCAGTCAGTCTATTCAGTGCATTTATTCAAGGCGAGCCCCTCTGGCTCCAGTAGCAGCCACATGACACACCTCCACGTCAGCGCCCAGTTTTTGGAGCTCATCCAGCCAGATCTGTTGCTTCTGGGACAATCTGTCAGTTGGCCCTTTAACCTCCACAAGCTACAACAAAAGCATATCAGATAAATGTGTAATGCTGAATAATTATGAATAAGGGATATTTTATTAAAAATAATCTGATTTCATATCAAGGCATAGGAGCCAGCCTGTAAGCTCACCTTGTAAGAGTTGTTTGAGGTGTTCCAAACCACTAGATCTGGTAAACCACCACGGCAGTGTCTGTAGTCTTTTGCCATTCTTGCTATTACCCCTGCTAGGAAGGGTCCACTTAGGCAAGACACAAGAGACTGAAAATTAAATCATAAATCATTACACAATTCATACAATTTCTATAATAAACTGCCAAATATGTTGCATATTTATGTTAGAATCAGGTTTATTGCCAGGTACAGTGAAAAGGTTTACATAATACATAGAATTTTGTTGGTAGCATGTTGGTGCAAAAACACAAAACAAAGTATCGTGTAAAATGTGTGAATGAGAAGTGGGATCATCTTGCACCATCATGCACATTTTTACAATAATTAACAATTACATAGTACCTGGGCTTGCTTAAGAGAAGAAAATCTTTCCCAGTTGACCAGTGAACACACTTTTCCCTCCTGTGTGGTCCATACATTCTCCAACATGCAGTGCAGTGTCTCCACAGATGCACTGCAAAGTAACTGCACACGAGAATCTATTGCTTCTTTTCTGTTCTCATAGAAACAGTCGGTATAAAGATCCAAAGGGCATGTCTGTATAGGGTATATACATATAAATTAGTTTGAACATAAATGCACAAACTAGTACATTCGTCCACAGGGAGTCATTTGAATGTACATACCACCATTTATATTACCTGATATTGATTTCGGAAAACATCTGGAATACCCTCCATAAAAATGATGTCCCACAATAGAAGAGCAAATAATGTTGAAAATGTTGAGCCCTCTCCATGAATCCCTGTTACGCCATTATGCATATTTTTTTGGTAAAAATTAAGTGGTACAGTAATTTAACAAGAAAAACAGAGAAAGAAATACTTACCTTGATCAAAGCCCTGCTGCCGATAATGTACTAAAGACAGCTCTTCTACAGAGCATATTACTGTAGCGTTATCGCTCTCTTCACAGTTTCCATTTACAGGTATAAGAAATAAAGATTTCCCAGTGCCCCCTTCATGAGGGAAGAGCTGTCCCTGTATAGTCACCTATAAACACAAGACGTTTTAGCTTAGGGGCAAAATAAATTGATAGATTATTATATATTACACCAAACTCACATGCTTAACATCTTGAACATGAATAGTGGGCAGGTCTCTGAGTTTCAAGCAATACTTTTTGCAGCTTGCTGAGTCCTTCATCCTAACAGCTCTCTGATGAAGGGAGAGTTTATGTCCTGTCGCACCAAAGGATCTGCCAGTCCATCTCTGATCGCATATATAGCCTATTTTGATCACAAGACAATAACAGATCACGTGAGAAATATCATACAGATTATCATTTTTCTCTTTATTATTTTTTTCTAATATATAATGGGTTGCAGTGGCTCAGATGGTAGAGCGGTGGTTCTTATGACCTGGCGGGTCAAACCCTGCTCTCCCATTTTATACCGTCGTTGTGTTCTTGGGCAAGACCTGGGCCTCCAGTGTCTGTGGCACTGGTGTATGAATGTGTGAGAATATGGCTGTCACGTCTCTGTCAGCTGTGGCTAAAAAAGTTGCTTACAACCACCAGTTTGTGACTGTGGATTAAATAAATTCGCTATATATACGCTTTATATCCGCTATATAAATCCAATCCATTATTATAAATAAAACTGCTCACTTGCTCGGGCCTTTTGAGGTGCTGGTGAAGGTTTAGTGCAAGTCTGTCCCACCATCGTCCCCGGCTGTCCTGACAATAAACAGACTGAGACAATAAAGACCGAAGTTCTTCTGCTGCTTCCTATGACACAAAAGACAAAATACCACTAGATTATAATTAAACCTAAAAAATGTTCTATTCTAACTTGTGTCAAGAATCAAGACCTCATATTGACGCAGTCTTTGCAAGATCTCCACTCCTCTGGACAAAATACGAGTGTATGCCCACCCAGCAGTGAAGCTGCGCAAAAACACAGGAAGCTCTCCCTGGCGGCTAATCAAAAAATGTTAACATCCAAAAATATAGGATATAGGATTTAGATCTATAAAAGACAAAAAAAAGCAACATTTCTGCAGTCCTCACCTGAGGTCATGTTTTTCCTCAGTTCACACCAAGCACTTTTAGCACAAGTGTAAAGCTCGAAGGCCTCCTCCCACTGACCAGCCTGCATAGCTGTGGTGACTTCTTGCAGGGCCCGCATAGAGGCTTCATATCTAATGATTTAAGTAATAATTAACTATTTTTTTCATGTTTAACTTAAACCACTGATTAAAAGTCTTACCTTATAAGGTCCTCTCTGTCCGTAAAAACCTTTGCTTTACGCTGCACTGTGTAATCTGGAAAGGCCAGACGACCTGATTTAACAAGCAGGATAGTATAGAGCTGGCTTTGTCCACCAGCCGCCATCTCTTCCTCGTCCAGAGAGTCAGTCAAAGAGAAAAGAAGGAGGACTCGGGAGAAGACAGCTCTAGGACCACGATTTAAACGCACACAGGAACCAGCAAGCTGCTTTGCCCTTTATGACAAAGTGGACAAGGGTTATTATTTTTGTACTATTGATATTAAAAGTTAAGAAAAGTAAGCTAAATCACCACACCTTTTGAGCATAACTGCACCAATATTGTTTTGACCAGGAGCCAAAGAAAAAAGGGACTTTTGTTTGCTCAGACGAAGAAGACCATTCACAAGCTGCTGTTTCTGAGTCCCAGAATTCCCAAGATGGAAGGTTTTAGCTAGACTTTTCAGCTCAGGGGCAGGCAGCAAATCCAAAACCTCTCCTACGTCCTCCAGATCATTTTCTTTCAGCACACAAAGTCAAACCATATGACAATAAAGCAACTGGACAGGACATTTAAATATATATATGTAAGAATTAAGAAGTTAATGACCTTTCAGAACATTTCTCCAGAAGAAAAGTAATTATTTTATTTGACCTAATGCATCATTGAAACCACAATTACAGTTATCTACAGTATTATTTTTTTTTTATCTTGATCTTGTAATCTTTGTAAATGCATGCCTTCTTAAATTATACCCAGCATTATGAGTTGATTAACTTACCTGTTTGCAGAAAGCCCATTTGAACAAGCTCATGGGCCACAGGTGCCAAATCACTGGATATTTCTTCATAATCCAGTTTATTTACTTGGAGCCATTTCAGTTTTCTTTGGAACAGTCTCACATACAGCTTCTGCCCCATGACTAAGAGAAATGATTCGTGAGAAATACTTTACAATGTAATTTACTATAATGACTGTGTGGTCACTCAACGTACCTGAAAGCTCCTCAAATGCATGTATAAGTGACATATCCTCATGGTTAAACAATAATCTATCATCTTCATTCTCAAGAACAGCCTGGAGTACAGTACAAAAGTTACGAAGATAATACGGAAGTTTAGGCAAATTAGAGCTTTCAGGTGCTTCATCTATGGCCATTCTCTCAGACCCCGAGTCTGCCTGCAAACTGTTGAGGGCAATAGTGTTTTCTTCTGGGGAGTCAGAAGAATTACTAATAAGTAATTGAGCATATGTATCAGCTCTATCGATTGGAGTAGCATTCATGTTGACCTTCTCGGGCTCTTTAGTTGCTTCATCATATTTAGCTTTCTTTCTGGCATCACACATAATTGAAGTAGTTCCTTTTTTCCTTGTAACTAATTTGGAAGAAGAGAAAAGGTGTTTTGCAGTAATCAGTTTTTGAAATGTGTCTGACTTTGGAGTCACATGTTTTTCTAAGAGTGCGAGATCTTTCACTTTTGTTGCAGCATCATCACTTTCCATTAGATCAATAATAATCCCATGTTCTTGTTCATCCTTTAAATTGTCAGTCACAACATTTTCTTTCTGTGAACTGCTGAGAGTCTCAGAGGGCACTCCTGTCTCACTAGAAGAAGTCAATGCATAGTTAACATTTGTCTGTGTCTTGTCAGTTTTCTTACAACACTTCCTAGAAAGCTTGGAGGAGAGACTTCCCAGGTCTATCTTTCGGACCACAGTCTTAGTCACTGTCTCGCATGCTTTCTCTTGAAAACTTGTCTTTTTAAAATAAGGGCTAGTTTGGATTTCTTTGACATCTTCTCTTTTTGTTGGGCTTGTATCTGGTGACTTGGGTGAAGTCCTTCTGGGTGACAGGTGGCTGCTTGCCACAACATTATTACTTGCTGAGGTGGCATTGCTGTCTTCTCTCTCAAAGTTCTGACACTGCAAATCAATGTGTTCATTGATCTTGAATCTTGGTACCAACTGGCCACACAGAGGACAGGCCAGTTTAGGAGGCTGGCTGCTGAAGAAGGAGGCGATTGGAGTTGTGTTGGCAGCATTGGCACAAACCCCAGCTTTGACACGGCTCTTCTTACTCCTGGACAATGGCAGTCGTTTCTGGTGTTTGTCCTTATTGGCGTTTGCGCTCATGTTGTAGGAGGTGAGGCGTATTGCTTGATTAAAACAGTAGCTTTTCCTTGCATTTGTTAAGTAAGATCCAGTGCTAAGAAGCCGGTTAGCTCCATAAGCTTACATTAATAAAATTTAACAGGGAAAAAAATTAAAATGGTCAAACACCTATTAAACGTTCAGACAGAAACTACTAAACAGTCCGCGAAAACATCCGAAAGAGAAGCTAAAATACCGAAGAGCTAAGGTTTTGATTTGCTAACAGAGAGCTGCATAAAAACAGTATAGTCCCGCTTCTCAGACTAAACCAGCAGAGCGCAGATAAAACATTTTATAGGTGAGTAATCGATCCCAGATATATGATCATTTTTGGTCAAATTTTAAATACACAAATATTAAATGTGCCCGTGCACTGTGCACTGCCTTTCTGTGCCATTTAAAATAAAAAATAATAAATTAACGGCGCTTCAAATGTACACAATATTACTGGTAAGTACATACTATTTTGTTGATATTCTTGTTTAAATTCACTTCCAAATAATTACATTATAGTAATGACTAATTAACTGGACTGCTGTCGCTGTGTTTTACTCTGAGGAGCGGGACTAAGGGACTTGATGGGGGTGTATTTCCTACACAGGTTCCTGGGCTGCTGTGCTGTGTGGCTTTTATTCAAAAAGCATCATCCGGAGAGCAATCTGATGTGACCAACACACGGACGTTTTAAGAGAAAAGGAGGAGGCTGCGACAGGGCTGATGTTGGTAAGAATTAGACCCATACGATTATCATTGCTTTAATGAACAGATGTACAGATGCATGTAAAGCTGATGGTAGAGCTGAGGACAATGCTGCTAGACGTGTTCTGGAGCCCACAACATCAGCCCATAAGCAGTGTCAGCATGGTGCAGTCTTGATGCTAAGAATCAAGGTCGACAAGAATTGCTGCAGCAGTAGAAGCAGAATAATAGGATGTTTCACATGGTTAGACGAGCAGAGTGTTCATGCCCCGGTTTGGACCATCACTGTGAGCTTATATTACGCAGGAAGAATATTCATCCGGTTGTTTGATCGATAGCCAGATGGGAATGCGGTGTCCACTTGTGGGGAAACTGGAGCAGCCACAACAACCAGCCCTGCAGCTGCGGCAGAAGTTTGGCCTAATGAGCTTTAAACCACCACCACTAATATAAGACTGAGCAAGGCAAAATAATTAAACCAACATTTGCATATTGAAATTTCTGAACCACCTAACGATAGTACAGTTGTGTTAAATTCTTCTACTTCTGCACCAGAGGGCCATAGTCAGGGCTATTTATACTGTAAACAGGTTAGAGTCAACTTTTTATTTACACAATAATGATTGTGTAAGAGAGGTGTGTTTATGGTATGAATCTGTATTTGCTAGCATCTTAAAAACAACATACGTGCCTCTTGTAGTGTTTGAACATTTAGTGATTAGCTCAGATGCTATTGCTTTAATGTCAGAAACTGTATTGTCTAAATTCACTTAAAAAATTATTTCTGTTCTGCGAACATCAAGTCAGTTAGAGCAGATGCAACAAAGCAGGATGACAGACATCAACAATAACTTCATTATTACTTCATTGCAATAGGCAAACCCTTATTCTGTAAATATAGTGATGAATGTTCAAATATATATTTCAATTAATATGAAAGTTCAAGAAAACGTGACATGTAAATGTAAACCTTTTTTTTCCTTTTTCATTAATATTGACAGGGTTGAGAATAGTGGGCTATAAAGCCAGTTATGGCTCATGTGAAGAGGCCAGGACCCCTTTCCAAAGAACTGGCTCCTAGCCCTTCACCATGCGCCACTTCGAGACCCACTAGACGGAGCCAAGAGGAACATCAAGGTTTGGTGAAGCATGAGTCTGAACCTCTACAATGTACCTCAAAGAATGTTGTTGACAATGAGCAGCTGACCGGTCCTGTTCCTGCTCAGCGCCATTACATCAGCTGTGACCCTCGTCCTGAAGACATGGAGGACACCTGCTCTGAGTATGACAATGTGGGCTCTGATGTGGAGCAGGACTATAATGAGGTCTTGCACTTACAAAGGGAGGGTGTTGTGGACATGAGGTATTACAAACCATACTGTCCTGAGGATGCTGACTATTTAAAGCATGCAGTGGCTGAAAATAATAATGAGAGCAGTGGTGCTGTTGAACAGTTCACTCCAAGAGCTCGTCATGATACACAGGTATGTCAGCTATCTCAAGCAGAAACAAAGTCTACTAAAGCAGGCCATCGGTTGATAAACAGCGCCCCGATTGCCCGGGGTGCATCAAAGTGTGACATTGGAAAAGGCCAAGAAAATAGCTATTTTTTTAGTGATGGAGATGAGATAGAAGAAGTTCTGGTTGGTGTGAAATTCATAGAGGATTTGGTTGAGACAGAGCAAAACACAGCAGGGGAGAGTAGTCGTTATCAGTGCAGTGAAAATGAAAACATTGAAACAGTGGTTAATAGGGACAGAGAACAAGTAGCAAGAAACAGGAATAACCCAGGATCAAATAGGAAGTGTGAGTCTGATCAAATAGACTCAAAAGAAAAAGAGAAACAATATAAAGGACGTGGAAGAAGAGGGACAGGAGAAGACATGGAATGTAATGTCTCTGGAATAAAAGCATACAGCACTAACAGTACAGAGCAGCGCCCAAAGAGCTTATTTAAGGACCACAAAAAGACTGCTGTTCGGACTAAAGCCAGAACTAGCTCTAGTAAGCCACATCCTCTTCCACCACCTCGGCAAGCCCATCCTCTTCCTCAGCCACCAGCCAATACTCAGAAAGCAGTCACAGCCTGCAAAGAAACCTCTCCTGTTCCCAACCAGGAGGGGGTCAGCAAACCAAACCTGGCTTCTCATCAAACCACAGAACAACAGAGCGAACATCCTGAGGAGAGGCAGAGTGGGCCAGGGACAACACAGGAGGTAAACAATACAGTAGATTAGCATTTTGAGCCTGGTTGTTTGTGGTTTAACTTTACCCCGTTACCCTTTGTAATAATGTGAAGTAATAATAAGATGTTT
The DNA here is from genome assembly GCA_024416835.2 of Perccottus glenii. NCBI lineage: Eukaryota > Metazoa > Chordata > Actinopteri > Gobiiformes > Odontobutidae > Perccottus > Perccottus glenii. The sequence continues at coordinate 8,380,710 of CM044563.2, forward strand.
TTATGCACCAGGAGGAAAAGACAAGCACAGCTATAAAACCTGAGCACTTGTCAGAGCTGCCAAAAAGGCCCCAGTGTCCAGAACCACTGCCAGCTGAGGAGCACAACTCTCCAGTAGTAGGGATTTGAAGCAACACATGCTTATTTTTATGTATTAGGGATAAAGAATCAGTATGTTGTGATAGCAAAATCAAAAACATTTTCCCTTATCAATATATTATTTATTTTCCAGAAAACACAAGAAGCACCTTCTTTTCCCAGTTTTGAGGATGGTAATTATTTCAAATATTACTAGATGTTATATACTAATTTGCTCTTGCACATTGTATTGCATTTTGCTGATCTGTGTAGTTCCAGGTCCCTGTGAACCAGAAGATCTTATTGATGGGATCATCTTTGCTGCTAACTACCTTGGCTGCACTCAGGTGCTGTCAGATAAAAACCCAACCAAGTCTGTCCGTATGTCCCAGGCCCAGGAAGCTGTCACTCATATCAAGGTAATTTGCCTTTTTAAGGAGGCTTTAAAAACTCCCATGTTCTTCATTTTGTCAATCCTTGGGAAATGAAACCTCTTTTTTCACCACACTGTGGTGCTATTGTCCTTCAGTTTGTTATTTTTTTCCTCAGTTTTATAAAGAGCATTTGGTTTCCTTGTGTAAATATAGTTGCTGTTATGAAATATTAGCTAAAATGTTTCTGTATGTAACTGTTTTCAAAGAGCCAGGATGAAGACTCCCAGATGATGACAGAAGTGGACCTGTTTATCTCCACTAAAGCTGTCAAAGTGCTGAATGCTGACACACAGGTTAGTAACTGTGTTAAATAAGCTTTTCTTTTGTGTTGAATCATTTTGTGACTCTATTTTCCGACATTACTAAATAATGATCATTATTTTTGCCTCATGTAGGAGACAATGATGGACAGTGCCTTGCGTACCATTTCCTATATTGCTGATATTGGCAATATTGTAGTTGTAATGGCACGGAGACCAATGTCGCAGTCTTCATCAGAGGATTTGTCAGAATGTCCTGTTTCTGCGAGTGAAGGGAAAAGTCAGTACAGGATGATCTGCTATGTCTTTGAATCTGAGGATGTGAGTTCCCTCTGTTACAGTTTATTCTTTTCCTGTTTGTTTCTTTTAATCTGGGCTGTTTTGAGTTTGTGGACATTGTGATTTTTTTTACCTCTCTACCTTTATGTAGGGAATACTGAAGTAGGCTCTCTGAATAGTTTTCTTCCTCATTCCCGCAGGCACAACTTATTGCACAGTCCATTGGACAGGCTTTTAGTGTAGCCTACAGAGAGTTTCTACGAGCCAATGGCATCAACCCGACAGACCTAAGCCAGAAACAATACAGTGACATCATCAACTCCCAGGAAATGTACCACGATGACCTTGTCCATTTCTCAAACTCTGACAACTGTAAAGAGGTGTAACATTTTTTATTTTGCTCCAGGGGAATGATGACATTTCCATAGGTTAGGTAAATATATTGGAGGTAAAATGTTTTGTGTCTGTGTTCCAGCTATACATTGAGAAACAAAAAGGGGAAAGCCTCGGTGTCGTGATCGTAGAGTCTGGCTGGGGCTCCATTTTACCTACTGTCATCCTTGCCGGGATGTTGAACAGTGGCCCTGCGGCTCGATCCGGGAAACTCAGTGTTGGGGACCAGATCATGTCCATCAACGACACCAGCCTGGTCGGGCTTCCCCTTGCCACCTGCCAGGGGATTATTAAGGTATTTCGACTACATTGGACATAGTGGTGGTCTTTTTCAATATTAGTTAATGCTATAATGCTGTATACACAAATCATACACTGTTATTATGATAAATGAGACAAAAATAAATGTATACAATTTGAAAATCATAATTAAAACTGAAAGAGGACACGTAAAGTCTGAAAAAGCAGTATATTAAGTAAATACATTGCTGCATCACCATGTTTATTGCAGGGCCTGAAAAACCATGTCAAGGTAAAGCTGAGCATTGTGAGCTGCCCTCCTGTCACCACTGTCCTCATAAAAAGACCAGATCTGAAGTATCAGCTTGGCTTCAGTGTCCAGAATGGCATTGTGAGTGAGCCTCTATCAATAAACTACACACTTTTATTGTTTTGCTAAATAACCACCTCTAACACATGTTTAATGACTCAGATCTGCAGTCTGATGCGGGGTGGCATTGCAGAGCGAGGCGGAGTTCGAGTTGGACACAGAATTATTGAAATAAACGGTCAGAGTGTTGTTGCCATGGCACATGAGAAGATAGTTCAAACCCTGTCTATCTCAGTGGGTGAGGTAAGCGCTACTTGTGCCACAAGATGGCAATTTTCACTGATTACTGCACCACACACCGCTCACAGGCATCCTATATACTGCTAAATCTGTTCAGTAATAGTTTAGAGGAGCAGTGTCAAACTCAAACTGTTAAAGTGCCACACTAATAAATAAGATTCATATCATGGGCTGAAGACAGACGATTGATTAGCTGTTATTATAGAGTTCAATTGATCATTTGGTTTTTAGTATTGCATAGTTCCTTTTAGCATTGGTTTGTGCCTCTAGACTAAAAGTCATCAGACAAATGGCTTTAGACAACACAGCTTGGCCACCCTAGTGGCTAAAATGGGAGTTAGCCAGGATGTAAGTGATGAACTAAATAACAAGCCAATGGTGTAATTGGTCTCCTTTTGTGTTTCTGTGCCAGATAAACATGAAGACGATGCCTGCTGTGATGTTCAGACTGCTGACAGGACAGGAAACACCTGTCTACATGTAGAGATGTAGTATGGGCCACCTTAGTGCATGTCTGACTCGAGATTATGGATGGAGTACAGGTGACTTGGCGGGACATGGAAAATTTATTTTTGTATAATTTTATTTTGCAGCCTGCTCCAATACTGTAAGAACATCCAGTGCTCATTTCAGGTTTTATCTTGAATTACATTGTCATAATGGCCTTATAATGTGAATAATTAATACTCAGTGTGCAGTGTAGTATGTGACTTTCAGTGTTGAACAGAAGTAGCTTTACTGTCATGATTATTTTCCTATAAAGAGATAAATGAGTACATTTATTTTTATTTAGTCATTTTTATAATGTGTATGCATTCAAAATGTACATTTATTGTAAATAATTTGAATTACTCAAGAACTTGGAAGGCCATATTATGTCTACAGTATATGCATGTTATCATTGCCGACCAGGGATCCGTAATCATCAGTGTGATATGATAAACTATTAAGATACAAGAAAATAATATTACATGTACAAAGACAACATGGGTAGTGTGGTGACTCTGAAGCCAAAGACCCATCTACTTTCAAAAACAGTATAGACCAGTACCTTAACACGAGCGTACATTATTGAATGTACATTAATGAATGTAATATTAAAATAAATCAATAAAACAACCTCCCTGCCAAATGCTTTTTACATTTTTTTATTATTGTGATAATTATTACAAATCAACAAAACACACATTCTTGATGATGCTATTCAAGAGAAAACGTTAGCAATGTGTAATGACAAGGTACACAAGTCAACACTATGTACAACCATAGTTACACAACATGGCCCTTCATAAATACAACTATTTACAGAAATGGTGCACAACAATTCCACATGCACAATACAAGTCAAAAGTAAAAAATAACAAATTCCTGTGTAATATCAAATCTTCAAGTATTATATGCAAATTCCTAGAGGAAAATCTGGTAGTTATCATATATGCCCCTAAAACAGAGACACAAGTTAGGGTCATTCATCAAATCCAAATTATGTTTATTTTTATTGTTTGCACATAGGGGCTGAGCTATTATCTTACAGCACTTACTTTTGCTTTTAGTGGTGAGACTGTCACTCCTTCAAGGAAAACCGTATTAAAGTAGCCTTCTCTGTACAAACTGTCATCATCTTCATCACTGTCCACACCAACACTGAAAGCCTCTTTTATCTTGTCTGGTATCAACACATTAAGCAGCACTACCAGACTTCCAATGATGGCACACAGAAGGCCTGCAAACCACATGAGTCGATAATTAATTTTTTTACAAAATCTTACTTCAGATATTTAATATTGTCTTTACCTGTAGTCAAAGCCAGCCAGAATGAATGACTGTACTCTGTTACAAATGAATTCGTTCCAATTGAGAAAACACACTGAGGGACATTCATGATGGCGGAGAAGGAGGCCATAGAGACAAAGATACAGGCAGCAGTGGCCAGCATCATGTATCCAGCATACAAAATGACAGGCATGGAGAAGAGAACGTTGGCGAGTATCCAACAGCAAAATGCGGTCCTGCAAAGTAATTTCATTCTGTTATTTTTGTCCAGTTACAATTCAATACTACATTTTTTTACGCATGTTACCAAAGGGTTGCAGAGGCATATCGTCCAGAGTATCTGTACTGAAAGAGGATGCCACACGGGCTGTTCAGAGTGAACTTCTCAGCAATGTACAAAATGGGGTCGGGTAATCCCTTCTCCAGGGCTTCCTCATACTCCTTATCCATAGAATCTTGCCAACTAAACATCTCATTGTAGTTAATTGTCTCATTAAACTGCACCACGGGATTACCTAATAAAGACACAAAAGGTATGGGAAAATGTTCATAATACTGAATAGAAACTATGGAATAATAATAATACTATGGAAAAGCTTAATAATAATACAGTTGGGCATTGTATGTTTGTTGTGTTCATACACTTTGTTGAAACAGTCGTGACTCACCTCTGAGTGTAACATTAATGCCATATAATCCAACATGTAAGCCGATGTCAGCATTAACCACTGCATTGCTAAACGACTTGTAGGTTGCATTAGTGGTCATCTTGGCCTCAGCCCAGTCACTAGTGAAGTTAAGAGCTGCAGTGAACACAAAGACAGAACAATTAAATAAAAAGAAAAACAGTGACAGAGTCTATAATAATAAGACAAATATAAACTTACCTACTATCACTACACCTATGAACAAGCTGGTGAGTATTCGAACCATCCAAAACAGTCTCTGATTTTAGAAAGACAACAAAATATAAGTTGATTAAGTTTGTCGAATGTTAATGATCTAGCATGCACAGTGCTGGTGTTTGAACATTATCTGATGGGGCACACTTACTGACTTCCCACGTATTCCAGGCAGGATAAGAAGAAGACTCACTGCAAGCACAACAAAAACCAGTATAACGGTGATCAAGCGGCCACTGAAGATGAAGGAGGTCCTTTGTCGGCGTTCGAATGGGTAAATGTCATCGTAGAAACTCATCTTTGGTCCTGACTGAGACCAGATAGTGTAACAGAGGAAACAGTGTTAACGGCAGGGGTCTCAGTTACCTTCAGATACTAAGATAACAAACTGTGGATAGGTGGGACAGTGCATTATTACAACTGTGTAACATCTCACATGGCTCTTTCCACAGGTGACAAATGTTTACAATGGGATGTGATAGTAGATAGCATTTGTGCAAAAAGACAAGCACATTTTCATTAAACAACTGAATAATTGCACATATGTTTGCACCTGATGTCACCTTAAATGTAAAAGATGCTGCCTCTCTTTGTCATACCATTATTTGAAGCTAGATTATAACAAGACAGACTCAAAATAAGTTTAATAAAACAATCACAAGAAGAAAATTGTGTGTCATTTCTTGGTCTTACCTGAAAGTTCAGAGGCCTGATGCTGTGTGGAGAGTGTGAATGTGAATGGGAGCATAACACTCCTTTATACCAGCTGTCCTCATGTGTCAAAAGGAGGAGGATGCACTGAGTGGACCGCTGAGGCAAAAGAGGTGTGACCCACCATTCCCATTTGGGCAATAGGGTCACATGCAGTTTGTGATAAGATGTTTGGTTCAGTTCAATATTGCACATACTCTCACCGGCACCTGAGCTCCTACACTGTTCCTGTGGGTAAGACACAACCATTTTACTGTATGTTCCTCTGTCACTGTGAGAAAAGATACAAATGTATATCAATTGTGCTTGGGAGCTTACAGACTTCAAAGCCAAATGAAACAACACATTTTGATTCACTTTTGGTCTCCATTCAGCCAAACAAGAGGTGCAGTAAACTTCTCCTTGTCTTTACCTTTGCCTTTTAGGAGCCCTTCACTGCTCTTGGCTGTCGACTGAGTTCAGAAGCATCTCTTGCATCAATGGGTTTGCGTAAACTGTTTTGGAGTAGCTCTGCAGTGTTTGGCTTTGTGCTCATCGTTGCCCACTGTAAGTATTAAAGAAACGGATCTATTCTGAAATAGACCTATAACAAACTTTTACGATTTTTTTTTTTAACTCGAAAAATTCTTTTGACAGTATCACGCTGTGAAGATGCATGGGAGGTTCCTCGCTTTGATGGCTGGTACAACAGTCTGGGGTGTCCCAAACGCGGAGCTGTCGGTAAGTCCCTGAAAGCAGCAGCAGCAGCAGTTCGGTTCCTGTGCGCAACCGTTCACGCAGACACTGTGTTTGTGTTTGTGCTCTTGCAGGATCTCACCTTGTGCGCCTCGTGCCCGCGCATTACTGGGACGGAGTTTATCAACCCTTCCCGGAACAACTGCTGCCCAATGCCCGAGCCCTGAGCCGTGTGCTCACCCAGGGGCCCTCGGGACTGCCCTCCACTCGCAACCAAACCGTGCTCTCTGTGTTTTTTGGTAGATATCAACAACTTAATCAGATACAGAAGTTTGCCATAAAATTAAGACTGTAAATACCTCCATATCAAGGCTTTAGGTTTATTACTTGCATTAAAATTAGCATAAATACAATAAAGTGACGTAATTTGTTGCTTAGCTGTTAGCATCGATTCAAACCTGTCTGTGAAGGTTCTTATTAATCCAGGTTATGTCACACACACAGTGAATCATGTTAACTATTGTTTCGTGAATACTTTAGGTTATCATGTTGCTTTTGAAATGTTTGACTCACGTACTCCTGGGTGCCCACCTGAGTTCATGAACATCCCAGTTCCAAAAGGGGACCCCATCTTTGACCCTGCTTCCACTGGAAAGGTCCTACTGCCCTACCAGAGAGGACCATGGGACAAAGAGTCAGGGCAGAGTCCGAGCAACCCCCGTACTCAGGTACAAACACATTTAATGCTGTTGTCACGTGCAACTAAAATCACATAAAGCAGTTGAAAACCTTGTAACCTACCTCATTCACCCTCTTTTCAGTCAAAAAACTAATATAGCATCTATTACATGCAGGTAAACTTTGTAACCGCATGGATTGATGGCAGCTCCATCTACGGACCGTCCAGCTCCTGGTCTGACTCCCTGAGGAGCTTCACTGGAGGTCTTTTAGCTTCAGGCTCTGAATGGGACATGCCGAATGAGGGCACAGAACACAGCTTCATGTGGAGTGCCCCTGACCCTTCAACGGGAGAGCATGGACCTCATGGTCTTTATGGTGAGAAGGTCTCATTGTGTATGTGAATTTGTAAATCTAAATTTCCCATAGTTAATGAATATGAGAGTCTTGTCTATGTACCTTAGTGTTAACCCTGCAAATAAGTGGCAAGTACCCCGCAAGTACCCCGCCAGCTCCAATGCGACCCCCAGTGGGATTAGGAATGAATGATTATATCTGTACAAAGTGCTCAGTTTTACTTACTTGGAAAAATCTTGCATTTGGACAGATGATTGTAGCTCATGTAAAATTGTGGTTTGCGCAAAAGCACGTTTAACTCACACTGATCTTTAAAAAAAAAAAAAAAAAGTGAAGAAAAGGCAAAAGAAAACATTGTTCACTTAAAAGTACAATAAAATAAATAATCAGTAGAAATGACACCATCTATGGTTGACAAATGAACTCTTTAATCCTTCTGAAGTTGCACATATGATTCCTATATTGTAAAATCCCTACAAAGTCATTATAACAGATCATTTATAAACTGTTTCTGTGGCAATATCAATACTGTGCAGTTGCTTAAAACAAATATTTACTACTCGTTGCAAATAAGGTTTCACTCAGGACAGCTTTGATTAATGTTACAGACGAACATGAGTCAGAGAAGTCCTATGACTCTCTTCACATACTGTGGCACTGTGACTCCGTAATTGTTGTGTAAATGGTTTGTCACCCTCACCACAGTAAATCCCTCTCTCTATAGCAGAGCAGAAGCCACACAGTCGTTCTTAAACCCATGTTTTGTTGCCAGTATGGCTATTATCTAGTGGCGGAGGTGAGAGATCTTCTATGTTGTCACTTCTCAATTTTCTGAAAAAAAACAAACAGGGAATTAACTGCCTAATTAGTTGTCATGTAATATGGTGTAGTATCTGGACATAATAATGCATGTCAATTCTTTTCAATCTAAGATGCAATGTTATGCATTCATTTATGCCATGAAAATAAACTCTCAATTTTATGCCACCCTCTTTTGTGCCAGAGTTGGGAAATGCCTGGGCCAATGAGAACATGTTCACTGCAGCAGAAGGGATTATCTGGTTTCGCTACCACAATCATGTAGCCTCCACACTGCACAAGGAACACCCAGAGTGGTCAGACGAAAAGCTGTTTCACAATGCCAGGAAGACGGTTGTGGCCACATTTCAGGTAGAGGGAAAAGTCCTCACGTAATCCTCTCGCTGCGCAGGTGCAGCTTTAATTTGCACTCTTGACGGAAAAAGGTTGCATCAACACCAGGTGGTCGTGGATGAAAATTGCTGGTTTTAGTTTAAGCTTGAATGCTCCATGTCATGCCTGTTTGACCATCGGAGCTCTGTGTAATATCTGCTCATGATTATGTGCAGTTAAAGTCAGCCGAGTCTAAAAATGAGCTTAATTAAAGACAATATACACTGAAGTTATTTGATAACACATAATTAAAATCAACACTTTAGAAGGTACAGTGTTGTCAATGATCATTTAAATACATTAATAATTCTCAATTTCATTTAATCCTGTTTTTGGCAAACAGAATATTGCCGTCTATGAGTGGCTGCCTGCATTTCTCGGAGACAAAAAGCTTACTGCTTATCCAGGTAAGAATAAGCCAGTGTACATGTGCGTACAAGTGGAGGGGAACAGGTAATGCACTAGTGACCACAAGTTGTGTAGATGTGTGCTGTCGCTGGTGGTGTTTGACGAATAGTGCTTTGTCAGCAAAGCATCACCTCCTTATTTTGCTGAATAAGCTCCCACACGTGAAGAAAACTAGATAGACAGCAGATGACCACAGTACCTAAATCACTTTCAGTAGTTTTCTGTATTTAATGTTTGTTTTGTATAGTATTTCTTTTCATAAAGTAGAATAATGACATACACGTGAAGTTTCTAATGCATTTCCTAAATATTCAAATTATCTATGCAGAATGTTTATTTTTACTAATATTTCTGTTTCTAGGTTATCAGAAATTTGTTGATCCGGGCATCTCTCCCGAGTTTCAGGTCACTGCCATAAGATTTGGTATGACTATGGCTCCACCTGGTGTTTACATGAGGTATTACACGTTTTTCCTAAGAATCTGTTTAAAAAAATACACCACTAAACACAACTCCACCCGATTTTACATGGTGTGCCATCATCTGTTTTTTTTTTATTCCTCAGAAACAAAACATGTAATTTCCGTCAGATCATTAACTCGGACGGGAGCTTCTCACCAGCAATACGTCTGTGTAACAGCTTTTGGAAACGCCAGGTAAATTAAGACTTCTGCTTTTACATAACAGAACATGTTTTACTTTACTAGTCTGAAGTTTTAAAATCTCAATTCATCAGTGGGGAAAATAGTTTTTTCATCATAGCATTTCACACAATTTCAATTTTGATTCATATTTATAGAGCCATGCAAATCTTTCCTTTTTTCTTCTTCTTTTTCAGAAAATAAATGTTAAAACAAGCCAGGATATAGATGAGCTCCTCATGGGCATGGCTTCCCAGATTGCTGAGAGAGAAGACAATATTGTTGTTGAAGATCTTAGAGGTGCTCTCTATAAGCATAATAATATTGTCAATAAATCTTTTAATAAAAAATCAAATACATAATTATGGTGATCCTGTTTTAGATTTCATGTATGGACCCCTGAGGTTCACCCGGACCGATCTTGTGGCCCTGACCATTAACAGAGAAAGAGATTTTGGTCTGCGCAGCTACACCGAAGTCAGGAAAGCTTTTGATTTGCCACCTTTGAAAACAATTGAAGACATAAATCCTGAGCTCAAACGCACCAACCCACAGGTAAGAGCTTTAAATACTTCAGATTGTACATTTGAATAAACTGTCTAAAGTAATTTCTCTTTTTCCAACAGTTGCTTCAAAATATTGCAGAATTATATAACGGAGACATTTCAAAAGTAGGGCTCTTTGTCGGAGGTTTGCTTGAGTGTCTTGATGGTCCTGGTCCAGTTTTTTCAGCCATAATCTTGGACCAGTTTGAACGTATCCGAAATGGGGACCGCTTCTGGTTTGAGAATAAACAAAACGGGTAAACTGTCTCTTCGTCTTTTGTTTGTCCAGCAGGCGTGTCAGTTGTCATGACTGATGTGTTGTGATTTTTTTGGATGTGTTTCAGTTTGTTCACAGATAAAGAGATACAGATAATCCGCAATATAAAGCTTCATGACGTCATTGTCGCAGTCACAGGTGCTGAGGCCACTGATATACAAGAAAGTGTGTTTTTCTGGAATGATGGTAAAAATAAAACATTTGTGCTGATCTAAAGCGATTCAAAAACAAAAATATCCTCTTCTATTCTTAATATTAATAACAAATTGTGTTGTGTGTTGTCCTAAGGTGACCCCTGCCCTCAGCCTGCACAGCTAAATGCATCAGCACTCCAACCCTGCACTAATGCTACCAAACTTCATTATTTTGATGGAGGCAAAGCTGGCTTTATTATATTTATCATTGTTCTCATCCTCTCTCCTCTTGGTGGGTATCATAGTCACATATCCATCTCTGTTCATATTATGTTGCAGCTTTGAATGATTGAGTTCCTTTTACAGTGAGCTTACTTGTGGCCTGGTTAGTGGCGTATCTAAAGAAATACAAGTATAGGAGGTTTCAGAGAAGAAGAACTGCTGTTAATAGGACAGATGAACCTACTGTTGGGGTCCCAGGTGTGTCTTCAGTTTACTCATACTCTCAAATGTAGCCTGGTGTATGTGGTTAGGACAACAGCGGATTTGTTTTTCGGTAAACTTTCATTCTTCTATTCTTAAAGCCTATGAGTGGCAAGGCAATAAAAAACAGCTGCATCCTGTCAGTGTGGAGTTTGACGAGAAGAGACGACTGCAGGTCTTTGACAGGGCTGGGCCGGCTCTTCGCACCCTGTATGTGGGCAACCAGGACTGTCTGGATATTATTTTATCTAATGACTGTCAAAAGAAAGCTCTGCTGCTCAAAGTTCCCAAAGAGTATGATCTGGTGAGCAAAGAGATTATTCCCAAAGTAGCTGCAGTCTAATTTAAGTGCATATGTTTACGCAATCTGCAGATGCCCTACTTTTAACACCTTTTTTTCTTCCTCAACATGCAGGTGCTGTTCTTTCATGATGAGACTATGCGCTCTTCATTCATCAAGCATCTCTGCCCAGAGTCACTGGGCATTGGGCAGACGGTTAGAGTGAAGGAGCTGAAAGAAAGGGTACTGCTCAAAGAGGCTTTGACAAAAGAGCAGAGGGCTCAGATTGTCGAAACCTTCATTCGACATGCTTTCTCTCAGGTAAACTCTTGCTGTGGAGGTTTACCTCATCCTCTGCATTAGGTTTAGGTTTAGCCACAAAATGTCGTCAAACTTGTTTGAGGTCAAATCAGATATGACCCTTGTCTAGAAAAACTAATTATTGGTCCTGATGGTGTGACCTCATTTGTGGTGGACATTAGCCGCTCAAACGTCAGTGATATCACTAAACCCACAGCGCTCATCAAGAATAACCCTCCTTGTACCTCTTTGCACAGGTTTTGGAAATAGAGAAGAGTGACGCTGGAGACATGAGAGGCATTTTCCACCAAAAGGCCAAAGAGGTGCTCCAATGCGAGTTGACTGCATCAGAGTTTGCTAAAGCCCTGGGTCTCAAACCTGACTCTTTATTTGTTGACTCCATGTTTACATTAGCTGATAAAGATGGAAATGGTTACCTCTCATTTCAAGAGTTTCTTGATGTGATGGTAATTTTTATGAAAGGTAAATATAGTGATATCTACCTTTACCAAATAAATGAATAATAAGTAAAAAATTGCACATTTGAACTATATGCTTTATACATGCTTTATTAATCCTCACAGGTTCTTCTGAGGAAAAATCAAAGATGATGTTTTTAATGAATGATATTGATAGAAAGGGTTACTTATCTAAAGAGGAATTCATCAGAATGCTCAGGTTTGTTGTGTCTTCATTAATGCTTTGTGCTTGCAGTAATGCTCTGTTTGATAGCTCGTTCTTACATGTATGTTGTCCTCCAGGTCTTTTATTGAAATCTCTAATGGTGCTCTGTCAAAGAGTCAGGCAGATGACGGCATCAAAGCCATGATGCAGGCTGGCGGCTTTGAAGACAAGGAGAAAATCACATGGGAGGACTTTCATTTTCTCTTGCGGGACCATGAGAAGGAGCTGCAATTTGCCCAACTAAACGTTAAAGGTATGTCAACGGTTTGACCAGAGTGTGGTTAAACAGTAGTATGTATGACATATATAATTATCTGAATGGAACAGGGTTGGAAAAACAGGGCAAGAAACGCTTTAGTCGAGACCAGAGAGTGTCCTTTATCTGCCCAGCAAACAGGTATAAACACACAAGCACTATCCATTACACGGAATAATGAGAGAAAATATAGATTTATTCCCCTTTTTTGCAGCAGTCCAAAAGCAGATGGACAGGAGATACGCAGAAGGAAAATGTAAGTGAGAAAGCCTTCAATACACAAAGTTGCAATGTAACGCTTGCCCTCTTTTTAGTCTGGGTGACTTGTGCTGAAAACAACAGGCTTTCTTTACTTTTAGGCTTCACATAAAAACCCCAAACGTCTACGTGAAGGCCAAGCGGGAGCAGTACGTAAAGAGCCCAGTCCAGCAGAAGATGCAGCAGTTCAAGCGCTTCATTGAAAACTACCGCCGACATATTGTGTGCTTCCTCGTTGTCTATGGCATCACAGCTGGGGTTACGATAGAAAGATGTTACTGTACGTAGTATTTCTTTTACTTACTGTTTCTCCATTTTACCTCTGTGTTTGACTCTTGATTTTAACTGCACACAGACTATAGCCTACTGGCCGATGCTACAGGTATTCCTGAGGTGTCAGCTGTGGGCATCATCGTGGCCCGTGGCTCAGCAGCTGCTATCTCTTTTCTGTTTCCCTACATGCTCCTCACTGTGTGCCGTAACCTCATCACGCTGTGCCGAGAAACCTTCCTCAACCGCTACATCCCTTTTGACGCTGCTATTGATTTTCATCGATTTATGGCAATGACCGCCATTGTTCTGTCAGGTGGGTAGTTTACACTGAGGTCCTAATGCATAGTCTGTACAGTGGGGGCAGTAATGTTATGTACTCTGAATGCTTTTTTTTTTCTCTAAACTTACAGTTGTCCACACTTTAGGGCATGTAATCAACGTTTACGTCTTCTCCGTCAGTAATCTTAGCATCCTGTCCTGTCTCTTCCCTAAAATCTTCTCTGATAATGGGTATGATGTGACCTGAGCACATGTTTAATTATGTTGAATAGTATCTATATGTCTTATACTGTTATGTTTGTAGGTCTGAGCTTCCTCCAAAGTGGTCATGGTGGTTTTTTGAAACAATTCCAGGTAAAATGTGGTGATTATAGCGCTTGCGTTATAGTTTCTACATTGTCTCTAGATTTATATTATTCCGTACCAGCTAAATATACATTTAAATGTCATGACTATGTTGTTTATTTATTTATTTATTTATTTCTTCTCTAGGAATAACTGGCATCTTGCTTCTCATAGTTTTTTCCTTTATGTACATTTTTGCCTCACACTATTTTCGTCAGATCAGTTTTCGTGGATTTTGGATTACTCATTATCTTTATGTTATTGTGTACATTCTGGTGAGTTTGGCAACAATGCAGCTGACTTTAAATGATGATATGATGTTCTGTATTCTGACTATGTTTTGATCTTATAGACAGTTATTCATGGCAGTTTTGCTCTGCTCCAAGAGCCCCGTTTCTACATCTACCTTATTCCCCCTGCGCTGCTCTTCCTGTTGGACAAACTTATCAGCTTGAGCAGGAAGAAGGTGGAGATCCCTGTCATTAGAGCTGAGCTGCTGCCTTCAGGTGAATTGGAACCGTCATTTATAAGCTCTTATAATACAAATAAGGACAACGGTGACCAGTTCTTCCAAAGCAGTACTATAATATTTGTGCGTATTCAAGTCTGTTTTTTTGGCGTCTCTTCCTTTAGGTGTGACACATCTGGAGTTCAAAAGACCACAGGGCTTTGTGTATCGTTCAGGCCAGTGGGTTCGCATTGCATGTCTAATGTTGGGCACAGATGAGTACCACCCGTTTACACTGACGTCTGCACCCCACGAAGAGACCCTGAGTCTGCACATTCGAGCCGTGGGACCCTGGACCAGCCGACTCCGAGAGCTCTACACTGATGAAAGCCTGCTTGAGTTTGGAGCTTATCCAAAGGCAGGTTATATAATCAGATCTATGCATCACAGTTTGAGCTTTCTCTTAATATATTTATATTTGACTTAATCCACAGTTGTACTTAGATGGGCCTTTCGGTGAGGGCCACCAGGAGTGGGTAGACTTTGAGGTGTCTGTTCTGGTCGGAGGGGGAATTGGAGTCACACCATTCGCTTCAATCCTCAAAGACCTGGTTTTCAAGTCCTCCACCAAGTCTAAGTTCCTGTGCAAAAAGGTTACTACCCTAAAATCAAACAATTATTCCCATTTTTTTAATTGAGGTGTAAATAATAGAAATGTATGTAATTTTATTAAAAGGTGTACTTTATCTGGGTGACTCGGACGCAGCGCCAGTTTGAGTGGGTGTCGGACATCATCAGAGAGGTGGAGGAGTTGGACACTCAGGAGCTGGTCTCAGTTCACACTTACATTACCCAAGTGGCTGAGAAGTTTGACCTCCGCACCACCATGCTGGTGAGAGCTGACTGACAAAATAAAATCTGGTTTTACACACATGTCATAAAACTAATTACTTGAACAAGAGAACAGCAAGATGCAAAAATGTGCTACAAGGCATTGTTACGTCAATATTACAATTAATCAAACATTTTACTTTAATGAAAAAAGAAAAGGGTGATGTTTTAAAACTACACTGCCTGAAACAAGGTCAGAAAACCATTAAAACAGTTATTTATTAAGCTTAAGCATTGTATTTTTTTGAAATGTTATTTTAATTACAAACAATTATTTTTGCTTTTGTATTTACTTATAGTTCTCTCACAAGCTATACACTATTAAAGCTGTAATAATTTACAATGAAACAGTGCATATCTCATCTTAATCGAACAGCAGCTCTTGAACACCTGTCCTAAAGAAAAACAGTGGACTGATGTACAAATGCATAACCATCTGCTAATGAATAGACTTGTAACCATTGTCTTTGTAATGTTGGACAGTATGTGTGCGAGCGACACTTTCAGAAGGTGTGGAACCGCAGTCTGTTCACGGGCCTGCGCTCTGTCACCCACTTTGGTCGTCCTCCTTTCGTGTCCTTTTTCAGCTCTCTGCAGGAAGTTCACCCCGAGGTCAGTGCTTCATCCATCTTCATCTGCCTCACCCTTCACTGCTCTCACACACCAGGCTGTGCATACCGCTGTGAACTGACTTTGATTTTTCCTGTAGGTGGCAAAGATCGGCGTGTTCAGCTGTGGACCTCCAGGACTCACCAAGAATGTGGAGAAAGCCTGTCAGCAGATGAACAAGAGGGATCAGGCCCACTTTGTACATCACTATGAGAACTTTTAAGTCTTTCCTAAACTCTAAACATTTGCCTTTATTAACTTACAGTAAAAGAGCCAAGCGTGTAATACAGTGAGGTATTTTTTGCTTCATACTCTTTCTGCTAGATTATTTTAATACAGAATATGTGAATTGATATTAGTCCTACTCATAAATGTGTGTTTTCTTACTATGTTTTTTTGTGTGTCTACATTATTTTGGAGGACTTTACTTGATAATGTTACCTGCTGATCAACAAAAAAGAGTGTGTGTGTGCAGAGCTTAACTTTCTTCTTGGACTCTAATGCAATTTCAGCGTTCAATTAAAATTTGACCTCAGTACTTGTACTTTTTTCCACTCCATTTGATCTAGATAGATACTGTTCTTGAGCCTAAAGGCATAGTTTTATAGACAGAGCAGTGAAGCAGAAATCCCGCTGATGATGTTTGAACAGGACACTGAATCATGAAAAAGACAGAGAGAAAAAAATCAAAAAAAATATTTTTGTAGAAGAAGACCTCAAAGACGCGTCTCAGTGGGAGTGTCAGGACCGGCTCAATAGAAGCCTCATTCTCTACACGCGAGCTGATAAACATGAAAATGACAAATAAAAAATACACCTGTGATGAAGCTTTGGTATTAGTAATGTCTGACTCTGATTCTGAGGGAGAACATCTACCTTTAGAGTCTTTTCAGCCGAGTGAAAGTGAGAATGAACGAGAGTGAGTGCGTCTGTGACTTGGACAGCGGCGCCGTTGCTCGTGCCTTTCTCAGCGTCTCTCATAAAGCACACGCTGTTTTTCCCACATTTTACCAAACATCAGTGAAAGAAACGGGAGGAAACTAAAGCCGGGAAGCCGTGTGCGCGTAGCACCTGCAGCTTTACCTTTAGCACAGGTGATAGAAGCCGGGGCGGGTGTACTGCCGTGGCCGCGGGAGTGACAGGGATTTTGGGAATAATGCGGCTTCTATTGACAGCTGTTTGGGACAAATACGTGTTGTTCATCCTGACACTTTACCCAGTCGAGGAGGGAGAGGCAGAGTAAACATAGTCAGCGAGAATGCGCTAATCAAAGCAGCGATCGTAATAAAAGTGATGGCTGTGTGCTGTGCTTTATGAGAGGTCCCACACTCTAAAAAACTACTAACTATGCCACATGGACGGATAAGAAAGCAACTGCAACCACACACATACAGTACATGTGTATATTTCTCAGAACTATTTGCTTACGTTTTACTAGTTATGGTATATGAGAAGTTGTAGTTATTCTTTATTTCAGAAAAGAAAAAAACTATTCTAATATGTTCATTAGTGTGTATGTACTGAAAAAAAACATAACCGCCAATATATAATGTCATGGTATGCAAATTAGATGCTTAAAATTTATTTACTTAAATACTTTGGGTCATACCTGACATTTTTCTAGTTCAGAGTAGGACTCTATCTCGTATCATTTTTCAAACCACAGCCTTTTGAAATTTGGATCTCAAAATCTGTATTTTTAAATAATTCCTGGCCCTAAAGGGGCAAGAGACTGACAAAAATTATAAGGGCATTATAGCCTAGTACTTGGATACTTAAGTACATTTGAAGGCAAATACTTTTGTACTTTTACTCAAGTGAAAGTTAAAAGGGAGTACTTTTACTTTTACTGAAGTAATATTTTACCTAGTGTATCTGTACTTTAACTCAAGTACTTGGTTTGTGTACTTCGTCCACCACTGGTGCAGAGCTTAACTTTCTTCTTGGACTCTAATGCAATTTCAGCGTTCAATTAAAATTTGACCTCAGTACTTGTACTTTTTTCCACTCCATTTGATCTAGATAGATACTGTTCTTGAGCCTAAAGGCATAGTTTTATAGACAGAGCAGTGAAGCAGAAATCCCGCTGATGATGTTTGAACAGGACACTGAATCATGAAAAGACAGAGAGAAAAAAAATCAAAAACAAATCTTGTGCAAGTACAGTAATGAACAACTGTATTTTTCTAAGGTACAGTCTCATTAAAAACTAGGCTTTTAGTGACATATACTGGACACTTAGCTTCTAGATTATTCTATAGCGTCATACTTTTTAATGAAGGTCATGTCTATCATTTGCTTGATCTCACAGAGCTTATTAAAATCCTGATGATAATAAGGTAAATCGTTTGGTTTTAATGCCCTGGGCCCTAATTAAAATAGTATGACTAATGTGTGCAATGACAGTATATCCCTCATTATGCCGGTGTAAAAAAACAACAACTAGTGTTTCTTATTCCTGTATTTGTTTCTGTTCCTTTCATTATAAAACAGTAAACACATCATTAACTAACTATAAATGAAGTCAGAAGGCATCTTTCAGCATCAAACGTGACTCTGGTTAATTTTCTGACTTTTGTACAGCTGCCATACAAATGTTGTGGCAAAAGATTCACTTTTCAAGAGTGGAGCATGTTTTTTAAGATACTGTAAATTGTTTTGATACAAAAGGGCAAAGGATTATGCATCATTGGCCTCATCATTGGAGTTGTTTGTCCCCTTGTAATAAGTGGCCGTGGTTATTTAATGAATAAATTTCAGTAATTGGCTATGTATCTTTGAAATTTAAAGAGCAAATGTTGGTCATAATGTGATAGTTTTCCTCGCTCTTTCCTTGGGCCTCAAGCCACATGAACCCTCCATTTTGATGACCTTTGACCTAGTGTGTTCACAAAAACCCGGTGTTTCAGTGGTTAAATTAAGGCCTTGTTTAACCATGCTGAACATAAAGCATGTGCATCTTTGCTGTGCACTAGAAGATAATAAAAGATGTGGTTTGATTGATTACATTAAACTTATGATATACACGCTAATACAAAGACAGTAAGCTAATTGAAAATCAGGGTACAATTACACAACACTAATGCACATGTTTCATGCTTCAAAGCAAAAACTGTAACTTGAATTGGTATTTTGTGTTTCATCTAAGCACATTACAGCTGCTTTGAGTATTTGAGTTGCCACAGAAATAGTTAAAACACAATGTTATAGAGTGAAGGAACACTAGTATTGAACTGAATGCTAAGCTAATATTCACACTGACAACAGCAGCATATCATTTTGTGTCAGGACCATGAAGTCTGCTTTAAATATCTAATGTTGAATCACTTCATGTCTCTCCAGTATGAGATTGTGCTTTGGGGTTTAATGATGTTACACCTGTTTACACACGTCCAAGTTTTGGTATCCTACAAAATATTCCTCATTTTATTTTTCAGATGTTGTCCAGTCTTAAGTCTCAGCTGTGGAAAGATAAACTACTCAGAGGTCGACTTCTGATCCTGTTGAGTTTATTGAGCACTGTCATATTGTAAGCCTTATAAAATTATCAACATAATTTATATTAGCTGATCAAACAGCACCCTCTTCTGGTACAGATGTCTTCATCATAATCATCATCACCGTGCCCTGAGCATTCACAATGTGCTTAGAGGTCACACCTGCACGTGCTCCATAACAGTTTTATGGACTCCATCACAGTGCATTAAGCTCCCCTTTAAATGTCCTTGTTGCCTCCTTTTATATGTTAATGCTTCTCTTTAGCGCAGCGCTGACAGCTCCATGCACCGGATCACTGCCTTCCACCAAATTTTTACATCTTGTGCTAATCAGTGACACCTTTTTTTTCCAAACTGAATGCACCTAAAAGCACCTTATCCCATGACCATCAACTGTTTTTATTACAGAAGTTGTGTCTGGAATTTGGACCCTATGTTACAGGCATCTTGCTTGAAAAACCTTACTTCTAAGTGCCCCATTTTGTTTGGTTTTCCTATTGTATTGCTGTAAGTAACTTCTCACATTTAAGAATTCATCCTTTAGCTTAATAGTGAAATAGTGCAGGAAAATGTTGAAAATTATTTTGAAAGGTTTAAATGAATGCTGTTATAGAGTATTCAGCACGAGTTAAAGTAAGTTTGTGAGATGTGAGTAAGACATTTATAATTAAAGTAAGAAGCTGAAATGTTGGATATTTCACTAAGAAAGACTGAATAGTGTGAAATATGTCTAAAATGTCTGCCCAGTGTTGAGCAGTTTGCATTGGTGTACTTAAGACTCTGGTAATCTTCTTAGTGTTGTTAAGTACCCGGCTCGAAATCAGCCGCTGTCCAGATTGTCTCTTCCTGCCCCAGATAAGCGTCTCAGACAACAACAACAAAGCAGGGCTCAAGGAAAATGTGGCATGGTGTCTTCACTGGCTTGAAATATGCACATCACCTCCTTTGGGACCTGCGTTGACAGAGCATTGGAAGAGGTTCTGGTGGGTGTCCTCAATGTCAAGATGTTCGGAAACGGCAGTAAGAGGTGGTTTATGAAGAAGCAGAGGAGGCAGCATCATGTGTGCAGGAGGCCTTACATCAGGAGGAAGAAGAGGTGGGCTGCAAAGATCCTCAAGCAGAACAGGCAAAAGATCCTGAACGAGCTGGATGTAAACATGGTACTGCCCTACTTGGTCTGTGAGAAGGTCTTCTCACTGGGAGAGTATAAAGAGATACTGGGCCATGACACTAGCAAGAAACGGACTGAGATCTTCCTGGACCGACTGTCCTCAAAGGATCCTGCTGCATTCTGCTCTTTCTGCGCTGTTTTGGAGGAAGTATGCCCTCACCTTCTCACCTGTTTCCTGCTGGAGGGAGAAGGTACAGTCATTAATTAGCTCCTAATTACATCAGCAACATCTAATGTAAAATACAAAAGGTCACATTGTTCTCTTTGAAAAAACATTGTCCTCCATCTGTGCATCGATCGTTTGCATCTGTACTCTGTACCTGTATATTTTTTACTTTTAGCATTAAATTTTCTCTTAGAAATAGCAATTGAAAAAACAATACAACTGAAGGAAACGACTTTGCTGTAAGCTGGCGCCACAGACTAAAGCTTGCAAAAATAGCTTCTTAAATCTGGATGGCTGAAGGGATTAGTGAGCCGCCAGCGCGCCTAACTAGCCACTGACAACATACAGTATGGCCTCAACGTGGCTGCAGTCTGCGGGTCTTGTCTGTGTGGTACGCTGTTATTCTAGATCAATATCTGGCTAAAATCGCACACATCAAATAGTGAATCCTCTTACATTTTTGCCCAGTCAGCAGGGATAAATGTAAATGAACAGAATGTAGGGACCTAATATATAATTCTGTTCTCACAGATGGTGTATCAGGACGAGACGGAAAAGGGGGGGACCCTGTTCCCCTGAACAACCGAATAGAACTCCCTCTGTGCTCTCCTCCCATGTACACCAACCCTGTGTTTGACTCAAGGTGAGAGCACCCAACTTATTATGAGGCAGCCTTGTATGATGCTGCTGTTGGCATTCAAGGTTTTAAAGGCCATTGTTTTTGAACTTTGGTCACTGTGAATCCCATTAGAAATGACAAAACGTCTGGTAAAGACGAGTTATTGCTAAACTAAAGAAATACATGGAAATGTGTAACTTTTTGTTTTATATATTTATTGATGGCTCCCCTGTTTTCTCCTATCTTCGTTATTTTTTATTGTGTGTTTACATAATTAGAATTATAAATGTATTCATTAATTAACAGCCTTAAACTTAAAACTGCCACACCATACTCTAAAAAACAAACTAACAGCTTGGATACAGACAGCTAGAGGCTCATAAAACATTAAAAATGTTTACAAGGACAATTTGTAACAACAATTTCACTAGCATAAATATATTTATAGTACAGAAATATGGCACAGTCGAATGGTTAACTCCAATCCTTTAACATATGGCTGCAAGGTTCATTGTGTGATTTTAAAACAACTAATAAGATGCTGAGTTCCACATGTATTGTGTATAAAAGCGCAGTCAGAGCAGTCTGTTTGAGTGGTGCAGTCATCTGAGGGCTTGTGTCACTGTGTTTGTCAGGCCCTGTGGATGTGTCATGCCTGAGTGATGGTGCCTTTCAGCGTGTGTATCAAGGGGTTGGTTTTCTATATTTGTAAGCTACCAATGTAGAGAGACATCCTTAATATTGGAGACGGAAATCTTGGGCCCTAGATTGTGAATTGTAACATCCGACGATGATGACTCTGGTTAAGGTTGTGGATGTAGGTCTATGTAATGTACACATACAAAGCATAGATGTTTGTTTGTGTGTCGACCTCAGGAGTGTTGCCTTGGCCCTGCTAACACAGCAGGAGGGGGGAAGGGAGAAGCTAGGAACACATTTGACACTGCATATCAGAAGTAAAGGGTGGTGAGGGGTTGGAGGGAGGCCGCAGTGACAGACAAGCTGATATGTTCTCTAGACCGTTAAGGAGTCCTTTTTAATGTATGACAGCTAAGTCAGCATGGAGACAGCAACCCCAGTGGCCTGGCTCGCACACACACAAACGCAAATAAAAAAAAAGATGACATGAAGTCAAAACACAATGTCACAGCAGCAGACACAGCCAGAATAGTCACTCACAGAGGTACCACTGAAGATGCAGCACCAATTTGAGGCAATGTAAGTCCCTATGTTTTTGTCTAAGAATGAGATTCTTACCAAATATTCAGAGTGCTATGCTGGTTCTTTGAGCTTTTCTGCTGTCACAACTCCGAAAGGATGTCGTAATTTGAATTGCTGCCTCGAGCCTATCACCTGTTAACACAGCTTGTGATTCACTTAATGCGATGAAGTCAAGTGTTGGGCAAGGTTGACTGCGTGTTTATCTAGACATAAACTGCATAATGTTTTATTTGCTCACTCCAAGGAGAAGTGGGACAGAGAGTGCCTGAAGTCATGGATGCTTGGTTTCCAAATTTTGAGTGCCAGCGTGAGTCCCTGTTTGACATAGTGGTGCTTGTCTGCAGCAGCGCTTGTTACACACATAAAATCAAACCGGGAGTACCCTGGTGAACTGCACCTCGGTGAGAATGTCAAGCGTTGTTTGACCGATTCCTTGGTTTGTGCACACTATTTGTGATCCACAGCGATTAAGTTGATTGATTGTCAGCTCTGGAGGTTCAAAGAGGCACACCGTGTTTGTTAGTCAGGCTTTTCATGTTGGTGTCTTGCTGAGCAAGAGTGAACATGCAGTATTTAATCACATCTCTGGACTTGTGTTGTAAAGGGCACCAAAGACTTGCGTACTACAGTAAACTAGAACAAATGTAAAGCTGACTGTTGTTCTTTTTAATGGCGACATTAAACCTCTGCTGAGACACGAGAGCTCTTAGACACATTAAAATGATAAGATGAGTGCAACTGAATGTAAACATAAAACATGGAGCTGAGCTGGGAGATCACAGCTACAGTACAACCTTTTTACCTTGACAATAATAATTAGTGTTTTTTAATGAGAGAGTGCATATGTGCATAAGTGTTATTGTTAATATTAAGCCACTTAGAGGCTCCAAAAATCCAGTTGTAAATGCTTAAAAGTGTATCAATTTCTTCTCAAACTATGTTTATACATGACTATAATCATGTATTCATAAAGGCCTATATATATAAGTTTTATGGTGCTGGATTACACTGAATGTGAACTATGAATAAGAGGAACCAGGGGTCCATTCTGGCCTCCCCTCTGAGTGGCCGTGTGCGTTCATCGTCAGGCTGTTGTCTGGCCTTATATGTACTGTATATGTGCGGCTGCAGCGATGATGTAAGTCAGCGTGGCTCCATCCATAAGTGGAGAAAATGAGATGCTGGCAGGTTAAGGCGGAGGAGGAGATTAGCTGGAGCGGCGAGGTTGTGCTTCTCTGTGCTGATGACTCACCTCACGGCACACACAGAGAAAGCACTGCGACAGGGCTGAGGTGTGAGCTCCTTGTCTGAGCGCGTTCCATTACTCTTGCGCTCCTTGGTGCAGTGCATTCATGTGAAGAGGACTTTCTCTGTGAACTTCTCCTCTTTGTTTGCTGCAAAAAGTAATAAATCACAGTGTTACAACGGTGGTGGTTCTTGGGGCTTGCGTCCAGGTTTGTTTCCTCTGGGAGTCCTCCAAACCAGCGTTGATTTTGCTGTTGGACGAGAAGGGCACAAGAAAGAAGGGCAGCCCTGTCTGTCCTATTTAGTTGCCGGGGAAGAAGTACTTTAGTGTGTTATTGGTACACATGTGTTCCTCGGTGTGAGAATGTGCAGCCCATAATAAAAGATGTCATCAGCAGTGGGCTCTCATGTGAGAAGGGTAATGACGGGGGCAGGCTGCTCAGAGCCATTATGGGGGAAATGCAGAGAGGGGGATGCCAATGTGAAAATCAAAGTGCTGCAGTGAAGGGTGCATGGGTTTACAGTGGGTTTCAGACTGCAGCACAGCCACTGACCCACTGCTGTCTCCAGGCTTCCCCACTGACACACTACTGCTGCTGCTGGGCCCATTTACATCTGTGATCTGTGTGGGGGAGACGGGGGGCAGGACCATAATCATAACTACTGTGTTTAAAATCTAACCCAATATACCGATATACTGTAGATTTAAAGCAACATCTTTTTTCATCCACAACATAAAATGTGTATGTGGTTAAGGCTACTCTATAATATTACCATTCAGAGACTTTTATTTTGAAACAGAGCTAAACAAGGACTAATCTAAAGCTAAACCATGACTGAACAAGGACTAAACAAGGGGTGACTCCAACAAGACTCGAACATAAACCTGTACTAATACCCAGGACTAAACAAAGGCCTAAACCAGAACTACAACTAGAAATAGGCTTAAACCAGGACTAAACTGCAGACTATACCAGGAGTGAACCCACAAAAAATAGAATTAACTCTGAAACTATTCTTAATAAACTTTGTGCCCTGTAAAGTTCAGCTGAGTGTGTGTCCACAGGTTTTTACCCCTTTGCTAATGTGTGTCCAACATGGCAGATAAGGATGCTGCGTAGTGTCTGGTTAATCAGGAGGGTTACCTGAGTGGCCTCACCGTCAATGAGAAGTGACAGACTGCAGTGCTGGTAGTTCTGTTGCAGTGTATAGTGTCACTCTGAAGATTTCATTTAGGGTGTATTAGTTGAGTGTTGACAGGATTCATGAGTCTACTAACAGGAAGCTCCGACATCACCCCCTCAGGCAGCATGTAGCCAAGACTGTAGACAGAGAGTAGATATAGTAATTGTAGGCTCCAGTGTGGGGCTGAGATTTTATTTTATTTTTTTCAAAAATTATACATATTTATAGGGCATTTCAGTAATATGTTATACTATCAACACACTATTAAGCAGTAGTAGAGCATTAATTTATATGCCATTAACTATAACTAATAATATAAATAGTAATATTTATAAATTAATGATTACAAATGTAAGAGCAATGCTTTTTAAATGAATTATCAAGTGGTTAGAAATACTCAAAAGTATGCTTAGTGTGTATTGTCAGTATTATCTTTAAAACAAATCTGTCTCTGTACTGTCTCTCTTTTATTGCTGCCAGCACATCACATTCAAACCCAGGTCTATTCAGGCTTTTGTCGATTAATGAATCGACAGTTGAGTTGTTTTGTTTGCTAATTGTGGAGTAGAAAAAATATTCTGTACCAACAAAAGCAAAAACAGACCACAGTGAAATACAAGCAGAGGACAGTGTGTTCAGGTATATTCACTGTCAAATTGATCTCAGGAACAATAGTTGTGAGTATTCATCTCATTTCAACCGAAACACTGCATCCTTTAAAGCAACACCATGTAAGTACATAAAACTATGTAAGTTTTATCTACTGAGATATCTTGCTACAGAAAAAAAATACACAACAGTCTGCAGCATGTGCTCACACTGTTCATTTCTAAATGAGCCATTTTTAATTTGAGTAAGCAGACAGCCTCAGCCGCAGGTACTGCATGAAAGAATATTTGACCATATGAGCGCTGGATGAATTTAGTTTCCTCTGATGCCCTGAAGCGGTTTCAGCTTCCACTCACCCAGAAGTAACGATCTGGCAACCACAAAAGAGCCTGTTTTAAATTTCAATAAAGCCCTGTGCAGTGAAGTGTAACGTCCACGGCGATAAAAATTAATACAAAAAATTAGATGGATTAAGATGGATTTCTTGTAGCCCTTTTAATTAACTGGATAGTTTTAAATAGAGCAGCAGTACAGTGGATTTACATAATTCACATCACCATGCAGAGGCTGCTCCTCATACAGGGCCGTCATGGGTGCATACATTTTTAGCAGCGTCGCCCTCAGAGGACTTGCTCCCCTGACACCGGCAGCGTTAGTGACAGGCTCTGCTCATGTAGTGACATGTGGAAGACTTCTGTAGGACACTATTGGCTCAAGTCCATGTGTCTCATATGATTTTCTAATTAACAAACCACATAGTCCTTTTATCACAAAATGTTCTTATCAGCCATTTTCTCTGTGACATATTGTTTGTGTGCCTCAGATAAAAATACACCCATCAGCGTCCAACAGCCTCCTCGGACCTATCTGTCTTTTCTACTTAAGTGTGCTCAAGCGAGAGAACAGTGCACTTTTCTATTCAGGTGAGAAGGCGGCTCACTTCTGTAAGACTTCAAAGTCTAGACTAATCGACTTACTCTGAAGCTTAGAAAGGCACCAGTGTGTCAGTCTATTGACTGAAAAACAACCCACGCCAACCTCCATTTGCTGCTAATGACAGGTGGTGTGGGCAGAGTGGGCAAAGTCCACTGAGATGGAGCAGCTGTGAACTGCACTGAAGTAAAGTCTGACTACTGCAGAAAACTATCTGCCAACATCAAACACATATTCTGTCTTTGATTATGTAATCTTCCATATCACTAGTCTAGATTAAACCACATTTCCCTGTGTTGCTAACTAAAATGTTCTATCATTTTAGACCATAAACAAACCTCAGCATATAACCCAAAGCTCTCTGATGTGACAGAAGTGAAAATACATTTTTAAACAGGGCCATTCTCCATCCTCAGATGACTCAAGTGAGATAGTCTGCAAAGGTTCATAACTCCAAAGTTCAACATTAATAAATCCAGTGAAGAACCTAAATTAAGTCCAAAAGCGTCAAATCATTATTAATGCAATAGCTCTATTAATACCCACCACGTTTCTCACAGGTGTCTGGTAGAAGGAGGTGAGGTAACAAGGAGACAAGAACCTTAAAGACAAGGTGCACTAGCCATTTAAAACTATTCACCTCAACTATAGATATAACTTTAACTCTCTGCTCTAAATTGAATACAGAACAGGTCTTTTGAATCAGAACCCTCCTCATTGAAAACCTATATCATTTTTATGAATATCCTCTCATTTTTATTGTGTCTGACATTTATGTTGAATGGTTGGTCTGCTCATTCCATTTAAAACTGTTATCAAGCCAACGAAAATGCCAAAGGTCAAAGCTCAGTCAGACGTATCCACGCACAGCTTGGTGGTCATTTCTGCTGTTTTCTTTAGGATTGGGTTAAAAGTAGATGGAAATGGTTCCTGCATATGTGTGTGTTTAAAATGACAGAAAAGCATGCTTGGTTCTCGACACAATATGTCCTTAAAGGTGCAAATTTGTAAATAGTCCCTAAAGTCCAAACAAAGCACTTGGTAATGTGCTTCCTCGTGAAACTCCGCTCAGTGTTAAATGCTGTTTGATGCTTCTATTGTTTATATATACGTAGATCATTCTGTTGACTTGACTTCTTGCTTGATTATTACTAAAAAGGTTTAAAGCAGAATTATAGACTAGTTATGACTCCCCCTACTGGTACAAAATCATACAACTTGACTTTTGTGAAATTTTAACAGAATATATATTTCATGTAAAATATCAATGTTTAATTTTTACATATGGGGCTTTATGTAATGATACATATTACATACAGCCCCTTTAATGTGCCATTTGCGTTAAAGGGGCACTTGTATTACTAGTGTGTCACTTGTATTACTATTACAAGTGACACATTAAACACAGCTGAGTAACTCTTATGTAAAGCATCAGAGCTACTATTGGATGTTATGTAACTCAAATAGACATGACTTTGTGAATTTGCAAAAGGCCACCAAGTAATTACAGCTCAACTTTGCACTTCCTGTATTGATGCTACAACCGAGCTTCTCCAAATGAATCGCCCCCCTCCCCTGCTCTCTCCAGTCGCTCCCCTCTGAGTATTCACTGTACACACTCTTTCCCCTACCTCATACACACACGCACACACAGGGACGCCTGGACGCTGCAGCGATTTTTAAGAGAGTGTTTTGAGCCCTGGATAGGCGGCAAGGAAAAGCAGGCAAGAGGACGGCGATAATGTCCACATCCTGAGCGTAACAGAGGAAAAAACCGCGTAAAATATCTGACTAAACGGATGGATCGACGATCAGTTTGAAGAAAAAAAAAAAACACAACACGGTCAGAGTGTCATTGCAGACATGGGTCGCAGCGGTACGGCACCTTTCCCTCAGCTCCTTGGGGAGTGTTTTCACTGTCAGTCCTTCAGCACTGGAAATGGCGTTGTGATGTCGAGCAGGGAAGACGCAGCGGAGGCGGATGCCAGGGAATAGGGAGCAAGACCTACTATATGATCACCTGTGCTTTTCTTTGGGTTGGATTTTTAGTAGCGGTGGACAGTACCATGGTGAATTACCAGAAATACATTACTGTTATGCAGCTGGCTCTGGGGGTGACCGCCGTCAACAAAGAACATTGTCTTCCACCCAGGAAGCGTATGTGGTGAGTATCAATCTTAGTGCGGATAACGCTGATAATAAGGATGCTAATGTGATGCAGGTTGCGAGAAAGGCAGCGTGCCACGTCAAACGATGGAGCCGACACACAGGCAGAGGAAAATGATACAATATTCCTATCGGCCACTGCAGCCCGTCTGCACCATGTTGCAATCACTACAAACCTACACTGTGGTCGATACAACTATCCTCAGCGTACAGGGCTTTGCGCGTGTGCGTGTGTGTCCTTCCTCTTCCATCACTTTGTAAAGTTGAATGCGTATTATGATGTCATTCACTCATTGTTTCTTTACCTCCAGCTTCACGTGCTTTCATGTCCAGTACAGACCAGTGTGTGGCTTGTGCACTACTGCTGGTAATGTCATCTCCACTAAAGCTAACCATGTGGCAAAAACCAAGGCCGTAGTCACACAACTTTGATTTAAAGAAGCCACTCTCTCCTATATAATATTTATTGATTTCTCTTACACTTCAACTTTCTGTAAGCAGTTTTGTACAGTAGAAAGATCTACAATAAGCATTTATTATTTAACTATGTAGTTCAAGTGATCTGTTACAAAAATTAGACTTATATAACACAAGGCTTCATCCAATCAGATGGCTTTTATAAAAGAAAAATACACATTGTACCAATTAAATGACTTGTGGAATTACTTTTCCAATATATACACATGATATTCAGGGGAAAATGTCCCCATGATGTAGAAACCAGTCATTACAGGCCTGGACATTTGTTCACATCGTTTTTTTTATGTTCCTATAGGGGACATTTTTGACTTCAGTAGACTTTACTCTGATTACGGCCTTGGTAAAACATCCTCTCCCAAATTAAATCTTATTTATTGTAACCAATGAATAAAACCTTTAGCATTAAACCTGGTCTTGTCCTTGTTTTATACCCTGCTTCTGTACATTTCTCACCTTATCCATGTCTATTAAACATTGTGTACCATACTCTCAGCATGTCTTGTGTTTTGTCTCTATCCTGTGTCCTCATTGTGCCTTTGTGCTAAACACAAATGTGTCAGTGACCATCTCTTCCTCTACATTCATCCTTCTCTTGAGGCCTTGTTCATCATTTGTTTACTTTGACACACTCTGCCTTATACATTCTCTCACTGTAAGCACATCGCTGCCCAAGCTGCAACCTGTATGGGTGTATGGGTGTATGTGTGTATGTGTGTGGGAACGACACAACAGACCTAATTACTGTCGGATTACCATCTTGTTTGAAAGCAAAGACAGTTAATTAGGAGTTCAGTGGGCTCAGTGGCACTCTGATATCAAGTGTCTTCCACTAACTCAAAATGTATGGCACAGTAGGGGTGGTTTAACCCGGGTAATTCAGGAACAATAGCAGGTCTCTAATGTCTGAGAGGCTTACCATCTTTGACCAATACATGTTTGTCAGAAGGTCTTAAGGCATCTTGAAGTGGTCTGGCTTAAAGCAACACAATGCAACTTTTCAGGATATATACCCACTAAGGCTAAAGGTGACAAAGAGTTACATAGTAGATGATGTTTCAAACCAAGACTTACAGAAACGGGGGATATTCTCCTTGTTTAAACTAAAACTATATTTTTAGGTAACATGTCTGTTTTGAAACGTTGCAAAATAACATGCACAGTACAATTTTAAATGGAATACATTCTCTCACTTCTCAAGTTGTACATGTTCTGCTTTCAAACAATGAATGCCTTATCAATCTTTGCTCTTTTATTGCAGCTTATTAATAATACACAAAGGATCAAGATTTATTGAAAACCATAAAATTTTTACAGATTGAATAAAATCACACTTTTATAATTAAACAGTATTGCTATTATATAATTCTCAAATAGTGAAAACTCAGTGGCCAAATGTTTACTCTAAACCAAAGCACTGACGTAACTAGCAGGGGTTAGAAGACACACTTCACACACTTAAACCTGTCTTTTATCTTGTGTCTTTGCCTAATCATATTCCTTAGCCCCCTTAGGAGAAGATAAAGCATTTCTTGTTGCTGTTTGATGCTCGTTTTCATGTTAAAGTAGATGTTTGTATCTTTGTGTATTGTCCTCGGTAGCACACACACTGGCACAAAAGGCTAAAGTAGTTATGCAACTCTTCAAGTGAACAGCGACCTTGTTAGTTTGAATATTTTAGAGCTAGAGCTTATTAATAGCTTCAGTTATTAATAAGCATCAGGCTCATTATACTGTACCAGATTATTTGATGTTACCTTCGGTTAGGCCACAAAAGTTACATTGTGAACTTTGACTTTGGACTGAATAGTAAAGCGTATTGAGTGCCTTGAAAATGCACTATAAAAACAAATCCATTATTATTAATGTTATGAATGTCATCAAAGATATGTTTTTGAGGATTTAACCTTCTGTATATTGGACAGAGTAGTGAGTACCTCGACAGGGAGCAAGGGGCAGAGAGGGGAATGACGTGGAGGAAACAGACCCAATCCTGGAGTTGAATCTGGATTACTATGCTCTACAAAATAAACTGCAAGCACACTTTCCATATGAATGTTCATTTGAGCAAACCATGCTTATTTTTTTATTTATTTACTTATTTGTTTTTTGCTCTTTTTGCCTTTATTTGATAGGATAGTAGATAGACAGGAAACAAAGTGAGAGAGAGAGGAATGACACTGGGCAAATGACTCAAGTGGGAATCAAACCCGCATCTCTATGGTATGCACTCTACCAGGTGAGGGGCCCCAAACCATGCCTATTTTATAATTTATGTAAGATAACGCTGTTAAAAAACTGTGAGTTGATGCTGATTTATTTTAAAGAATGAATACATTATCTGTTTACACAACACTGCACAATACTGAGATGCAAAGTATACAACAAACCCTGTGGATGCCTTTGGTTATTAATATTATTAAAGGTTTTAATAAGACCAGCGATAATATGTACTGTATGTTATCCACGTGTAATGAGACGCAACAAGTGTGTGTCTGCCACAATGTGACGTTAAATATCTGCTTGGGGTAAGTAAACATCAGGGATAGACACAACATAAAAGGACATTTAGACAGATGTTAAAGAAGGCTTATAATACCATTAATATAGTAAATTTAGTGTGTAACTGAGTGACAGGAAGACTTCTGGACTTAGTTTTGGAAGGTAGAAGACGTTTGTATCCCTCAGGGACTGTCAGTCAGTGTGCTGTGTTTATTTTCCTTGTGGATAAACCTGATGTCTAATGTTTTTGGTCAATACTCAGTGTGAGTCTGAGAGCTGGTACCACTCAACTTCTTAAAACAAAACTACCTCCAAAACTATGACCAAATACCTTCTCCTAAAAACCATTATAGTATATAATATAAATAATGACCTGGATGTACAGAAGGAGTATGTTTTTCTATCTTCCAAGAATAATTGTAGGTGTCATTGTGAAGCTAAAAATTTACAACTCATCAACAATTTCTTGAGACTAAATCAGCTCAGTGGCCTTCAGCTACCTCCAATATCAATCACAGAGCATAAAGCAATCATTTGTACAGCATAAAAAAAATTTATAACCAATAAGTTGCATAAATCTTACTTTATAACTTATTCTCACTCATATTGAGACATTGTTATGTGGGCCTTTATCATTCGCTCGTGTCACATCCCTACTGCTTTAACCTTTTCCATAGATGTTATTGATATCTTAAAGGAAGTGACCTTTTAGATCAATTCCTCTCTATAATCATTACCAGTGTGCATACTCAAATGTATAGACACATACAGTACACTTAACATATACCAAGGTCTGAGACAATGAGTTTTGCAAGTTTCATGAAGACGTTACGTTTTCATCATGAATTGTACTCTTTACGTTACCTTGTCAATTTTGTGTTGCCTTTAAGTGTGTGCATTTCATACCAACATGCAGAAAGATAAAAAAGTAAAGTAAATCAAACAGTTTAGGTCTCCTGTTTTAAAGCTTTCCATACATTCCCCTGTCCCTCTGTGGTCCCTGCTCAGCTGATCTCCAAGCATGTGGCTGTGAGATTACACTGACAACTCATAAGCAGAGATGTCCTCATTGAATTCTCCCCGAAAGAGACAAGCGTAGCTCAGTTTCATCTTTTGATAAAAAACTGAATAGCAGCCGCTCTCTAAATTAGGATTAGTCTTTGCAAACAGATGTTCCTTTTGCCTGCAGTCTTGAAAACCCACTCCCTATGCACACAACCGAAGATTAGCATTAACCTGACTTAATGAACTTTACACTCTGTTGCAGGCCTGGCAGGTTGCCACAACAAGTTCCGTTTATATAAGGTTTCATTTTATTTTAAACCCCAGTCTTTGGGCTTTGTCGATAAAAGGTTCAAAAGTGGTTTGGGTCAGAGAGAGTCATGTAGAAGTAGATGTGAAAGTAGTTGCATAAATGAGTGGTTCTCAAACTGTGCTATGGGTCCTATATCGTCTTTACTATACTATATTCTGTTATGCTGTGCTAACTGTTTGGACCTTTACAAATGGCTCTAAAAGGCAAGTGTCAAATCAAGGAATAGCCTACAGATGCTTGATGCAGCACAGCAGAATAGATAAAAGCGATAATATTCATTCATTCATGTATTCAATTGTCCTGTGTGTAAACCATTACAGATGTTTTTAAGAAAGATATTTGTAAAAGAGATCATACTCAAGAGACAAAATAATATTCACTGAAGCAGTACATGGTCTGAAAAGACAGATACCCAGAGGTCTTAAGTATTACTTGAGAAAGAGTAACAAAGTAGTGAAAATACAATTGTTTCAAAGTATTGCACAAATGGTAGAGCACTGTTTAAAGTCTCTCAGAGCATGAAACTATTTTTCACAAAGTTACGTTGTACTTCAGTAAATGTTTTTGTGTGTGTGTGTGTGTGTATGTGTGTGTGTGTGTGTGTGTGTGTGTGTGTGTGTGTGTGTGTGTGTGTGTGTTTGAAACACTTGCTCCTGCACTGGTCAGGACTGTTCTTTTTGTTAAGTGTTATATTAGCAGTGGCCGAGATGGGCTGAATGAAGCGTAACATTGCCTATTGACCTGCTGATTAAGCAGAAGCCATTATTGCTCGAACTAATCGTACCTGATAGCTCCTTAAGGCAGACTGTGAGAGTGCGAGAGGGAACAGAGGGACAGCATAAAGCCCTGCTGCTGATGAATGCATGTGTGTGGGTGTGCGTGTGTGTGTGTGTGTGTGTGTGTGTGTGTGTGTGTGTGTGTGTGTGTGTGCGTGTGCGTGTGCGTGTGCGTGTGCGTGTGTGTGTGTGTGTGTGTGTGTGTTCCTTGTCCTTTCCTTTGTAATAGCACAAGGCATCTGCTTGACCTTATCTGTGAACTGCACTATCACACTCTGCACTGGACGCCTCAGGCCATCAGGGGTCTCAGCATTGATCTTATTCCATTTTGTGGTCAAGTGGATTGTCTTTTGTTTACTAAGACCGCAGAAGGTCCAATACAGTTGTCAATTGAAGGTCATACTGGCAGCCACTACTGTATAAACCCTTGAGTAAATGAGTAAATAAATGTCTACAGCTAATACTGTAGTTCACTTTCCATAGATTTGAACTGGCTTGTTAAACTGTGGATTGGCTGTCATTTCAGATCAGTCCCTGTTAAAATATTATGTGGAATATTAGTTATTGTTGTTTGCCTAACTTTATGAGATACTAAATTTGTGAATACAAGAAAATGCGTTTGGATTTTGAATGTAGATAATTGTGTGTTAGGCATACATACAGGCAGACAAAGAAAGAATTTAAAAAGAAAAACAAAGCTAATTTGCTCCAAGTCTTGTTGGTTCCTCAAAGGACTTGACAGATTGTACAAAAATACATCCTCTGTTCTTTTACCCTCCAACAGGAAAAGTAAAAAAAAACAGACATTTGGAAAAAGAGAAACCTCTGGCAGAGATCTACTCCCAGGACAGACAGAGTGTGCTGTTGCTGGGACAGTTTTAAACTGTGCATTCACACATAGGCCATCTAATATCCAAATAAATGAAAAGTGAATACAAGCTGCAGGAGAGTAACTGTTCCATCCAATATTAAATCTATAACATTAGTAAAAGCGTGTCTTTTCTCATTGTGCACTGTTCTATATTGGTAATGTCCTACCTAGTGTTTAATAGAAACCTGACAGAGTGCAGAGGAGTATGTTCCTCAAACCTCAGGCG
Organism: Perccottus glenii; assembly: GCA_024416835.2. NCBI lineage: Eukaryota > Metazoa > Chordata > Actinopteri > Gobiiformes > Odontobutidae > Perccottus > Perccottus glenii. The sequence continues at coordinate 8,415,380 of CM044563.2, forward strand.
AAACACCTGCGTTTATAAGTGAGAAGAGTACATCACTAAAGCAACATGAGCTCATTCATTGAACGTTATATCTGAGTCGGCACTGTTGCTGGCACTATGTTTCATTCTGCCGTCTTGGCCTGAAGTCTTTTGGCCGGAATCCATTTCAGAATCAACATCCAAGAAATGAGACTGTGAACGTGCAAGCAGGACTGCACCAGGGGCTCGTGGTACCATCCGAGCAGCTTTTCTCATTACTCATGTTTGCCGTATTGTTTATGAGCACAGTCTGAGGTTGGCTGTAATTGACTGCACACACATACTGTTTTGTCGAATGCTTTTACCTTGCATTTCCAGCCAGTAAGCACCTTACAGCACTTCGGGCATCTATTGAATTAATGCAGAGAGAAAGTGAAAGGTGATGTTTGCTTTCCACATTTTTCCTCATTCCCCTTCGCTCATAATTTCCCTTGCTGAGTCTAGAAACCTCAGGAGCTGCTCGGGGCCTGCTGCTGAGCACGCTAATGGATATCTACTGCCTCTGAGCCGCACAGTCTAGATAGGATTTTACCTCATTGAATATTGTGTTAGGCAAATCCTCATTACAGATAGCTGTCCTCTGTGACACCGAGAAAAAGGACTGTGACTGAGTAAAAATAAGAGCAACACTGAGCTGAATAAGTGGTGTGCATTCATGGGAAACAGCTTTTTGTGCTCTAAATTGGGCAGCGAGGAACAGGATGATCTGTAGCAGGTTGGCAGACCTAAGCAATAGAATTGATATTTATAGAGTAGATAAGCCCTCCAAAGCTAAAGCTGAATCTTCTCAAATACATTGTTTCTTTGTCACCACAGGGCTCATCGGTTTGTGGTGTATTAAACAGCAACAAATAGGCAAAAGGCAGAGGCTTTTATGGTTAGTAGGGCTCCAGCAGTGTTGTTTAAGTATGTCATTTGTGAAGGGCACAAACGAGTCCTAAGAGTACCGGTGATAGGTCGGCCAAGTGTGCCTCCTCAACATTTCTCACCAAGACTCATGCAGCGTCTGTGACCTTCGCAGCTGAACCAACCCTTTTATGACCTGCTTCCCAAACTCAATGCAGCTCTCCTACAGGGTCTATATAACATTAAATCCCATCATAGATTTTGTTAAAGGCCATTTCATCCAGCGGGGGTGTTTGGCCTTTTGAGAGCGTCCCTCCTCTTCCTCTTGTAGTGTTTGTGTCTGTGCTGCTGTGTCCTCATGACACACTGTTGTCCCTTTCTGTTGACTCCAGGATACACCCAAGCCCTACGGCCGGCTCTGGAGCGTCCTCAGCCAGCACCGGTAAGGGCAAGCCATCACTGCGCCGCATCAAAGGCCGCATTCACCGGAGCAAGAGCCTGGACAGCATTGATCTGATGGACTCCAATGTGAGTACACTGCCTTCAAAGCAAACACCATTTATTAATGAGCTGCTCTGAGCGACCACAGATGAAATCACTGAAAAGGTATTGAAGGCTCAAGGCACTTACTGACACACAGCAGCTCTGTGCAGTTAAAAAACATAAACCACAGATTATGAATAATGTTAACCATAAACAATAAATACCCACATGTCAGTCAGACCTCCACTATTAGCTTACACGCCTCAACAAAGAAAGATAAATTACCTCAGCGAGCCATCCTAAAATAAATAATTGAAGGCGCTCTACAATCTAAGTGCTATTCCTGAAGAGATAACCAACAAACAAACCCGCCGTAAGCAATACCCTGACAACAAGAAGGAAAACTCTCTTTTAGAAATGAGAAAACAGAAGTATGCTCAGGTTGAGCACTGAATTCCCATGACCCGTCAAAAATCAAAAGAGAGAGAGAACAAACAGCTACATGCACACTGAAACACAAAGCTCAGAAGCTGAACAAAAACAAATAGATAGGACAGTATAGGACAAAGACAAGGGAATGTCATAATGATAGTATTTGTACATATATAGAATAAAGAATAAGCTTGGTATCCACACCTGGAGCAGCATTAATAAATCAGCGTAACACTAAATGTATCAAAGAGTTTTGTGCCTGATCTCCTTCCCAATATAAACAGGGAATACTAAAAATCCTCCTATGCAATTCTTTTGAAATGTTAAATAAAATAACACTTGAATTTGTAGTGTATATAATACATTACTGGGTTTTAAGGGATTTTTATAAGTAGTAGGATTCAGTTCTAAGTAAAGAGAAGCTAATATGATGGAATATTTCCTCTTGAGCTATTCTTTTATTTATTTATATATATTTTTTGTCCATCCTGTCCTTGCTGCAGTATTTGGGATTAACTTCAAGCTTTCCCAGACTTACTGGTGGTATGCGCTTAACGGCAACAAACAAGCGGCAGCAGATTTAGCTAAAGCTAATTTCCAGAATATTCCTCTTCCTTCTTTGTAAACAAGTGTGATTTTACAGTATTTCTAATCTGACAGGGTCCAGGTTGAACCGGGTTGTCTTTGTCTCACAACCCCACACTGTGATGATTGCTTATTAAGGTTGTGCAGAGACTCATCGACTCGTTTGACCTCCTCCATGTTCTGCCAAATGAGTACTTTACTCATTGCAGTGATGTTCTGTTTTCCTTTTTTCTCTCCATACATTGCTTGGAAAGGTTTTGCTGTAAAAAGGTGATCAAAGCAAACTGCAGTGATCAAGGGTCAAGGAAATGGTCTCTGAAAAAAAAAAAAATACTCCATGACACATTAACATTGCTCTGAAAACTGCATATTGTTCATAAATACAGTATATTAAGTGCTTGTATCGGTAAGTTCTCATCCCCATTCTGTAAAAAAGTGGTTTTGGTACAGCCCTGTCAAATATATAACAATACCAGTAATAATGTCCATATGTCTGTGTGTTTTCCTAAAGGAATATCAAGCATTTGCTTAATATCAAATGTGGTGTGGTGTTTAATTTATTCAGTGCGCAATAAATTCAGATAATTATCTCTGTGTGGAAAGTATTCAAAATGCTGACAAGTCATGCAAAGGAGGGACATGAAGGTTGCTTCTCTCTGTGATAGAACACTTTGTCTATGTTCGCAAATAGAAAGTGATCGCTTACACTGTTTTAAATGCTCAAGGTGAAGCGCTCCTGTTTTTTTTTTTTTTTTTTGCTTTAATAGTCTCTAAATCCTGATGAAAGGGCCTTTGGTGGACGCCTTTAAAAATCATAAGGCGTAATAACTCACAAAGCGGTGTATTAAAGCTTTGATGTGCACAAATCAAAGCCGACAGAGCAGACAGAGTGGTGATACATGTGCCTGTTGTTTCTGCTGGAGAGGCCCTCCGCCTCAGGGGAATTTGATCGTGTTGACAGTGGAGCTACAGTAAGACCTGACTGTGAATTTAGCTCCATCTCATTAAAGACTACCACAAAACCACTCGGCCTGTTGAATTATTGATACAGGTACTGGTCAGCAAAACCACACGACACATGCATCAAAAAACGTCAGGTTGGTTTTGCTGATCTATACAGCTGCATAGTCACACAATAACTTGGACGAAGTTATTTGATGCCATGATAACTTACATTACATTATTATTTAAGATTTTTTTAATTAAATTAAGTTCAATGAGGTGTTTCCTTAGCTTTGCTAGCACAGAAAGTACTTTTTTTTGTACAACTGGTAAAACTGAACAATTAGGTTTTCTGCAAAAGAGTCTCAAATAATTACATTTCTTTATGGTTTATTTGACAGGGACAGATTAGTGATTACAGCAGATCTATGGAAGCATCCTAGTGTTTGTAGTGAGTGCTATTTAGAAAAACCTATCCCAAGAAGGGTTTTTATATAAGACTGCGAAAGTTAGAAAGGGAGCTAAGAGGTTTAACATAATGGTGGCAGATAAGCTCTCTTTTATTACAGCATGACATTCCATATAGGAATGTTTATCAGCTCAGTAGATTAGGGGGTTGTTGTAAGTGGGGTTTGATTGTTCCAAGTAAGCCACTCTCTGTCATTTTAGCTGCAGAAAATGACAAAAGACTGTGGAATTATTATTGCATAGGTTCAAGCCAGGGGCTGTGTAAACTCCCCTAAATCTGTACTCAAGGACTGAATTAAGTAATAAGTAGTAGGAAATAAAAAATGAAGTGTCTCAAGTAGGAGTGAAAAGACTGCTCAAACACTGATTTAGTTGTACTTTGGAAATATACATAGAGTAAAATATTTATGTCATTGTCTGAAATAGAAACATTCAAAATGTAGACAAACGCACAAGGGCAAAAGCAAGAAAATACTAACTTAAACTAAGCAACTTATTATGTTAAATTTATTCAAAAAGTAGAGGCTGTGAGATGGTAACTCCTATCCATCGAATTACAAAGCTAACAAAAAAAGACTTTTTTTAAAGAGGCATTTTTCAATATCCATTTCCATCTAGTGATCCTGACGTGATGCTTTTATGCTGTTATTGTCAGATTAGTGTTGGCCTTGTTTTGGGGCCATTCTCTGCAAACGTAAGCCTGGATGTGACTGGAGAAGCAGCTGTAGTGTAGCGTCTATGTATCCTCATCTGCTCTCGGAGAGTGGCTCGCGCTCATTTGTCTTTATATCTTGCCACTCAGAGGACTCTTCAAACTGTTCAAGAGGCCACTATCTCACCAGAGACTGAGCGCTCAGCTGAAGGCTTCTGGCTTTTCAACGGTATATTTCTTTTGTACGGGCTGTGTGTGCACTAGAGGAAAACTTGCTGACTTGCCCAAACTCAAATGCAGCTGATGGAAGTAACGGTCCGCCTTACAGTGAGTGATGAGACTGCAGGATGCTGAGCTGAGGAGGAGCGCTTTCCATTGCATCCAAATGTCACAGCAACACTGCTTCGGAGCTGTCAGATGATCTTCTAACTAAAATCTGAATCTGAAAGGGGAGATATTCATCAACTGGGTGTATGAAATTAAGTCTATAACTATCATTGCCCATCAGAGCAGAGCTAAATAATCAATAGTAGTTAAGACTTTGTTTATATTGATTGCTTCTTTTGATTGCTTTTCTCTCTTGATAGTCAGGGGAAGACTTTGGCCTCTGGCCCACTCCCGCTGTCATTCGTGTTGGCAAGCAGCACACTTGTTCACAGAAAGCTTGAATCAGATTTTAGTGCTAAGGCAGCAGAAAGGACAACAGAGATGGAGAGAGAGAGAAACTATATGCTCTTTTATGCACCCAATGCCTTTTGTGTTAAGCAGTTCTTATTTTTCTGCATTCATCAACAACACATTTTTCACCATTTCAAACGGTTTACCTGCAGTATCTGCCTCCTTCTGCTCCAGGAGGCTGCATTAGTCCATATGTTCACACACAGTTTGTAACGTATTCCATTGGCCCCAGGCGTCTTACTGAAATTTGTTGTGCTGTAATGTAAAGATGGCTTCAGTGATATTTAATTTACTTGAAAACATTTTTATTTGCTGTGATTTGGGGAGATGTGGGTTTTTCTTGCAGCTTTTAACTGCTCACTCAGCTGTTTCCGGGAAATGTTAGAGGAAAGCCTGCTGCAGGGGCTGTATCCAGGTGAGTTGTAGGAAAGCGGTGTGTGTATCAGCACAAGCAGATGCACCTAAACCAAGATGAAAAGCACAATTTAATTAATTACTCCTTAACAGATCAGGATCCGTTACCAACTGTGCCTGAGCTTTGCCTTGGTCAAAGTCCTAATCCCTTATTAGTTCTGCTTGCTCCATCCTACTCTTAAAAACCTTGGCTGCAGTCTGCCATGGACAGAAGCGCTCCCCCCTCTAACCACCACCAAATAAAAGCCCCTGCTAAGCATTTATTCGCTGCTCAGTCTTCAGAAAGTGCTGGAGATGCATTTACAAAGAGAGCAACTGCAGCTGAATTAACCAATCTGCATATTCAGGGCCTGTTAGAGGGAGATTGCTCCTGTGTGATGAAGGTGTGTAGGTGCATGAGGGTGGACCTCGGTGAGAGACACAATACAAGGACTATAGAAGAGAAAAAAAACAACAAGGAGAGATAGAGAGAGGGCGGGATAGAGCATGGCGGAGGGTGGGCACAGGAGATTTATCACAACAAACGCTGTAGGAGGTCGTATGGGAGGAGGAGGGGAAGGGGAGACACTGCGATTGGAGCAGTAGTGATTCTTTTTTGTAGGTGAGATGGGTCTGTTATGTAAGAACAGTGTCCGACGGAGACATTATTTTGTTCTATAGGTGATGAGCGCCGGGAGGATGGGTGGGTAGAGGTCACAGGGGTTGTGTGTGACAACGAGCAGGCCGTGTGTCATGTGTGAGGAGGCGACACATTTAGCTGTGTATATAGCAATATCTTAATTTTGAATACCTTTTTGTACAGGGACATGTTTCCTGACACTGCATTTCATGTTAAATAGAAAATGTATTTGATGATAATGCTTGTAAATGAATAAGGCACTCCCCTCATTGACTGTTCTACATGGCTTTTCAAATCTATGGAGGCAGAAACTCCTGCTTGTGTAAAAAAATTAAACTCCAAAGTCCTTGGTTGTCAAAGATCTGAAGCAAATGGCTGGTGCTTCTAAATTGTTTATATGTTCAATCTGGTGTCCCTCATCTCCAACAAATCATTTCAAGAGACAAGCCTCAAACTGACATAAATCCCAACAACTCTATTGACTTCCACATGATTTACGAGCGCAAGGGGGGGACCTGGAGAGTGAGCACCAACAGCAGCTGAGGATTAGTGGAAATGTAACTCTGAACCTCATGTTTGTGAATAAAATTCACTTTGGATGAGAGTGTTAATGATACCAGCCCGTCTTTACTAGTAGTATTTGTTTTGTAAAAAGTCTCTGTTCACCAACTCATTTGAGCATTTGAGTGTGGGGTCAAGTGAAGGACAAGCTGCAGGATGATGTAATATTTGTAATGCCATGGCCAAGATGGTGGCCATGGAGCATGAAGAATGAAGCACAGCAAAGGTTTTTTTTAGACAACTTAATCAATCACTCGGTTTGACGCTCTCATTCATGGACGCTATGGGTGGATTACATTGTCCCTTGATCGATTATCAGGGAATGAACAGGGATTGTTTTTCTGGAGGTGACCTTTTTTGATCAAACATCTGCTGTACCAAAGTGTTATTTTTTTGTATTCAATAATGGATGTCCCTTTCTGTTACTCCCTTAATGTTACTTGATCCTCAGCTCTTTGGGAACAGGCACTGTGAATTGTTTTAAGTATCAACTCTACAGTTTTGTCAACATATGAGTGTTGTTCAAGTATTAGTTGTGCGTTGTCTGTGTGAGATTGTTTCCGCAGTGTGTTTCCAGTGTGTTGGCTGCATGCTGTGTTGCTGGACATGTAGGATGTGTGTTGATGCCAAGGGAGGCACCATATGCTGTTTCAAACTCAGGAGCATCATCCCATCATGGCGGGCCCATGGGTGAACTACCGTAACTCTGTCTTGTGTCTCCCTCCATCAGCTCAGCTGGGTTCAGATCATGCAGATCCTCCTGTACTCATTTTTTTCACCATAATGTATTCTCCGTGGGGCACCTTTGGAAGCCTTGGCTCAGTCAGCCTTGACATAGATGAATAGTGTTCAGCTGAAGAAGCCCTGCAGAGGGCAGAGTTTTACTACTTAACACAAACATCCATGTTTGCGTGGATGACACCAGAGGTCGTTAGTGTAGTGGATAGTTTGAGTTTGCTTGTATTTGTCTTTCTGGTTTGACATAAGAGCATTTGGTTATACCTCAGAAACATTTTATACTTTGAAACAATGGAGCACTGAAGCCAAAAGAATGAAAGTATTTTTAATGCTGTTTGGTTGGAGATGGATTAAACACACACTATATCATTCTGTTTATGTAATATATTGCACAGGAAGAAATAATGCCTCATTCCGCACAAATAGAAACTCTCAATTTTGGATTTTTTCATTATTGGCTTCATCAATGAGTCAACCAATAGTAAATAGATAAAAATAATTTCCAGTTCAACAGAGAAGCTTTGAAGATTTATTGTATAGTCTGGCTTCTTTCCGCAGTGCGGTAAATTACCCCTGGGTAATTTTTCTTTCTTTTTTCTTCTGTCTCTTTTACCACCATCACCTGCCCTCCACAATACCCCCCAGTCCAGTCCGAAGGGAGCACCTGATCCCACGCCACCACAGCCCCTAATTGCTTTACTTTCTTCTTCAGCAAGGTTGCTCTCCTGGGACCAAGCCTTGGACAGAGAAGCCCTCATGAGTCCAAAGTAATTTAAAAACCCATTTGATGGACAATAAACATAATAGGCACTTTATTCACTATTTAACTGGAAAGGTTAACGTGATTGTAAGGAGATGTCTTATTGTAGTGTTTTGTAAATTTGGGGAAAGATTTATATTTTCTTTGGTGTATAACAAACAGCGCTTCTTAGTTTAATTAACATAGATCATGTTAATTAATCATCCTTTCTGACCCTTTCCAGCTGTCTGTAAAATCCAAATTGAATTGATCTAGATTCAGCTTTAAAAGCTTTTATTCTCCAAAGGGTTTGAGCTTTGGGGTTACCGCACCAGTACAACATCTGTGTATGTCTGAAAGTAATGTTTCTACCTGTCTGTTGAACAAACATCCACATTAACTGATTAGAGTGGTTCATCTTTATTAGCATTTGTGCTCGCCTCCTGGGATAAATATACTTAGGTAATTGTTTCTTGTCTACTGTCATGATGCGGCTGTTTGATCCAAAGAGGATTTGAATATTGGTAGCCTGCACTGATGCCTTTTGTCACATAATCTGCAGGCCAGTGCTGCGAGGTCAGTTCACGTCACCTGAAATGTTTAAGTTCACAGCTGTCGGTGGGGAAAACGACACAGAGATTATCTGTTCATTTAGAAAATCTTGAAGAAAAAAAATTGCTCCTCTCTGTACAAAGGCTGTGATTATAGCATTGAAATTACTTCCTGCATGTTTAGTCTCTCTTCAACACATTTTACAACCATCCTATTATTAATATATTGAGTTGTCTTAATGTCTTGTAACTGAAACATGGACTAATGCACTGCACATTTACATAAAAAACACACTCAACATGCCTGTTTTAAATGATGCCATACCTACACCTCATGCAGTGGACATAGACAGCATTATTATTATTAGTATTGCATTCTTGTAAAATATAGGTCTGTAAAGGTTCAAATTCATCCAGGTCATCTTCAAAAAAAGGTTAAAGCAAAGGCATCTAGACTCAGTTTTTAAGGTGAAGACCTTTTGTCTCTTAATTCCAACCTTTTCTCGTAAAATATACATTATTGTTTTACGTTCGTATTACGTATTTTTATCCTCAGAATTATTTAACAGATTATTGTTTATTGTATTGGCAGTAAATAAATTCCAATCTATTTTTGTGGGCCAGGGGACAGATTTCGCTTTTTGACTTTTACTTGTATGCTAATAATATTGTATTCAAAGACAAAACAAATGCAATACTCTAGAGGTGTCATTGAGGTAGTTTTTACATTTACATTTACATTTATTTATTTAGCTGACGCTTTTATCCAAAGCGACTTACATTGTTCTAATGTAATTACCAGTGTTACAGTCACTGGAGGCAAGTTGGGTTAAGTGTCTTGCCCAAGGACACAACGACAGTAATGAACTGTGAGGTTGAAAGACGACCACTCTACCCACTGAGCTACTGCCGCCCCTCCTTTTTGAGACGGGTGGTGCAATCACATGCTGTAAAATCAGCTGCTAATAAGCTGGACAGGGATCAGGAGGCTGTAGCCAAACTCATGCTTCCACTGCATTTTTACTGCTGTACATTTACAGCTCAGCCTCAGAGAGGTCACTCCTCATTCTTCTCTAAAGCGCCCTTTGAAGAGTGTGTTTTTACTGCTGACTTTACGGTGTTCTTGCTCCATCATGGACCACTGTCTCTTTTCAGCTCTGAATGTGCTGCACAATGTAACCTCATTGGCATTATAAAACCTTGAGTAAGGAATTCCTAGCGAGCTAAGGGTTGGCTGTCAAGTAATCGGTGTGCTGCTTTCTTATGCTGGAGGTCACCGATACTGTCTGAGGACAACACAGAAATCTCAGAAATACAAGCCTCTGTGCAGTAGCCAGCTCACTCCATTATGGGATTACATTGATGTTCTCCAATTTGTAAAAGCAAAGACCTGATAACAAGAAAAAGGAGCAAAGAGTTGTGTGTATCGTCTTGCTTCTTTGGCAGTGCAGTGACATGTAATATCACTTTTTCTCTTGCACTAGTATTGACCATTTCTATTCTACTGCTGTAGTGCTAAGTCTGTCAGGTCATTTGATAGCTGCAATCATTAAAGCTTATAGATAGCAGAGACAACCTTTGCTTACTTGGCTGTTTTCTTGACCTGTACAGCTGGTGACTCAGTCACCATCAGGGGCAGCACACTCTTAAAGCCAACCGGCTGTGAATTTTCCAGTTTGCTTTTCTAAATGTGCGGTTTGTTCCTGCAGTCATAGTCGTATAGTTTGGATCCTGTTTCTCTCTTTAAATATGCTGATGTGAAAAGGGGGCTGCATAATTCTGTTGCACGGCATGTGAAACTCCCTCTGTGCTGTTGGAGCCAGTGATGCAAACACAGCCGTAGCATTAACAGAGGGTATTTCAAGGGCTTCAGCAGAGAAACACTGAGAAGTGCAAGCTTACATCAAAGCCCTGACTGTCATGTGACAAGACAGCGAGAAGTTGATGAGTTTATCCATTTCCAGAAAGAAGTTGCTTATATTTTCCTTGCTGTCTTAATCCTGTTTGCATGGTTGTTACTCATGATAACTAGCTGTCATACGCTCAGTGATATATTCCAGAGCAACATTTTAATACTTACAAAAGAAAATGTACAAATCAACATAAACATATGTCTGATGTATTTATAACTGTTTATTGTGTTTATTTGCAGAATATGAATAAATGTCCTTGTTTGTCTAATACGTTTGACCTTGGCCAACTCATATTCTTCTGTTCATGATGCCTCCGCCCCCTATGCTCTCCTTCTGATCCTCCAATGGAATCTGCAGCAAGTCTCCTTACGTCAGCAATATTGCAGGGACCTCAGTGCTCCTATGGCATAACATTCAGCCTCTATCTCCTCCAGAGCTCATTAGAAGCAAAGGTAGAGGTGACAAGAACAGTCACACAATCTTAAAGTGATAAAACACATAACAGTAGGTGCTACACAGTATTAGGTCCTTTAGAAAGCTAGCACATAAACTAAAGTGCATAGAGTCTTAAAAGTGGGTTTGGTGCAGTGCACATTCACAATTTACAGTCTACTGTATATTGATTAATTGTGTACATCCCATGAGAAAACGTATTGAGCCCAGTAACTGTAAGCTGGATTTTGGTATCCTCTGCATTTTAAATGGCTTTATGCCGCATGTCATTACTACTTAAGGAGCCTACCTCAGCTTTCCCTGTAAAAGTTAGCCTTTGTTTTAACACTGACATTCCCTTTTTTGCATCCTGAAGTAATTGCAATATATGCCTTGAGTTTAGGATCTATTAACACCTTATCTTGAAGTATTTATGACCTTACTGACATGTAATATTATTACCTTGTTTTTCAATATTTTTGGCTCAAAGAAAAGTTTATTTGTCAACACTAGACAAATATTTAGTCCTATTGAAGCAATCACATAGCCTGCATAACCTATAACAGTACTCTATACAAACATTGTAATTAGCCTATAGCATTTTGTAGTTAGACTTTTTAGGTTTGATTGCTGTTTCCATATCAAAGTTAATGTCAATTTGATATTGCCATTTTATATTGTAACAAAAAGAAGAAGTTGCGGGTCTTCAAGAGTGAGTGCTAGACCCAGAATAAAAACAAACCATCAAACACTCGCGTTAGCGTTTACTTGTACTAGCCAAAGAACAATAAAATCAATAATGTGAGTATGTCTGTCCGGATTTTGAATATAATAACTATGATGTGCCACCCTTCAAATTTCTTACAACCATTTTATAGTTAGGTTATTTGACCAACATAGGATTATTTGTACTGATTTACAGCCTTAGTAAAAAAATCTTTAAAATTCCTGAATTTTAACTCAGTTACTGTAAAAATTGTATTGTAATAAGTTGGATTGAATAATTTCTTATCTTGCTTTTTTTTTTAAACTGTAAGGTTTGTATCTTTTGCGCGATTGTACATCCGGAGCTATTCTCACGATGATGCTGAAGATTAGTTAATTTAACTGTATCTTATTAATCACTGCCTTTGAAAAACATGGCAGGTTAATAACAGTCGCATCCATTACTTCACTGTAGAGGGCACAGATATGTTGCTTTAGCAGCTCGTAAAGCCCTGTCGGTGTGTTTTCCTCTCGTGTGTTCTCACGCTGGTATGGTGCTGGATGCTGCTGTTGCTGCGGCTGCTGCGGACAGCATCTCCGCATCCCGCCGTCACCCCCGCGGACAAACCCGAATGGTTTCTTCCACATGAACCTGTCAGTGTCGCCACGGCGCTGAAGGCAGCCGAAGTGTGAGAGCGGAGGGGGGACTGCCTGCCATTGCAGTGCGGCGGCTGCTGCTCTGGAGCCACAGCAGAAGACCTCTCCATTCCTCTCCAGTAGGATTTTCACAAGTGCGTCGTGAGGACCACTGCGTCTGCGAGGTGAATGTCTTTCCTGACTCATTTTCTGAGTGCGTTATGCAGGAGACCGTTAGGCTCTCGCCGCAGGAACTGCCTGGATGTTTCCCTCTGCGGGAACAGGCGATAAAGCTGCAAGTGGAGGTAACTGAGCTACCTCTGCGCTAGCTCTGCTAATTGTTAGCTCCATCTTTGACATGCTAATGTTATCATCTGATTGATGGCGTAAATAACAATGGTTATCGTCTGTTTACCCGAGTCGCTGCCTGACTCAACAATATTAAGTCAGAAAATGTATCGCTCTGGGGCTGTCACCGGGCGGACGGGTCGCTCACGTCAAGTGCGTCCAGGTAACGTTAGCCAGAGCTAGCCTTACTGCTGAACAAAATGTCGGCCAGCTAGAGTTGGTTTGTCCAAGAGAGTATGAAGAGGGCCATAAGACTTATTAAGTGCTTGGCTGTGTGAGGCAATAAGGGAGTGGTAACATGAGATGAGCTGCTTGAAATATGGCATCAGCTTTCCTAATTAAAGGGAAGGTCATATGATGACCCACCTTGTTTTGATGGTCAGCTAGTAAAACTTAAGTAGTAAAGCTAGGTAGCACTTGGCTAGTGCTAGCTTCTTAGCTGGCTTTGGGTTAGTGACCAACCCGCCTTTCAGCCTCTGTGAACAGGCAGTCAACCAGTGCCGTACAATTGATCTGTGGCATCTTTTCTGTGGACCACATTTGGTTTTGTCCAGGATTATCCAGGCTGACTAATTCCCTATTCTCTAGACTGCACTTAAATCACACCGAAGCACCTGTTGAATATTACATAGATGCAATAGTACCTTTTTATAAAAAGTATGCATTTAAATGTTATCCATTTCAGGCATACATCTACAAGAAAGCCTTTAGCATTATGACTAATAGACTAATGTAACAGTAACCTATATAATAAATAGAAACCGCCATCTTTCACTGACTGGCGACTACACTTGTAAACAAAGCCATAATTGGTGGTTGCTAATGTATAATGTCGGTGCCAGCTATACTAAGATAAGCCATTAATCCGAATAAGACCCCACTTTAATGTCCAGGCTCGGCAAAATTATGCCTTTTAAAATTATAGTGTGATGAAAAGTTATGTACACTGTAATATTGAATTTTGTCAGGGTTTGGCTGAGCTGGCATCAGTGTTTAATTTTTTTTTTATTGTAACTTACTTGTTCAGTGACAGGGGAGCCATGACAAAGAGATGAAATTCACTGTAGGTGTTAATTGTTGTACAGAAAGTTGCTTTGCAAAATTGACAGGACGGTTGTTACGACAACATGTCACTGATAAGAATATCTTGTTGCCCAAGGACAGTCATACATGTTGGTCAGTAAATCATGCTGCCCTAAGCTGTCATGAGAACAGCAGTCATCTGAGTCACTGTGGTTTGGGAAGGACAGATATGTTCAATACTTTGCTTCAAACATGTCTGCAGTCTTGTAGTCCTATATCTCAGTAAAACCGTGCCCTACTGAAGGAAATTACTCTTTTACAGTGCTACTATGTGATACTCTGCATGCTTGCTAATTAGCAATTTATATGACCGAGGGTGTATCTTGAGAGACATTAAACGTGATGTGTTTTCTAAGCCTAAATTTCATGTAAAAGTTGCTGGCTTTATTGAAATAAAGAGATCAAAGTAGATGGCCTTGGGTATGTCTTTCATGAAATTAATGCTGTGACTGTGAAGAGATGGGCTGCTGGAGAGTCATGCTGAAAATGACTTTGAACATGTGTCTCTGTGCTAGCGCTAGCCTCAAGCTGCTACTGGAATAAAAAGGAAGATGATTTAATGACCGGGTCTGCACTAGCCTAAAGTATCCTTCGTTTCGTAATTAGTATCATTGTGAGATCCACTCAGAGCAATGCTATGAAGTGCTTGCGTTTTTGCTCCATGTTTTACCCTTTTATTATAAATCATACACAAGGTAGGCTACTTCAGCTTCAAGGTTTTGGATGAATTAAACATCTCTCTACATCCTGTGATCAGCACGCAGTTTGTAGACTGCAGTAACTAAGTTGTATTTTGTGTGCTAATCATTCGCTGTCACTGTTATCTAAATAACTGTCAATATCACAATGTGGTAATTCAAGTCATAATGTCATAGCAGTATTCAAATTTCATATAGGGCTGCACCATATCTTGAAAACATCCAATATGCAAAAACTATGTTGACTATTGTGATAACAATATGACCAGAGGTATCTGAATGTCTCCTTTAGTATTGTGTGCAAATATTACTTCCTTACTTTTTTAAAGGCAGGTCAGCATTTACCACCATGTTTAAATGTTCATTGTAGTGACACGTGATTAAGCCAAGTCATCCTAAAAGCCACAGACAACTCATAAACCAATGACATTGTGTTCCATTGAATGATATGATTCTGTTAACAAATGGCATGTTCACATACGGTTATGTCTCCAGTGATGCAGAAGCTTTCTTGGCCCTGTATAAATCAAATGCATCATAAATCTTATTTCTAAGTGGGGTTGAATTATCAAGGTAACAAGCCCTGCAAATTCATCCATCAGTCTCATTTTAGAGTAAGGTTCTTTTTCCTCATAGTGCCGAAACGTCCCTTATCATTAGAGTTTTTCATTGGTGCCGCTGTTCTCGTTTCAATCACAGTGATGGAGAAGAGGTGGGGTGCAGGTCAGTGGCACAAAGCTTATCACCACATTCCGGGCCCTTGTGTGCTCTGTGTGGGGCACTGATAACTTCCACTGGGCTGATTGGGCTCAAGAGCTGATTTCCTGGTTGTCGTTTAAGGCTCTGGATACAAGTCCCAGAAATGTGCTCTGCTCAGAGTCAGACAGACCTCCCACAAAAAGATAAAATTAATACTTAGTTTTTTTCTCAATACAATTTCCATGAGACTTCTTTATTTTGTCTTTATCAGCGTTTCAGTTAGGGACCAATTATTTTGACATAAAAAGTATGCCTACCACACATACCATACTTATTATTATTATTATTATTAACCTTTATTTAGCCAGGATAGTCCCACTGAGATTACAGATCTCTTTTGCAGGGGAGTCCTGGACCCATGTGTGTTTGGGGGGGACTGTTGTACATGTTTTTTTTGGTGGTAGGGGAAACCGGAGTACCCGGAGAAAACCTACGCAGACACAGGGAGAACATGCAAACTCCACACAGAAAGGCCCTGCCCTGGATGGGAATCGAACCCAGGACCTTCTTGCTGTGAGGCAGGAGTGCTAACCACTCTGCCACTGTGCCAACACATAATAATATACTATTATTATAATCCAGTCAGTTCTCTGTGACGTGGATGTTGTAGTTTTTATTATTTCAAAAATGAAATTTGTAATATATCGGCATGCAACAGGGATTCAAATTAACTTCTTTGTATAGATTACGAAAAGAGTTAGTCGTGGCTGGCCAGGCTACCACAAACGGGTATAAAAGCTAAAACTGAAACCAGAACACATCCTGTAGTTTTCTTTCCCTGATCCATTATATTTTGAAAAGTGTGAGGGGCCTTAATGAATTACTCTTATCAAAATTAACCGAATTTAACACAATTTAAGCATTACCGTAGTAATAATAATTGGACTATGCCTGAGTTGTTTGAATTCATCTTAAATCTAAATTTGACAACAGGTTAATCTTCAGTATTTAGTTAGATTTGCAGCTCGGGCTCTCGACATGCCTTTTTGCTCGGTGTAGAAATCATTCATTTTGAGCTCTGTCGGCAAGTCCAAACTATGTGTGGAATCTGTCACCAGTGCCGGGCCTGTGCTGTGAGGGATGTAAATTTAACTCGGGCTTTTGCCAGCGGTGACCGGGTGTCTGTCAGGCCTGTCCAGCTTCATCATTACTCGGGCTGATAAGTGGATGTCACGACCCACAAGGCCTAATGCAGGGCAGATAAATCTGTGTAGACCTCTGTTTGCTCACACATTTCTTAATGTCACACTTAAACTATTTACCAACCATTCATTAAGGAGTTAAGTTAGAGATGGTCCCAACAGGTTTACAGTACAAACCTAATTTATTCTTTGTAACTGATGTAAAATGTTCAATTAAATATAATATTGATTAAAAGTCAGTTGCCATGCTCTTCCTCTCATACTGTGCTACAGCCTTGTTAATGACTTATTCAGTACAGGACTTTTTCATACTGCTGGTTGGAAGTCAGTTGCTTGCAAACTACACAGGATTTATCAGTTAAAAAAAATGAGAGAAAGTCTTATAATTTTTTTCTGTGCCTTTTTGTTTATTTTTTTTAATGGATTTTACTCATTAAAATGCTTTGTAGTTGGGTTGGCACATATTGTAGATGCTGGAAATTGCCTCAGGAAGAAATTACGTATTTAATCGTGCAGTCGGCCTTCTCTGCTAAAAACATATTTGTCTTGATTCTAGTTTGAACAGATAATTGGTAAAACAGACATAAACACACAGATCAAACTGTTCATTTGATGCTAGGCCGCTAAGAGGTCTGTTGTGTGCTTCATTTTTTTTGTTGATCTTATTGAATTACTTGGGAGCTAGTAACCTTCAGCTGCTCTGTTACTTCAAACCTGAATCAATAAATTCATACAGCGCTATTAAATAATACCATTTTGCTCAAGTATTTCTGCTCAGATGATGGATTTCCTCCACCTACCTTGTGGAAAGTGTGCCTCCTTCCTTCCCTCTCAACTTCTCACTTGTCCAGTTTATTTTGAAATGATTTATTGGTTGCAGTTTTGTAACGTTGTTAGTGGATGTAGTTATGATTCTGTTGTCTTCAGATAACCATCAATTACAGTATGGCCAAGCATTATATTTAAAATGTGTTGTTATTGCATTATAAGAATGCACAACAGATGCATTACAAAAATCGTCTTTGATTCCCTCATATGGTATGGTGTTTAAGGTGCGATCTCACTTGGTAAGGTGGTTAGGGCTGTCGCCTCCAGGGTTCAACTCCTGGGCTGGACATGGCCTTTCTATGTGTGGTTTGCATGTTCTCCCAGTTCTCGCGTGGGTTTCCTCAGGGTTTTACGGTTTCTGGTTAAATAATTGCAGGTTAAAAGTTGTCATTGCATTATTCAACAACAGATTTCTATTATGCATGTGCTGTATATAAATGTAAAGTTTAACTCCTGTTGCATCTTAATTGAGTGATGGGGTGACATTCACAGAGATGCCAATGACCCTTTGAGCATAATTTATGCAGTTAATGCAGCACACCTGGGGAGGGGCGTAATGATGTCCCATATGCACAGAATTGATAGATTGGCTCGATGCGGCGCGTTGGGGGTTAAGTCCGGTACAGCAGTTTACACTGCGGATGGATGTTCGCTAGTACAGAGGAGTCCCATGCTGTAGCGGAACTGCAGATCCCACACAGACTGCTGCCAAGGCAGGGGGATTTGCTTCGATCTTAACAGTGTGTTTAAAGAAAGCTGAAGAGGAGCCGTATTTTGAAGAAAGATGTGAGAGGACAGTGATCCGTTTGGGGCAAAGAGTTGGGTGTAACTGCAGGGCGCGTTTTATAACCCCTCACCTGTGGTCGTAATTTCACCAGTTCAGAGCTAAGAATAGAGAAGGAGTGGGTGGTGGGGGCGCTGATTGGTGTGGCCATGCACTGGGGCTGTTGATATGCGTCTGCAGGAATCTCCTGCTGGATTTACCAATCTGCAGTCAGAGGCTGGAGACACCTTTTACTGAATCCTCGCTGCTCTCCAAGGATGAGCTACTGTAAGTTCTTCTGTTTCCTGGCTTCAACTCTTGTGCTCTCATGTTGTTTGATGATAAGTGCCTTTGACTATAGCCTTTTAAAATGATGTGAGTCTTAATGGCTGCTGTAGTTGGTGATTAACTTTTATATCACTGCTAATAGTCTTCAGTTGGGGACCTTCTCACTCCTCTACGGCAGTACATCTCCTCTGTCAGAGAGCTGCAGTGACTGTCTAACCATGTTGTATGTGCAGAGTGTCACTGGTGTCTCAGGGGACCTCCTGACTGGTGCTAAGGCTTGGGCCCTCATTAGCATTTGAATATGTTTGTTGAGGCAGGCTAGTTTTAGCAGTTGTCAGCACTCTCCAGCACATCAGTTTCAATCTTTTCAGTCATCAATCATTTTATTCCACTTGTTTTCTGCTCTACTGCCAGCAGCCACTGAAAAGTATGATCCTCTCATTGTATTTTGTCTATGGCTGCAGTGTAACTTCCAACTTATTTGTAACTTCAAATTATCCTTGAAATTATTTCAGTGCAGCTTTGCTAGGCTGTCAGTCTGCTCATACTAAAGGTCTGGTTATTTGGAAAGTTATCTGTTGGATGAAGGGGAAAGTATTACAGTCTCATGTAAGGACAGATAAGTCTTATCTGTTTTGTGGTGGCAGGAAATGCACCCCACGCCATTCACCAGTTATCAGCTGAATGTGCTTTCATTCAGCATTGTTCAGAGTTGTTTTGACTGTTCCAGCATCAACACTGGCCATCATTGTCTGACCTTGTTTGAAGACACAAATCTGTTTCCTTTATTTTATTTTATTTTATTTTTCTGTCATGAGGAGAGTAATCCAGAGACTTTTTTTTCTCTCTGCATCATGTTTCCTGTTTCTGTAGCATTCAATGAAACAAGAGGTTATTAAACAGGATTCCTGCACTTAAAGTTTCTCTTAAATCACTCTGTTGCAGCATCGCAATGGCAGAATTAATGAGAACTATTTTTAGCCCTTCTGGTCCCAGAGCGTTAAAAATTGAATAAAGTTCTGCCTCACACCTAAGCCACACTTCAATGCAAATTCTATTATTTTACTTAGAGAATTTAACACTCCTGTTCTATATTGCCTCAATTGCCTCTAAGGACTGGTGACTCCTTAAGGTTTATCTTAAAGGCATGACAGATCCTCACTTTGGTCTCTCACACTTTATAAGTTTGTTTCTTCTCTTACATGGAAGTACTGTTGTCTGGTTTTAGAGCCCAATTGGAAGTTTTTTATTCCTCTCATACTCAGCAAATATATGGCCACATTGTATTTTTCACCGATTTTGAGGATTGTGGGACCCACAAAGCACTTGGATTGGTTTGTGCCAGACCCTGCACTGGTCCATTCTGTCCTTCTTGAGCTCTCAGCTGCGTGATCCATCTGTGTTTCAGTCCATCTGTGTCCCGTGCTGGCTCCCAAGTGCCTGGTTGTAATCCCCCAAGCATGACCCAGCCGAGATGGTGTGTCTCTGCTGCGGAGCGGTTGCCAGCCCTGGCTCTGGCCTGTGGCATGAAGCTTCTGTTGGCACCACTCGCCTGTGGCCATAAAGGGTGCACACAGACGCTCCACAAACTCATCAGTCACTGGGCCCGGCCCGTTAGGACACTAAGCCTTTAACTGTTTTCAAAATAAAGGAGAAGCTAGCAATTCATTTTGTAGTAACTGTTGCAGTAACTATAGTAGTAATTTACCTCAAAACCATGTACAATCAAAGTTACCATTGACAACAAACTTAACCTACTGAGCTAACAAAAATGTTTCATGAAAAACCAGAAGGACAACAATAAGCTACTTTTGCTTTTGTGATGCATTTTGATTCTCAAAGGGATTGCAGTTTTAGATTTGAAGTGCTCACCATTATTTCAAGTTTCAAATAAATACCACCAAACATGTCAGTTTTCTACACCTTAGTAAAACTGCAATGTGTAAATTTCATATTTGTATACAGTGGCTACTCCCATTTTAATTGGCAAACCATTCTTTTTATTTTTCCTTACACCGAACGGCTTTTAAGGAAGTTGTTTCTTAGACGGACTAGGCAGAAGGGGCTATTAAAGCAGACGTTGTGTACTTGGAAATGGGAAATGGCTTTGTTGTTTTGAAATGAATTTGGCTGTGTTGTTTTAACATCCACAGTTGAGAGGAACCTTAAGACATGGCCTGAAAATGTCAGGCCCCTCGAACAACACCACACTGTTCCCCCACTGTTACCAGAGCAACACGCTTTGCAGGAGGAGAAAGCAAAATTATATCCCCTCAAAGTGAAAGGTGTGTGTGTGTAAAAGAGAGAGATGTACCCAGCATTTATTTCTAAATGCTTCTACTCATTTTCACATTTGACATTGCACTGACTAAGACTAAAACATTCAGGTAAACCTTCTCAAATAGTTTTTTCTTATAAACCTGAATTACTTTTCTTGCCACTCCCCTGCAGTTTTATGCTTGTTGCCTTACAGCCTATAAAAGCCTAAAATCACAGCAACCTACACCTTGTTTCAATTTACACCTAATGTTGCATTTTTTTCCATAAGCACTTTCACACTGCTGATCAAGAAGAGAGGCATAAATAAATCTTCCCTAAGAGCAAACTTTTCAGTGAATGTTTGTGCCTCTGTTTCCAGAAGTCTTATTAATATTCACATGTCTTTCTCAGAGTGCAGTGTGTGCAATATAAAAGGCCACGGGGAGTTCCCTTGTTCAAACTTTTGTTCCCCCTCCTTGTGTGAGTCCACCATAAGCTGCTTTAGGAAATTGTGACTGTTGCTGCCAAGTGCCAAGCCTAACCGTCTGGGGCCACTTTTGGTGATTCATTCAGCTGCCCACATTCCCGTACGCAAGCTAATGTTTCCAGTTGCCTGACAGGTCAGAACACATTAGGACAATGTGTTGGGGGGAGCATAGGTACTAAAACGATAAACAAGACAGCAGGGTCATGCAGTGAGCTTAAGAACTATCTTTTTTTTTTTTTTTTAATTCAATCACTAATTTAGTTCAAACTTTGTTTTTGTTTTTGTTTTTTTATCTTGAAATTGTTGCATTGTGCATCTAATATTTTGGTATAATTATCCATTTGGACGCTAATGGACCACATCATTAGCACCTTGTCGTTTAAATTAACTTTTTAAATGAATCTGTAATAAGAAGAACTGACACATGAGGGGTTTGTGTTTGAGAGACTGACAGCAATGTCAGCTCAAACTGTTTTTAATGACCATTCCTCTCCATTTCTTCAATGTTTATTAGGGTTTTATCTCCTGCTACATGAGAGCCACTTTGTGCTATACGTTTCCTGTTTTAGTGGTTGTAAGTGTCAGTAAAATACTATAAAATGTGTGACGGTCTCACTATTAAGGTCACAAACCTTGGATCATTTTTACGTAAGAAATGGAGGTTACTGCATTAGATTTTATGCTGTGGATTGTAATCTTCCCCATATGAGATTTTTTCTACACGGCTATTGAACTTAGAAGGTTAAAATGGTGAAGAAAAGGCGTGAGCTAAAGACAGCCCTTTGTTAAACAGAGGACAGTGCTGATCCAACAGCTGAAGGAGTTAACCTTCGTCTTACCTCTGTAAACGCGACACAAGCTGTGTTTTAATTTCAAGACTTGGTGACAGCGTGACCTCGTTGCATCCGGCAGTGTTTTTTTTTTTTTTCCATGTTTCCCATTGTATTCAAAGTCTTGTAAACACTGTGGACTTCAGTCTGGCACCAGCATGTTAACTGTGTTTGGTCTGTGAGCGTACTACTGTTGCTGAGCAAGTGTTAGTAAGAAACTGCTTTAGATGTCTGTTTACATAGTCTACATGACAGCAGTGTTCCTGATGCAAACATTTTTTTCCATAGTTCATTGATGTGAAAAGATACTGCAGGTAAATATGCAACTGTTTACTCAAACTAAAATAAAGATTTTTGAAAATGAGTTTGTGTGGCCTAAACTCGCAGGTGTCGTTTTTGTTTATTTTGTGTTATTGATTAATTTCCACCATTGTCTTGTCTGTTTCTGTCTTGTAGAGCGCAGCAATGGAGGAGACTGTCATTTGGGAACAGCACACAGTAACACTGCACAGGGTCAGTATTAAATCAATATTAGAAAGCACTCTTCTTGACAACACATACACAAATAGAAGTCATTTATTTTTCCTTCACTCCTTCAGAATCTAAGTTAAACACATTAATTGAATTTATTCATATAGTTTTAATGATCACTCACAACAAGAAATAAATGTTACAAATTTTGAATATTTTTATATTTGTGTATTTTTTTTTTGTAGGCACCAGGGTTTGGCTTTGGGATAGCCATATCAGGAGGTCGGGATAACCCTCATTTTCAGAGCGGTGAGACCTCCATTGTCATCTCAGATGTGCTTAAAGGGGGCCCAGCTGAAGGACTACTGCAGTAAGATATTATATTGTTATTGGCACTGCTGTCTGATTGGTTATTATTTGTGTTATATTACTCCAGAAAGACTCCAGCATGTCTGTTCTGTGTGTGCCCTCCTCAGGGAAAATGACAGAGTGGTTATGGTCAATGCCGTCTCCATGGACAATGTGGAGCATGCGTACGCAGTCCAGCAGCTTCGCAAGAGTGGGAAAATTGCCAAAATCGTGAGTGTCATTCTTCTACCATGTCTCTCCATCCTGTGAAGAAATTAAGTTAAACTTCTCCTAAATCAATAATCACTTGTATATCTGCTGTGCTGTAGATTTTGTAGGCACTATGGGACAAATGTCCTTCGAGAAGATTGAATGCGATTTATTATAAATGACTGCATGTCAAGCTGATCACATCTTTTTTTCTTCCACCAGACAATCAGACGGAAAAGGAAGGTGCATGTCCCTATGGGTCGTCTTGGCGAGAGGGAAACAATGTCAGAGCATGACGAGGAGGAGGATAGCTACGATGAAGAGATATACGAGACGAGAAGTGGTCGCAGTGGTGCTTACAGCGGGATGGGAGCGATGGGCAGGCGCAGCGGCCGAAGCAGTGGACGGCGAGATAGGGAGCGAGAACGAAGCGCTTCACGAGAGAGGAGTCTGTCCCCACGCACAGAACACCGCTCGCACAATCTGCCCCCTCGCCCGCCAAGGTCACACTCGTCAAATCCCGTAAGAATGAAGGTGAGGCTCACAAGTTTGGGGGAATACAAAAGAGGTCGGATAACTTCTTATGTTCAGACTTTAGACTCTAAATCAGCATTGGTTTACTGCCAAAGTAAACAAAACTCGCCAGCCTCTGCAAAATCTTACAAGTTACTCAGGGAAATCTAAGTAAAAGAGCAATTAATCTTCTTTAATCAGTAGTGTTAATCCCAGTTGGGGCAGTATTGGATGGCCTGGTCACAGAGGGTGTCACGTGAACTCTATGCTAACATCCTTTTTGTTGCTGTCATTCACTCTGTAAGCAGAATATGGCCTGCGCCTGGCCAGCCACATCTTTGTCAAGGACATCTCCCCTGAGAGCCTTGCAGCCCGGGACGGCAACATCCAAGAAGGAGATGTTGTCCTGAAGGTGAGACTTTAAAAAACATTATATAAACCATTGAGTCAAATTTTGCAGTCAGAGCTCACTCTGCTAGATGTTACACAGCTTTTTTGGAAAACATGTTAAGTAGCACTTAAAAGGTACAGCTTTACAATGGGGTTTTATAGCATTTTAACTTCTCTCAAGCAGTTTTTCTTACATTTATTGTGGTTCAAAAAGGAGATGTCACTAAAGAAATAAATGGCACTTTCAAATTATCACTGTGTAAGTTGAAGTTCTATTTGGGTCTTTTACTGCACATGTTTGTGTCTACAGTCCACACAAAATAAAACTGATTACACACACACTAGCAAACATAAATAGTGGTGCTGTAAATTGAGTTTGATTGTTTGATTTTGTGCCTCCAATCCGTTTTGCTCATAATCCTTATGTAATTGAACTAAAATTTAAAACTGCCATTGTTTGATTTTGTTTAAACATCTCTAAAATCTATTTCTTAAATCATCTTGATTACTTGTAAGTGAACATGGTGCTCTTCTGATTGGTCCAGATAAATGGCACAGTGACCGAGAACCTCTCCTTGATAGATGCCAAGAAGCTAATAGAAAGGTCAAAGGGCAAGCTTAAAATGGTCGTTCAACGGGATGACAGGGCAACCTTGCTGAACATCCCTGACCTCGATGACAGCATTCCTTCAGCCAACGCCTCCGACAGAGACGGTGAGAGTGGTGTTAAAGAGTTGGCCGAAATGGGACTGCAGTTCCTAACAGTGCTTTTGTTTTATTCAGACATCTCAGATATCCATTCTCTGGCATCCGATCATTCCAATCGATCACATGACAGACATCGTAGCAGCCGCTCCCGCTCCCCAGACAGACGCTCCGAACCGTCTGACCACTCCAGACACTCGCCTCCACAAATCAGCAACGGCAGGTACAGACCCCTCACACACCAATTTAAAATATAATGATGAATAATAGATGATGAGAAGACTTGCATTATTTAAATACTCTTTAGGGATGATCTTTTACTATAGTCTTTCTGCTTTAGTTTGCTGCCAACTCAGCCACTAGAATTTTTCTTGCGTATATTTTTGTTTAGCAGTTACTGTTAATTGAATTAAGGTAATATTTGACTCCAGCTGACCTGAAATCCTTCATTCCTAGTTGCAGGAAGCTGTCATTCAAAAGCAGCGTCTCTAGGAAGTGTTGAAAAAGGAAGTTGCAATGTTGTTTAGCCTTTGAATTAAGACGTTCTTTGCTAGAAAATAGTCTTCTGACCAAAGCTGTAATGATGAAAGAGTCCACTCCTCAGCCAAACTTACAAATTGTTATTTTATTGTTAAATGCCTAAAAAATGTCAGGCTTACAGCATTTGACTTAATACATTTATTTATATATATATATATATATATATATATATAGCAGAAAAGACTCACCTGAACGACTGAATCCATTCTGACACCTTAGATAAACTACTTCAAAAATAGAGCACAGAACATTGGGAAAGCAAAACACATGACCATCAAGATTGAGATGCTTTGAGTCAAGAGGAAATGGATATGATGGATGTCAGCTTGATTTATATATTGAGTGGAATATGGCCTTGTTGCGTGTTGTCAAGAGATGTTCTTGCCTCTTGTTGCCTCCAAGTGTTTTCTACAGATTTCACTTTTTATAGCTGACATATTGTCTTTCATCCTTAGTCACAGAAGTCGTGACGATGAGCGGATCTCGAAGCCATCCTCAACACCAGCGAAGCTATCAGAGGAGGTTCCCCTGCCCAAACCTAAGGAATCAGCAATGACCAGGGAGGACAAACAGCTCCCTCCACTCCCAGGTTAGGACATCTTTAAATGGTTTAGATAAAAATTGTCATTACATCACACTCCCATCCCAATAAATATAATTAGTTCTAACACTATTGTTGGAACAACAAAACCTTAGCTGGTTACAAAAGAAATGAAACCATGCTTCATCAAGTCATATTTGCCCTTTTTAAAAGGCACAACTGCAAAACATTGACTCCAGACGCCTGCTGAGCCTGGCTCTGTTCGCCTGGAGACAAGTGAAAATAAACCATGACTTGATTGAGTCTGACGTTCCTCCGCAGCCCGCAGCTCTCTGTTGCCTTTCTGTTTGACCTCCCTGCTCAGGATACTGTGAGTCTTAGTCCGAGTGACTAAGACTCTTTTGGAAAACTTGCTTGAATGAATTTTAACAGTGTGTTTTTAATTAGGATTATTGTCCTTAGTTTTAGCACAGTATTTTGAATGTGCCTGGTTCAATTTTGTTCTAGATACATTATATTTCTTCTCTCTAAATGAATGATTTGTGTTGTGTTTGTGCATGTTTTATTGTACACAGAGCCCAAGCCAGTGTATGCTCAGCCTGGACAGCCGGATGTAGACCTGCCAGTCAGTCCCTCTGACGCTCCTGTGCCAAGCGCTGCCCATGATGATGGCATCCTACGGTACATATCCAGCCTTTACTAGACTTATTTTTGTGTATTTCTGTAACTGTAAGCAGCAATGCTTTGATATTATTCTTATAGAAATGCATAGCTTTTTCCTGAGCTGATAAGAAAAGATAGAAGAGAATTCTGGCTGTCACTCAATATACTGTTTTGGAAAAGAAATTGTTGGCGATGAAGTGAAAAAAATCAACCTAACAACTGTGTCCACTCGCATTGTCAGGCCGAGCATGAAGCTGGTGAAGTTTAAGAAGGGGGAGAGCGTGGGGCTGCGACTGGCTGGGGGCAATGACGTTGGCATCTTTGTAGCTGGAGTGCTGGAAGATAGCCCTGCTGCTAAAGAGGGACTGGAGGAGGGTGACCAAATTCTCAGGGTGAGAGGCTATTACTTCATTCACAGCTGAAGATAAACGGAGGTGATTGATGTTGAGTTTCTGTAGAAAATTAATTACATATAAAGCACTAACACGATTTTCCCATTTATTAGAAAGAAGTACTTAATTTCTGTTGGTTCAACAATAGGTACCTGATGGTGTCTTTCAACCATATTTTTAGGCTGTTTGTTTATTCATTGTTTTACACGCTGGCTGCTCCCAAATTCCTATATCTCTTCACTGGTATCTGAGCAGTGACCAGGGAAGCGCAGAGAAAATCCTGTGTTTTTCCCTGCTTTGTTGGTTTCAACACCATATATCTTGCTGTTTGTACCTCCTTTTCCTTTCTTCAAGTATAATTGCTAGTGGTTGCAGAGCCATAAACTCTGCAGTTACCATGGCAGACAAAGAAAGCAAAAACTATGTAGCAATCTATATAAATGTGTATATATAAACCAAAGTCTTTTTTGCAACTTGAAGACAATGCAATTTTATTCCTTTTTCTTAAACTCTAGGTAAATAATGTTGATTTTGCCAACATAATCAGAGAGGAGGCTGTGCTATTCCTCCTGGACCTTCCTAAAGGTGAAGAGGTCACCATTTTGGCCCAAAAGAAGAAAGATGGTGAGTAATTAGAAAAGAGATGCAGTTATTTTGTTTTTGTTTTTTTTCTAATTTGCTGTTGTGCTGTTTCTCAGTGTACCGCCGGATTGTAGAGTCGGACGTTGGCGACTCGTTTTACATCCGAACGCACTTTGAATACGAGAAGGAGTCTCCATACGGGTTAAGCTTTAACAAAGGCGAAGTGTTCCGTGTGGTGGACACTCTTTACAATGGCAAGCTAGGTTCTTGGCTGGCTATTCGCATTGGCAAGAACCATCAAGAAGTGGAAAGGGGGATCATTCCTAACAAAAACAGGTATCCTGGTATTTCACTGCTGACCTCAATGACCTGTTATTTTAAAAATCCTATGCCATATAAAGCTTCTGATGGCAGGTAATCAGACACAATTTGTAACGCTTTTCAAGGCAGACAATGATACTCGATTTAAAAAGCTTTTAATTTCAGATGCCAGTTTATATCTGATTTGTCACGATAAAACAGTCTTACCCTTTTGTCTAACAGAGCAGAGCAGCTCTCCAGCGTGCAATACACTCTTCCTAAAACAGCAGGAGGCGACAGGGCAGACTTTTGGAGATTTCGTGGTCTTCGCAGCTCAAAGAGGAACTTGAGGAAAAGTAGAGAGGATCTGTCATCTCAGCCAGTCCAAACAAAGTTTCCAGCGTATGAAAGAGTAGTATTACGAGAAGGTAAATATGCAAACATTGTTTCGCTATATATCTATCACTAGGAGTCTGTTTTATAGTATATATAATTAAAATGTAATTTTGTGGCAGCTGGTTTCCTCAGACCTGTTGTTATATTTGGGCCGATTGCTGATGTTGCAAGAGAGAAACTTGCTAGAGAAGAGCCAGAACTTTTTGAACTTGCAAGTATGTTTGAACCCTATTGCATTTGCAATGTTGCTCCTACTTAACACTGAAGAGGTACTGAAAGTAGTTGCATCTGATCTGTATCTAGAGAGTGAGCCAAGAGATGCGGGAACAGACCAGCGCAGTTCAGGCATCATTCGCCTTCATACGATCAAGCAGATCATTGACAGAGTAAGTACTTTGGACATATGAAAAATAATTTCCATTTTAAACGCACAGCAATTTCATTTGTCTTTCATATCTCTTTCAAATTAAGGACAAACACGCTGTGCTGGATATAACACCAAATGCTGTGGACAGACTGAACTATGCTCAGTGGTACCCTATTGTAGTCTTCCTAAATCCTGATAATAAGCAGGGTGTGAAGAACATGAGAACCAGACTGTGTCCTGAGTCCAGGAAAAGCGCCAGGAAGTTGTATGAGAGAGCCATCAAACTGAGGAAGAATAACCACCACTTGTTCACTAGTGAGTGGTAGAATTTAAAAAGCTGTGAATCAATGTAACTTTAGGTATTCTCATTAACAAAAATACATTTTACTCTACAGCTACAATCAACTTGAATAATATGAATGATGGCTGGTATGGGGCCCTTAAAGAGACTATTCAGCAGCAGCAGAACCAGTTGGTGTGGGTGTCTGAAGGCAAGGTGAGATCGGCCAAATAATTTGAGTGAAAAACGCATTAATATTTCCCTATGTAGTCTGACATCTGTGTTGTTTCTAATAAAGCCATAGGCTGAGCATTTATCTCTACTCTCTGCAGGCGGATGGCACAACGGAAGATGACTTGGACATCCACGATGACAGATTGTCTTATCTGTCGGCGCCTGGCAGTGAATACTCCATGTACAGCACAGACAGTCGCCATACTTCTGACTACGAGGACACAGACACTGAGGGAGGAGCTTACACAGACCAGGAGCTCGATGAAACGTTGAATGACGAGGTTGGCCTGCCCACAGAGCCTGCCATCACCCGCTCCTCTGAACCTGTGCGAGAGGATCCACCTGTTATCCAGGACACTCCTGGTTACCCTGGATACCAGCACCCTGGGCAGCCCGACCCAGCCAGTCGCATTGACCCTGCTGGGTTCAAGATGGCAGCTCCACAGCAGGTAAAGTTCTAATGGAGCTTTGCAGTCTAGCCCCAACAGCTCATAATGTTTGACTGTCTTCAGTGTTGTGTCTTTTGGTAATATTAAATGCCATCTGCTAAGAGAACACAATTTTATGAAGTTACCTCTACAATTCAAACCACATTTTTTGGAAGTGCAAAGTCTCACTGGTTTTAAAGTGATTCTGTTTAAGGGAGTTCATAGTGTTAAGGGTAAGCTGTATGATAAATGTCTCTTAACAATACTTCACAGCAAGATGAGGCTGCTCTGCCCATGCCCTCGCTGCCTCCGCCGGCGGCAGCGCCCCCTGCTGTTGAGCAGCCTGTACAGCTAGAGGGTATGCACCTAGAGGAGCCCTTTGCTGCAGCCACAGCTCCTCAGGCTGACTCCCTTAGCAGCCCCAGCCCTGCCCCTGAGCTTATTCAGCCCCTACCACCACCACCACATGAACCCCACCCTTCAGGACTGCCCGGTCCAGAACCAAAGGTACCCGCTGTTTCCCCAGCCACTCGGACCGGGCCTGGGCCCCAGCCTGCTGTTTTAACTGCCTGTCTTTTCGCACATGCTTTCCACTCGCTCTCTGCATGACATGCCCACACTGTGTGACTCACTGAGCCCACTGTGTGCCTCTGGCTCCCAGAGAAATGTGTGACAAACTAGTCCACATCCACCACAGTGGGCTGGGAGACCAGAAGGACTGGTACATTTGAGTCTTTGACCAGGGTGAAGACATCCACACCAGCCCTAACTATTGCCTCTTACTTCCTTTGCATGGCTCCTAATGTTCTGGGTTCCTTTCAGCTTTATCTCTTCTTCTGTAGAAGGAACTTAGTAGCACTTAGTTGCTCATAGCAGTAGATGTGTTGTTTGTAGTGCCAGTAGTTTGACTTTGCATTAAATGCAAACTGAATGTTGGTTGCATGATGAAAGCTAACCTGCAGACAGTGCTATTGGTTAAGAGCAAGCAAGCAATTTTCCCTATGGAAGAACTCATTTATCCAGTATAGTAGCTTTTTTTCTGAATATATGGCAATAAACCACTTCTCTTCTATAGGAAGCACTGTAACTAGCCCGGCTGTCTACAGGCTACACATCATATGTTTGAAATGAGGCCTTTCAGAAATGCACAAACTTGTTTTCATACTTCACAAAACTAACCATAAGTTTGAAATTTAACAGTTGTCCTCATTCTTGAAAGGCATCTTCTCAAACAGGCATTCAGAACTGTTTTGAAGACAAAGTTTTGCTTGTGTAATTTGCATTTGGTGTTCATGAAATTATTAGAATATGGATTTTTGTTAGTAGTTTGGTTCATCTAAGTTAAATCCCCTCAAATTTTGTTCATCGTAATTATTGAAACTGACTTTTAAGTTTATATTATTATGGAGTTCTTTCCTTGACTGCCAATGACACAAAAAGATGATTCTAAAATTTACATGAATTAGTTATAATTAGTTAGTTATAGTTAATTAGTTAGTTATGTTATTTGTATTTATTCAGTGTTGGTTCTTTCCAGATGTACAAGAAAGACCTGTACAATATGGAGGACCCAGTTCGAATCAACCAAGGCATGAAGCAGTCTATGAGCTACAGTCACCAGCCGTCGTATCAGGACAAACAGCCATATCGCGAATACGACCACCCGCCTTATGGATACGACGGAGGCGGCTACACAGAACCAAAACCTCAGAACACAGACTCGCACCTGCACTACGACAACCGTGTGCCTCATTACAACGAACAGTGGCCCCCTTATGACCAGCAGACCTCGTCCTCTCAGCCCACGGGTTACCAGCCTGGCCACCAGCAACCCATGGGCTATAGCCCCCGGTCTCCCTACGAGGACAGCCCGGGCAGGGACTACAGCCCGCCTCAGCCGCGCTACGATGAGGCCGCGCCTATGGGCTATGACGGCAGACCGCGCCACAGTAAACCTGGGCCTATTCGTTATGATGAGCCCCCACCCCCTCCTCCACCCGGCTACGAAGCCCGCTCTCCTTATGAACCCGAACCTCATGGCTTTCCCATTAACTCCCCTCGGTCTCCGGAGCCCCCCAAGCAGTATTACGGCGACTCTGGTCTGAGGCCTGCGTACATTCCTGGGCCTGCCAACTGGCCATATAAACCAGGAGTCCACGAGCCAACGATGAACTCAGAGCCTGCTGTACCCCCTCCTAAACCCGAGTCATTACCATCCCCAGGTGAGCCAGCGATCACACCAAGCTCCAAACCATTCCCTCCTCTCCCCAGAGAAGACCCAGACGAGGATCCTGCCATGAAACCACAGTCGGTGCTCAACAGAGTCAAGATGTTTGAGAATAAACGGTCTGTTTCTATGGACAGGGCGAAAGAAGGGATTGAGTCATCAGCACTCAGGGTAAGTCCAGTACTACCTACCTTCATTTTTACACTAGACTTTTTCACATAATGTAGTGCTTTTGCCCTGTCCCCTGTGGAGTATTGGTAGACTGAGACACAGTGTCAATGAAAGAGTTACAATTATCTAAAGAAACCAGTCATCTATACTCAAGTGGAGCTAATGAAAATACCTCTAAATATGCCCTCTCTGTCTTTCAGCCTGCAGATGTTCCTAAACCTGTGAGTGCACCTGGTCCAGTCCTCAAAGCCAACTCCCTGAGCAACTTGGAGCAGGAAAAGTCCACCTATAGGTATATAGTACAGTACTACACACTGCAGGAGGAACAGCTAAATCTTTGAATTTAGCCGCTGTTGCATGTGCACCACCTACTGGCATACATGTACCGTCCATGTACCGTCCACGTACCATCAAACCAGTGGTTCCCAACAATTTTTGTCTTGTGGGCCCCTGGGCTATTTTATCATACCACATAGGGCTGCACGATAACAAGAAAAATGATAATCACGATTATTTTGCACAAAATTTTAATCACGATTAATAATCACGATTATTCTATTAGTTAAGAACTTTTTTTTAACTTAAGTATTTTTATAACAGCAATATATAAAATAAAAACAAACATTATAAACAGAACATAAATACTGCAAGTCACTGTATTTAAACTTCCCAATGAAAATGTTTAACTCAAAATATAAAGGAGTTATAAAGCTGTGAGCAGCGCCAACTGTGCAAGCTATGAAATCTAAACACCGTCCGTGAGGCGTGGCGCGGTTTATCATCCGTACCTCTCAACCCATAAGAAAAAGAATGATTTCTAACCCTACAATGTTTGTTTTGTGCTTGGTATTTACATATTGATATTGCGACGATTATGGTTAATTAATCGTGGGAGACAGATATCGTTATCACGATTAAATTACGATTAATCGTGCAGCCCTAATACCACAAGTACCTTGTTAGAGAATAAACAAACAAACAAACAAAAATCACATTTAACAATACACAACCTTAACAAAACTCTCATTTTCAACTTTAAACAACATGTTGACAACAAGTGTCTAATACAAACATAAACAAGGGTCCTACTCACATTTCCCGAGGCACGCTGTCAACAGAAAAGTTTCTCTGCTCCATTAGACTCAGACATCAGTGACTGCAATAATGCGTTCAGGCATAAAGAGAAAGTTGGAAATTAAGAAACTTGCAAACACTAAACTCTGATGGGGAAAACTTTGGGGGTTTCTTTTAAACCTAGGGGTCCGCGTACCCCCGAAAACACTGCATCAGACGATCAAACCAGTGGTGGACAACTCATGTCACAGTGGGCATAAAATAAATGGGTAGAGACTTGTGAGATACCTTTTTGATGTATGTTTTTGTAAAATGGCTTAAAGCATATTCTAATATGTTCTAGATAAAGCCCTTAAATTTTCATTAAAAGTAGTTCAGTATTTAACACTTTAGATCAAACCACTGTGTACTTAAACTGTATAAAAAAAAAGCACAAACAATAAAACCTGTATTTGTTTTGTTGATGATTTTTTATGCTTGTTACCCATCACTGATTATTAGAATCCAAAATTTGATTGGATAAAAAGGAAAATGGTCAAATTTGGCTCCAGAGACTTCAATTTCATGGGTATGCTTTAGAAAAAACTGAATCACAATCAAGAAAGGAGCTTATCCAACAACAATTACATCAGGCCTTCAGTTAAAATACTGCAGTCCAACTGTGGGTTACTTTTTTCATTATGTGTGTTTTTCTCTGCAGGGCTCCTGAGCCACAGAAGCCTCACTCCAAACCTTTAGATGATGTAGCACGAACCAACCACTATGACGCAGACGAGGATGAGGAGTATTACAGGAAACAGTTGTCTTACTTTGATCGTCGTAGCTTTGACAGCAAGGCCATGGGCCAACCCACTCCTGGAATCAACCGCTTCCATGACCTGCCTAAACCAGCTCACCTGTCCTACTCGTACAACAGGTAAAACTCCTTTTCATTAATCAGCTCCGAGGAATTCATGCTTTACTGTAATGCCTCTTCTTTCAGAGTGGAGTCTGTGGAGAAGATAAATCCTGCGGAGAAGAGATATGAGCCCTTGCCTCAAATAAGCCCCTCTTCCCAGTATGGGCCTCCTACTCCCATCATCCCACCAAACACCCTGCCCAAGCTCAGTCCCAGTGAAAGTAAGCACCAAATTGTGTGTCCTAAAGCTTATAACAACTTATTTTGCTACACAAAAAGTAAAACGTAAAAGTAAATTGTAATGAATTAAACTAGGGATGCACAGTAACTATCGATAGTTATTGAACTAACTATTGGTTGATAATGATGTAATTTTTAATCAGCCTACAGTTTATTGTGTTATAGGGCAAATTATTCTGTAAAGCAATTAAAAAGGGCTAGAAGGAAATGCAGTATATTCTAGATGTAATTTGGATATATATTTTTGAAACTGATGTTTTTATTAAAATGTACAATTATTGGTATCGGTATTGGCCATGAGAAACACTTGATTATCGATTATTCATATCGGTTAAAAATGTTCATATAGGTGCATCTCTTAATTAAACTAAATTAATGCTGCCTACAGATGTGTTGTAGTGAAACAAAAAAATGTGCATTGACCAATTTTAGGCCTGCACAAAAACAACCTTTACTACTCACTAACTACTGATTATGAACTGAATCTATCATTTGCATTTAGTTATTTTATTAATGCCATTATTGCCAATTTTGTCTTAGTTAAATCAAAGCCTGATTACTCTTAGGCCTCAAATGCAATTCTCTTTTTTTGTGTGTGCCCACAGTGAACTCTATACCTGAACCCTTGAGCTCACCCAATCCCAAGCCTGAATTATCCACTCTAAGGCCACCCAGCAGAGATGAGTCCACAGCAGGAGGCTATCTACCCCCAAGGGGAATTCCAGACAAGTCCCCAGTCAATGGCACAGATCCAGTTCCTCCAAAGGCAGTGGGTGCTTCTGCCCCCACGAGCTACAACCGCTATGTCCCCAAGCCTTACACCAGCTCAGCCCGGCCTTTTGAGCGAAAGTTTGAGAGCCCTAAGTTCAACCACAACCTTTTGCCCAACGACACACAGGTGAAGGCGGACCTCCTGAGCAAGCCCAGTGTGGTGGGCAACACGGGTGTGAAACCTCAGCTGTCACCTCAGCCCCATGATCATGACAGTGGCCTGGACACTTTCACACGCACCATGGACAACAGGCCCAAATACCAGCACAATAACATTAATGCCATCCCCAAGGCCATCCCCGTAAGGTGAGATACCCACTGCTCGAGCTTCAGGAGCCTAAATATTATATAGCCTGAGCCTGCTCTCAGGGGCTTTGCTCTGGTGCCCTCTGCACATTACTCTCCGCCTGCACTGCACTGACAGATGATTGTCTATACCCCTGTCCAATAGCCCGAGCGCACTGGACGATGACGATGAAGATGAAGGGCACACGGTGGTGGCTACTGCCCGTGGCATCTTCAACTGTAATGGAGGGGTCCTGAGCTCAATAGAGACTGGTGTCAGCATCATCATCCCACAAGGCGCCATCCCCGAGAGTGTGGAGCAGGAGATTTACTTCAAGGTGTGCAGGGACAACAGCATCCTACCCCCCCTCGACAAGGAGAAAGGTTAGTGCCTCACCTCGAGTACACACAGCAGAAAATATACTGCTTTAATACCTGCTGTATAATAACTTACACTCACATTAAAACCCTTTTAGATGGATGGGTAAATTAACATTTTGTTATTTATTACATTAATGGCGTAGAAAAGGCAACCATCTGCTACTGAACTGCAGCAGCACAGATGGGACAGATATGTGTCCATACATAGTGTATGAAATGAATATCAGATTTGTGGAGAGTTCTGGTTGTGTGCCCCTTCTGTTTGGTAGTGCAGTGTTTAGTGAGCCAGGTGTATTGTCTATGAAAGTATTTTTTTCTTACATTTCCAAGTTGGAACCAACAAAATCACTTTGACTACATATTTTTAATACTTCAAGCCTATTTATTTTCATGGAAGGGTTACATAGTCTTCTTTTTAGTTAAGTTATTAAGTAGTGATTTGGCTCAAGAAAGTAGTATCTTGACCATTATGTTAAATCTAGATTTGTGTCCCCTTCAGGAGAAACGCTGCTAAGTCCGCTGGTGATGTGCGGCCCACACGGACTGAAGTTCCTGAAGCCGGTGGAGCTGCGCTTACCTCACTGTGCGTCTATGACCCCTGATGGTTGGTCTTTTGCTCTAAAATCCTCCGACTCCTCGTCGGGTACGCTGTCCTCTCTCTGTCCTTTGGGTCTGTGGGCTGATGTTGGTGATTGTCTTCATGTGAATCATCTCACCTGTTTCCACAATCCCCCCCGTTTCTGTTTTTCACTTTTGTTTTCTTGGTATGATTTAAATTATAAAGTGTTTGTACTTTTCCCTATTATGCTCTTGTGTGCACATTAAATTCACATTATTGAATTTGAAGGCTGAAAACTGTAAATCTCTTTAAATCTAGTTTATGTAATAGAAGAAAATGTTAGGTAAAGGTTAACATTAGCAGGGCTCTAATTATCGAGACACAAGAGAGTCTTGTTTATCAAGGCACGTCTGATTTTTATTTTATAATTACACACCCAGCAGCGTGAAGTGTTATGTTTTTGTGTTTACCTTCTAGCTAACAGTTGCTTTTCCCTTCAGCTATATAAAAATTGATAATAGGCAAGAAATTTGTTTTTTGTTTAACATTGGTTTCATACATTAGTACATATTTATTTTTTAAGTATTCATTTTAAAAGGGTAATTTTCATAATCCTTCAAGATATCATTTAGTTTACAAAGATTGCATAATTGATAAGTAATTATAAATAGTCTACTGTAGTCCTAATCAATTTTTTTATAATTGAGAGAGAAGAATTTTTTTTTTAATGTGAGTATTAAATAAATAAAATGCATAAAAAATAATTCATGCTAGAACTGGGCTTATACGTGGTTAAAAGTCATCTAGACCCTAACCCGCGTGTTGTTGTTATTATTGTTAATATTATTAAGTAGGTGTAGTATTGTGTGTACTCTGAAGCTATTCTAATGAGATTTTTTATGTTTTAACGCATGAGAAACTCCCAACATCTCATATTGCCTTTGTTTTCCTCAGGTGACCCCAAAACCTGGCAGAACAAATCTCTCCCTGGAGACCCTAACTACCTGGTGGGTGCAAACTGTGTGTCTGTGCTCATTGACCACTTCTGAAGAGGGCAACAGCTGGCCTGTTACTGAATGTGATGGACAGGGGGCCTCGGTCGCCCCGCTGTGCTCCTTGCATCGAGACGGGGCGCACAAAGCTCAGTGAAGTATGAACACAATACTCACATTGTTTACTGTGCCCAACATTTTAAAAAAGAAAAAAAAACACACAAGGAGAGTTGGTGGAGTCCAGCTTCCCTCAGCTGTCCTCAAGGTCATTTTTCATATTTTTTTCCGGTGCTTCGAAGGCTTGCAAAAAAATAAAGATTTAAAATAAGTTATTTAACAATGGGACTGAAGTTGGAAATGCATGACCAATGCCACAGACTGAATAAACTCATTTTGACATTTTTAGCAAATTTTGTAAATGGTCAGAACAGTGTGAGAAAAGGAGAAACTTGTTTTTGTGTACTGTAAAATAACACTCACAAACAGTAAAGTTGGTATATGCAAAACTTTAGTTTGTGAGTGGTTTGGTCATGCGTTTCACTCATAAAGGATCTCTGAGGACTGGAGAACTGCCGGGCCAGACTCACAAAGGAAGATGTAGACGTCATTATGGTAAAAAAAATAAAGATTACAAATGGAGGTTAAGTATTAGTAACAGTAGCCTGTTTGTTGAGACCGGGCTCTCTGTTTGACACTGATGTTTTGTAGCAATGTTTTACCGTAGATAAATATACTGACTTGATTTTACAAACTCCTGCTGTCTAGAGATCTATGCATGTGCTATGACTCAGGTCCAAAAACCTGCTACTACTAAGTTCAACATGAAAATCCCATCATACACTGCAAGCAGTGATGCCTTATCTGCATATTAACTTTTCAGTGAAACGTTCAAACATCGGATCCATGAGTTCAAAACGATCACAAAATGGAAGAAAAAGTTGTCTCTTTGCATTTTCCTCCTGAGCAGTGAACTTGGATTTAGCACACAAGAATAATTGAGGCTGTTGAAAAGGTATGCTTTCTTTTACTGCTATGCATATGAAGTCTGAGGAAATACAAAAGCTAGAAGATGTTTAAATTGTGGCTGTACATATTGCTAGCATATGGCCTTGGTTCTCTGTAAATGAACTTTTGTACATCTTTGTTATTTTGTATAAAAGAGAAAATGTTTGTTTAAAAAAGAGAAAGCGGTTACATTGGTTTGTATTCTGGTTATACCCTTGAGCCTTGGAACTGACATAAGCAGTAATAAGTCCGATTTTCTATCGACCTATAAGACACACACACACTACTTATGGCATTTTTAACGGTCAGAAAACTTTTTATTCTTATTTACAAATAGAGAAGTGCTTGGTTTAAATGAATTTAAAAGACATACTTGAGGGGTCTGCTGTGAAGAGTAGTCCCTTTGTTTCTTTGTGATACTGGATGCTGTATTGTGTGCCCTGAAATGTATTTTTGTACTAATAGACAATTTATTATGGCACATCAGTTTGATTTTTCTTTTGATAAAACACTGCTTCAACACAACACTAGTTTCTTTTACTGTGTGGCTGACATTCTTTTTATTTATTTTAACTTCTCTTCCATTCAGAAAGTTTTGTTTTCTCCCGTTGCAACACATTTCTAAGTATACCACTGTATTAATAAATAAATTCATTTTTAAAGTAATGTTTTGTTTGAATATTGTGTTGCTCAAAATTTTCCAGATGTATAATATTTGAACACGCACAAAGTGAGTTTCTGCCAAACGGCTAAAAGTATTCCTTTGTGGGATGGGAAGTTGGCTGCATTAATCGACAGCTTGCAAACATTTTTTCCCACTCAGCTGCTTTCAAATGTAGTCCATATGCAACACTGGAGGGGGATTCATGTGATGGACTAAATGTTTTCCTTTTATGTTAAAGTTTATGTAAGTCAGCTCACTCAGTCCTTGAATGTGTTGTAAAAAAAAAGACAATTAAGATGAAGGCTTCAAATCTCAGTCAGAGTTGTCTGCTGTACAGTATACATTGTACACATAGTGAGCATTTGTCTGACACATGGGTAAAACCTAAACTGGCAAATCCACATAATACAAATGTGTTTTGGCTAACAAAAAAAAAAAATACAAAAGGATTTGGAAAAACAACCACAGTTTAATTATAGAAACTATACAACAGCACAGACATTGCATGGCTTAGCTTTAGAGAGGAAATCTTAAACTGTTACTAAAGAAGTGTCCGTCTTTCCCTGAGATTAGTTAGCTGTTAGACATCCATTGATGAACTATTACAAAACATAAACATTTCTGTTAAAGTTTGATTCGCCTGGAAATGATTGCTGTATAAATCTCTTCTGTAAGAGGAATGTATGTCTTCTTGTCAGTGTCGAGGAAATATAACAGATCTGTGATGTTTGCCGGGTTGAATCCCTCCTCCACCAGCCTCACTTTCTTCATCTTGAACGTCCCCGTCAACTCCAGGCACGGCTACAATACAAGACGGATTATTAGAAACAGGACAGCTCAATTAGATGGACAGATTCTCAAGTTGAGTTGCAGTGAGTCGTACCTGAATCCTTATAAAATACGGTCTGGCATAGGCTGGGAGGTAGTTAACAACCTGTTTATACGTGTCTGAACAGTCAAAGTCTTCTCCTTCTTTCAAAGTGACAGCTGCCATACCGATCCGCCCTTCATGACCTGAAGACATTTGGATTCACAGTGTGCAATTTACATAGAAGTCTACATTCCCTCCATAAACAACTTTCTCTGAGCCTTGCTTATTGTGTAAAAACTTCTGTGAAAACTTTAAATTTCACTAAAATTATCTTATCATTGGTCTAAGTATGAGATGAATACAAACTCAAATAAACCACAACTTACAGTATCTCACAGAAGTGAGTACACGCCTCACATTTTTGTAAATATTTAATCTTTTTATGTGACAAAACTGAAGAAATGACACTTTGCTACAATGTAAAGTAGTGAGTGTACAGTGTGTATAACAGTGTAACTTTGCTGTCCCCTCAAAATAACTCAACACACCGCTGGCCACAAAGGTGTGTTACATTTGGTGTTATCGCTCTCACGCTCTCATAGGGGTCACTGGAAGTTTAACATAGCACCTCAGGGCAAAGAACTCTCGAAGGATCTGAAAAAAAAGAATGGTTCTACTGTAGATAAAGATGGTGGAGGCTGTAAGAAGATTGCCAAGACCTTGAAACTGAGCTGCTGACCATAAAACAGTTTAACAGGACAGGTTCCACTCAGAACAGGCTTCACTATGGTCGACCAAAGAAGTTGAGTGCACGTGCTCAGCGTCATATCCAGAGGTTGTGTTTGGGAAATAGACGAATGAGTGCTGCCAGCATTGAAGGGGGCTCTTCTAAAGATGGTGCACAAGAGAGCCCACAAACAGTTGTCCAGGTGTCCTGTCCTGACCATATCCTGTGTTCTGATGAGACCAAGACAAACCTATCAAGTGAGTATTACAAAGACAAGTGTGTCTTGCCTACAGCCAAGCATGGTGGTGGGAGTGTCATGGTCTGGGGCTGTATGAGTGCTCCGGCACTGGGGAGCTACAATTCATTGAGGGAACCATAAATACCGACATACATGTGACATACTGAAGCAGAGCATGAGCCCCTTGCTTTGGAGACTGGGCAGCAGGACAGTATTCCAACATGATAACAACCCCAAGCACACCTCCAAGATGACCACTGCCTTGCTAAAGAAGCTGAGGGTTAAGCCAAGCATGTCTCCAGACCTAAACTCTATTGAGCATCTGTGGGGGATCCTCAAACGGAAGGTGGAGGAGCGCATGGTCTCAAACATCCTCCAGCTCCGCGATGTCATCATGGAGGAGTGGAAGAGGACTCTAGTGGCGACCTGTGAAGCTCTGGTGAACTCCATGCCCAAGAGGGTTAAGGCAGTGCTGGAAAATGATGGTGGCCACACAAACTATTGACACTTTGGGCCCAATTTGAACATTTTTACTTGGGGGTGTACTCACTTTAATGGCCAGGGTTTAGACATTAATGGGTGTGTGTTGAGTTATTTTGAGGGGACAGCAAATTTACACTGTAATACACGCTTGTACACTCACTACTTTACATTGTAGCAAAGTGTCATTTCTTCAGTTTTGTCACATGAAAAGATATAAAATATTTACAAAGATGTGAGGATGTACTTCTGTGAGTATTTCACCTATGTTATCGGTGTGGATACCTCTAAGGGAGCAAATGTTTTGGCATTTTGCTGTCCTAGAGCATTTTGGTGGCGTTAACATAACGTCAAGAGGGAAAGACACAAGCTATAGACCGACTATGAAAAGATGATAAAATTCAAAGTAGGTATAGGAACACAAAAAGCTTAAAGAATTACCTTCAACTTTAACACCGTAAACATTTGCCTCCGAAATGCAATGGGCCGTGGTGAGAATGTCAGCGACCTCAGATGTAGCCACATTCTCGCCTTTCCATCTGAAACACAAACAAGGATACCTCTGACAAAACAAGAGAGTGTACAATCTACAGTTCTAAAGAAGAAGAATGTAGACAGTGGTCTGATATAATGCTGTAGATCTTAAACCAAACCTGCCTGAAAGTGTCACCGACTCGGTCCTGAAAATACACAAAGTTCTCGGAGTCAAATCGGAGCAAGTCTCCCGTGTTGAAGTAAAGGTCGCCCTTTTTCAAGACGTCACGAAGCCGCTTCTTCTCAGTTTGAAGCTTATTGCCAGCGTAGCCCACAAACGGAGACCTCTTTGTGACTTTTCCGACCAAGAGTCCCGTCTCACCTAAGAAAATAGACATTAGAAGCTACTAACGCTTTTTTCTAGACTTTCTTGTGGCTTACTACTGTGTCGGACTTACCTTGAGCTGCCTTGATGCAAAGACCTTCAGAGTTCCTGACAGGCTCCTCTTTCTCAATGTCAAACTTGATCAAGGTGTAGGGGAAGAAAAACTATAAACCAAATCAAATGTCAGTCTACAAGAAAGCATAGCCATCAGACAAGCAGAGATTGGTAGAAGTTACTGAAAATATACTGTATATACTATTGGGTAAATGTGTTATTATGATACCTGTTTGTGAACAAGTCGCTCTTACCGTTTGGAGAAAGTTAGCTCTGCCAACGGCTCCGATCTTATCTGTGTAGTTAATGAAGCCGATGTTTCCCTCTGTGG
Source organism: Perccottus glenii (assembly GCA_024416835.2). NCBI lineage: Eukaryota > Metazoa > Chordata > Actinopteri > Gobiiformes > Odontobutidae > Perccottus > Perccottus glenii. The sequence continues at coordinate 8,457,404 of CM044563.2, forward strand.
CGGCGTACAACTCCCTGATTTTAATGTCCCCAAAGCAATTGAGGAACTCAGTCCAGATGTCCGTCCTGACTCCGTTGCCAATGGCGATCCTCACTTTGTGGTCTTTCTCATTGGCTTTCTGCAGATAATGACCGAGGCTGTCATTGGAAACAGGAAAGAGGAGCATCCTGTCGTCCCTCGCAACAATAACTGGAGCCCATCTTTGCGTGCATGTGCTTTTACCTTGGGAGTGTTGCAGAGGTAGCGCATTGTTTCTCCGATGTACTGCATCACTGTCACGTTATACTTTCGGCAGTCGTCCCAGAACTGAGAGGCAGAAAACTTTCTCCTCAAAACCATGGTCATTCCTGTTTAAAAAACAAACGCAGGCTTTACATTACCCTACACTCCAGCAGGGCCTTTAAGAACCAATAATGACAGTCCTGTTGCTAATTTAAAACAGGAATGCCTGTTTGAATATTTAGTATTTCCAATATTTCTAGTATAGGCTGCTAAAAACCTTCTTATATTGTCTCTCTCAAACCTTTTCCAAAGAAATCTTGTGATTTTAAAAGAAAAATGACCACAACCAACCTATTTGTTAATGTTATTCTTGTGAGTGCATAGAAAACTTTAATTTATTTAAATTCTACCGCTTAAAGGTTGAGGAGGCCTGGAGTCTATCCCAGCTTCTTTGGGGATGAGACCAGGTACACCGCAGTTTCATGGGAGGACAACACCAGTATGCACAGTATGTGGCAACACTGGAGATTATTGTACATGGCATTACCTCTCTCAATGCCGCCGGCCATCCCAATCAGGAAGCCCGCGCTGTGATACAAAGGCAGGTTGATGTAGAAGATGTCGTCAGGTGTGACTCCGACGACGGCCTGGATGAAGGAGGCGGCCCACACGCGCTCATGAGTGACAACTGCTGCTTTAGGCAACCCTGAGCAAAAAGAAAGTATCTGTAGTGTTATGGAGCCTCTTGAATAGAAAGCGCTTTACATCGTGCTTCCACTCACCCCATTCACACACATTCACACCTGGGGCAGACAGAGATTGGGGCTGCCATACACACGGCGCTCAACCTTCTCCTACCACCACCAAACACACCTCTACAGTCACACACATTCATACACCAGTGCTACGGACACTGGAGGCAAGGTGGGTTAAGTGTCTTGCCCAAGGACACAACGACAGTATGAACAGGGCAGAGCGGGAATCAAACCGCCAACCTTCCGGTTATAAGACGACTGCTCTACCACTGAGCCCCTCCGTCCCTAAAACAAAGACAGAGCGATTCCCAAATGGCACAAACTGACATCTTTAAAAGTTAAAGGTCTTGCATGATTAAACACAGTTCTCGGTCTAAACACAGCAGTGTAATACTGATGGTTAATTCCAGTCTCTAAATCTGTGTGTCTGGTGCCAGATCTGAAACGTCAAGAATGCAAATCCTACAGAGAGCCAATTGTCTTTGTTTGAAACAGAAATTGAAACAGTTCATTGGATGGAGTTGAGCTTCTCCTTATCCTTGTGCATTAACAACAGACTAATCCTTCTCCAAATCTGCCAGAACTATTGTTAAAAATGGTTATAATGCATCTGAGTAATAGACTTTTCTAGGACAATAAAACTATTCACTCACTAAAAAAACAGTTTCAAGACAAGACCTGACCTTGTCATAGTTAGGTTTTTTCCATTTTCCACAACTTTTCCTTGTCAGAATAGTCTTACTTTTTCTATCTTCCAGTTTTTAAGAATTTTCAGGACATGTAACCCTGGTCTGTGTAGGGGTGTTTTTTTTTTTTTACCTGTGGTGCCTGAGGTGTAGATGTACAGTGCTGTGCTCCTGTTGGTCACATTGGCCCTAAGGTCCCGGGGCAGTGGCTGGTCCGACGCCTGAGAGATCTCATCTGAGAGAGTGTTAATGCCCGGGACACTGCAGCTGTCAGCCAAGAGGTACACACTGATGCCCTGCTCGGTCAGTGTTGGTAGGACCTCCTCCACAGCGTCCTGTAGCTCTGCAAACACAAAACCAGTCTTACTCTGAGACCCTCACAAAGCTGAAACAGAAGGTATGTTGCGCAATACTGCACATGTGGCCTGTATCGGGTTTCCCAAATGCACACAGGGGTGTGAACATAGGGAGCAAGCAGCTCAGCCCAAAATGTATGGAGGGAGAGGTTTTTAAGCTGCCATGTTTCTAAAAAGAAATATCTAAACCACTGCTATCAGTACAGTGGCAGTCTGTTTGTAATTCGACCCAAGGTTTTCACACAAGCAGTGTCTCTGTGGTGTCATGTGGAGATCAAATGTATGTCTAAAGGTGTCTGAGTGTATATACATACATACATACATACATACATACATACACACACCTTCATGCTCTTTTAGACATATATGGTGTAACAGAGCTGGCCCTAGTGCCCCTTGTCCATGGCCCTGCAGATTTACCTGGGGAGGTGATGAGCACTTTGGCCCCACAGCACGAGAAACAGTGAAGCAAAGACTTGGATCTGATGTTGAAGTTGAGCAGAGCAGCAGGGCAGCCCAGTTTGGCCAGACCCAGGAAGGTCCAGATGAAGCCGGGCTCGTTGGGCAGAAACAGAGCCACCGTATCCCCTTCTTTGAGCTTCCCTTTAGACTGCAGCGCTCTGGCCACTTTGTTGCTTTGTTTATCCACTTCCTCGTAAGTGTACTGGCGTCCTTCAAAGTGCACAAACACTTTGGTGGGATGCCTCTTCACTGCATCCAAGAAACAGTCCAGCAAACTGTAGAAAGGCTTGATGATCTTGTACTTGGTGAGCCGGATGCCTAACTTGAGGCTTTTCCAGATGTAGGCGCAGTCCGTGGCGAAGTAAGGATCAAGAAGGGTTTTGAGGAAAGACAGGGACAGAATAGCCAGGCCGGCCAACGCTGTCAGCCACATGTACATGTTGTTGACAGCACTCAGGCTCGACACATGTGCCGCAGACAGTCACAGAGGGGGAAATAATATAGCAGCTCGCTGAAATCTGTGACAAAGTTCACTCCACAGCCTGGGGCGGTGCTCTGCGCCCCTTGGACTCCCTTCCACTCCGGAAAGTTTGTGGATGTCAGATAAGGCGTTTTTTTATGGACTTCAGACATTTACCGCCTAGTTTTACGCGTATGTCTTGTTTGTTTGTTTGTTTGTTTGTTGGCGCCTGCAGTGACTTTAGCGCGTCAGTGTGCGCCTGTGTTGTTGAAGAAAAGCGATGAACAGCATTTGAAAGCAACACTGCATTCCACTGCGACGTCTCCTGGTGAACGCAGCTCACTGCAGTTTAAAAGTTTGATGTGATGTTTGAAATGTGTATAAAGAGCTGCGTAATGTTGGGGAATTAGCCAATGGACATTAATGAAGGGGTCTGTAAAACTACTACGGGAGCCAGAAAATGGCAAACCGTGTTAGAAATACGCAATCTGAGAACGTGGAAGACGTGCCCCTCCTCCACTCCACTCATTTTTCTGAGTTATGGTCCAAGAGGTTTGCCAGATGCAGACATACATAATGCAAAAAAGGCCTATAATAAAGCACTATAATTGTTTTGCTCTATGATCTTTACATCTACTGTAAAGCACATGGTTTGAGCTGGAACTTATCCCAGGTCAGTGACCTCTGTCACAATCCAGCTACTTTGTTTGCTGTGGCTCTCTGTACCTTTAAATACTGTAAAACAGACAGATTCTTGTGTAACCCTACGTATCCCACACAGACCAATATCATTTATTATCAGACATTTATTATTTTTAATTCATTTATCCAACTACAATAAAACCCTAATAATACATTCATTTTGCCAGAAAAGGCTGAACTACATTTGATTTTGGATAATTGTTTTAGGTACAAGTTTAAAACAGCTGCAGTTTAAATGTAATGATCTCTTTTGCAATCACACACTATAGACTATTACACAAGAGTGACAGACCCACTGCCCTCGCTTGTCTTATGAGGAGGAGGAGATGATTGCATGAGCTGACAGTGACACTCTGATTGAGGTCATTCAAATCATTCAAAAGCGTCAGATTTTGATCTTTCCTGTTATAACAGAGTTGTAAATATTCAGTGTCAGTGGGATATAATTCTCTTCTACAGCGCTGAGAAAGTACAGAGGGTCTGATATTTGATTTGGGTTGAAGCCTTCTTCTGTTAACTTCCCCTTCAGATGCTTGAATGTACCGGTCACATTTATGCTCTCCTGTAAAAACAAAACAAAAAAAACACACAAATTTTTAAAGACTCAATCATACATAAGATATTGTCACATAAAAAGATGACATACCTGGACACGTATAAAGAGTGGCCTGGCATAAACCGGTAACAGGTTCTGCACGTGTTGAAAAACTGCAGCAGAGTCAAACGTTTGTCCTTCTTTTAAGGTGACAGCAGCCATCCCAGCTCGACCCTCGTGCCCTGAGCAGAAATTAAAACACAGTGTAGCATTAATAGTTATTTAAATGAAATCAGTAATAAAGCCTGATAATCCTGTCAAAGTTCATGTGCTTCACAGAGCCACTGGGAAACTGGGTTAAGTTTCATCACAATCTGGACTAAAGTTCATGCTGTACTTGTGGTAGAACTTTGAGTTTTTGTTTGGTTAATGACAAATGTCTCACTTCATCATGTCAACCTCTGACATTTATTTCCCAACTTTGATAAAAAAATTTAGAAACACCTTGCAAGGCAGATGATGTGGTCATTATATATTATTCATCTGGCATATGTTGCAGAGGATCACCTGAATGTACAATTAAACAACTGACTACAGTGAATACAAGTGGGACTTTAGGAGACAGCAGCAGATGTGCCAAAGTCAAGCCAATTCAGAATCATATTAAGGGCCATGGACACATAGAAAATGTCCTTGCTTTTATTGTACAGGACAGTATGTTTTGAATGACTTTTCCTAAAGGGTCCTTTTAGACTCTGGTTGTTTTTTGTTCTTTGTTAATGTAGTTCAAATTTTTGTTTCTTTCTTTCTATTTCCATTATTTTGGCTATTACACATTAAACAAGCCAACACATCAAAATGTACCTAAGGGTCAGATGAAAAATTGCAAAGGGCTGACTATGAGTTGAGTTTGAGTGCTTATATGTCATTTTGTAGTATACACATCAGTCAAGACAATAGTGTATAATCATACACTACAAACAAAAATTTTGTTTTGTCCATTATCACTGTAGTAAACCTACCTGGAACTGCCACTCCGTACACATTGGCTTCTTTAACGCAGTTGGCCAGAGTGATGACATCAGCCACCTCAGTTGTGGCCACGTTTTCTCCTTTCCACCTGGGGACAAAACATTAAAAGCTGTGCATGTGCTCAGTTTCACTCCCAGAGACAACGTCCCCACAGATGAACCCACCTGAATGTGTCTCCTATGCGGTCGTGAAAGTAGACAAACCCATCATCATCAATGCGAAACATGTCCCCGGTGTTAAAATACATGTCTCCTTTTTTAAAAATATTGTGCAGCAGCTTTGATTCCGTTTGCTTCGGGTCGCCCACATATCCAGCGAAGGGAGTCTTAGGAGTTATTTTGGCCACCATCAGTCCCGGCTCACCTACGGAATCATGAGAGGATAAAAAACAGGAGTGTCAAACTCATCTTAGTTCAGGGGCCACATACAGCCCTGTGTCTACTTTTCTCCTTTTTGACAAAGACATTTTGGATAATGAGTGCCACATAAGGTCATTAACTGCATTGCTGCCATCTGCAGATTAGTTCAGGGTCTCTGGGTTGTGTTATGTTTTACTCTTACTCAGTAGACAAATTAGGAATAGCAGTTACTTTAATTTGGGGCGCTTTCCCACCTGCACAGTTTGGTCCGGATCTTCAGACTTTCCCGTTTGGTTCAAACCAAATTTTCAGGTGTATAAGCACCAGTGGACCATAGTTTGGACCAAACAGGAGCTCTTTAAAAGAGGTGGTCTCAGTCCGGACCAAACTGAACCAAGGTCCGGTTCTTTTGTGAAAGCTAGCGTTTGGAGATAGTTGGGACTTTTGGACCAAATGCAGGAAGTTACGGCCAATTAAACACACAAAGAAGAGCGAACAAAGGAACTAAATGGGGAAAACAGATATTGATCAGGTTTGAAAACACATCCATACAAACGCCAGTCTGATTATTCTATTTCTCCTGTTAATCTGTAAAATGAGCAGCTGAAGAGACACATTCACCACAGTAAAAGCCATCTACACACGCTCCCTGTTGTGCAGTGTAAAGCCAAAAGTCTAACAAATACTGTGTAACAATTAGTGAGTTCTTGAAAAATGCAGTTAATGAAAAATCCACACTTTCTTAATTCATTACAAAGGCCGGAGAGCCACATGTTTTAACTTCCGAGATATAGAAACTCTTAAGTTTATTTGCTAAATAATCATTTTCTTCATATAAAAGCAGGGGCATTATAATAGATCAAACCATGCAGGTAATAGCCCAGGGTGAACAGAATGACCTTTGACCGATGTACTCATTGGTAACCGTGAGTGCTGTCCTTGCAGAGATTATACCACACCTTTGCCAACCTCCACACAATAACCTGATGAATCTCTAACTGGCTCTCCGGAGTAAATGTCATACTGGATCACAGCGTACGGGAAGAACATCTGCAAATCAAATCATCAACCCAAGGTTTATTGTTTGACAGTGTTTATTTAACATCAATCCACAAGGTCTTTTACCTTGTTCAAAAAAGTGTCTCGTCCAATAGCTCCCATCTTGCCGCTGTAATTAAACAGACCGCAGTTCCCCTCCGTCATGCCATAAAACTCTCTTATTGTGATGTTTCCAAACCGTTTTATGAACTCGCTCCACACATCAGCTCTGGTGCCGTTTCCAATCGCAAGTCGAACACTGTGGCTGCAGTCATTGAGACTCTTTAGAAAAGGCAAAACACAACAACTTTATTTTTCTTAGTTGTCCAGATGTATTTATGTTATGACGTTGGTACCTTTGGTGTGTTGCAGAGATAACGCAGAGTTTCACCAATGTACAAAATGACAGTGGCCTTGTATTTTCTGCAGTCGTCCCAGAATTGTGAAGCTGAAAATTTACTTCTTAGAGCTACTGTGCTGCCTACGAGCAGATTAGAGAGACCCATTAGAGGGTATCACGTGAACAGTGTATGACTTTATTTTTGTTATTGAAGTCTTAACATATTGTGAAAGTCTAGATTAGATAAACTTCTAGCATCACATAAGCATTTGTCCACCCTTTATAGCCAGGATTATATGGATAAATATAGACACACTTATTGAAAAATAAAGTACATAGTAAATAAAGTACGAACCCAATTCAATGGCTCCAGTTAAACCAATGAAGGCAGCGCTGTGATAAAGAGGAAGGCTGATATAAAGTACTTCTTCAGAGGTACGTCCTATTGAGATGTGTATAAAAGACATAGCCCATAGTTTGGTGTGACTGAGCACTGCTGCTTTAGGAAGACCTGTTCAAGAAAAAAATGTTAATACAGTTGTACAGCAGCAGGGGTCTATTACATCTAATAAGGCCTCTCACCTGTTGTTCCTGATGTGTAGATGTACACTGCAGGACTCAACAAGGTCAAACCGGACCTTATGTCTTTGGGCAGGGGCTCGGCGCTGACTTGATTCAGTTTTTCTGTGAAGCTCTCCACACCTAAAGTTGTGCATCCATCAGTCAGGATATACACTGAGGCCTGCAGCTCCTGTAGACTGGGCAGGATCTCCTCCACAACAGCCAGTAACTCTGAATCAAGTGCAAGCCAATGAGGAATTACATTTTTAGTATGATCTAAATCAATCTCATGCAAAGTTGTCACTCGTAGGATCTGATACAAAGAAAAGCCTCATCTTGTGTTATGTCTTGGCTGTTGAGTCAGCTCAAGGAAAAGACATCTTTAAACTCTCTAGGATTAAAATGTGCTGAGTTGTTAAATGTCTTACATATTGTATTGCAAGGTTTTAAAAGCATAACCCTTTGCTTTGAGTTAATTGGTTATGCACTCAAGGTTTAAGGCCGACGTTAGTGCGCTAAGCCAAGGTGCGTAAACACACAAACGTTTAAAGGCTACACACAAAATTGTTGGTACCCTTCGGTCAATGAAAAAAAAAACTCACAATGGTCACAGAAAAAACTTTATTCTGACAAAAGTAATAATAAATAAAAATTCTATGAATGTTAACCAATGAAAGTCAGACATTGCTTTTCAACCATGCTTCAACGGAATTATTTAAAAAAATAAACTCATGGAACAGGCCTAGACAAAATTGTTGGAATTTTTATTTATTATTACTTTTGTCAGAATAGTTTTTTCTGTGAACATTGTGAGTTTTTCTTTCATTGACCAAAGGGTACCAACATTTTTGTCCACGTGTGTATTTCTGCTCACTTACCTTCAGCTGCCACCAGTGTTTTGGCCCCGCTTAGTTTAATAGAGTGCACCAGTGACTTAGATCTGATGTTGTAGTTGATAAAAGCGCCCACGCATCCGAGCTTCGCCAAACCTAACCATAGCCAGACAAACATAGGCTCGTTTTGGAGGAACAGCGCTACCGTGTCGCCCATTTTCAGTCCGCTCTGCAGAAAAACTCGGGCCGTTTTATTACTGAGCTCATCTGCCTGTTTATAAGTAAAACACTCATCTTTGAAATAAATGAAAGGCTTGTTTGGCTGAGTCCTCACCACGTCCGAAAAACGGTCTATTATTGCGTAATTAGTCTGGGCGCGTTTCATTACACGACGTCTGGTGCGTAATTTGCTATAGACGTAACACACATCCTGGAAAAAGTACGGGTAACGAGATAAAAGACCAAAGAAAAACACGGCTGCAGATAGTAAAAAGAGAGTCATTCTGTGCCCGTTTTAATGTTCACAGACGGCTGGGTACTGTGCAAAAGCTGTGACAACTGGGTGTTCAAGGGTCTTTTATAGTTAATAAAGTAACAGCATTATATAACAAGTTTTCTAAGAGCTGCATGGATACCGTTTAAACATAACTGCAGGCAATAGAAGAAACAGCACTAATTAAAAAAATATTTAAATTTATTAAAATACACAGCATGTTAAAACAGTTAGTATAAAATATATCAAAGTAAAAACAAATAACACAATACAGCCATGGAAGACAAAACATTTGATGTGACTCTTAAGTTAAAACCTTACACTGAGGTGAATTATTACTAACAAATGTCACACTTTAACGCCTTCTGTTACTAGTCTGTTTGAGTGTGTACATCATGCTTCTGGGCTTTTCATTGCAAAAGTGAAATGTGAATGGACAAATCAAAAACTGTATTACTGCAACCAATATATTTTAATTAAATAATCTTTCTACGGTCTGACCACAGATTACATATTTAGTTGTAGAAGTCCTTTTGTGAACAGAAGTGCACCTTTCTCACTCAACAGTTGAATAAAATGTAAACCTATAACACTATTTAAGGCACCATTTAGAAAGCTAATTTAACCTCATGTCACATCTTAATGTCATTTCTGTTTGTAAAATGGACTGTCAAAGCCACTGTCCTGCTGCCTCTGTCTCAGCTCAGAAAAGAGTGGCTTTGAACAGAGCTCATACTGCTTCCCTCCTTCAGAGCCGGGCGTAGGTTGTCTGTGTGAGCTCATTTTTACACTGAGGAAATCTGAGGTCTGTGTGTTTGGAGTTTTCTTCACAATCTCATTATAAACAGTCAGGTCAGAAGCATCCGGCGTTAGACCACCAAACTCTCCAAAATCAATGTTCGAAGCAGCTGACACAGAAAAAGGTTTAACCGGTTCCACTTTCCTCCCGGAGTAAGACAGTCGAGGAATGTGGATACCCGTATCTGAGTCGTTACTGCTTAAACTCCAGTCGGTCCGTTTCTCCTCTCTGACAGGAAGCTCCTGAAGAAAAGGTTTGCTCTGTTGTTTTGGTTCAACGCATTTTTCTGCCACTTGTCCTTGCAAAATTAGGTCTCTGCTCTTACTCCTCACAGAAACATCAACCACTTGAGACGGGGAGGCTTTCTGTCGGGACGTCTTAGAAAAAACAGGGTTGTCCTCTTTTCCTGGAGCAGATGTGTCTTGATGACTCAAAGCTTTAGTCTTTACTGTTGTCACTGTTTTTTGCTCTGAATCAGCCAACTTCTCCCCGACGACTTTCTCGTCTGGCCTCCCATCACGGAGCTCCGGGTTTGAGTTCTTAATTAAATCTGCATTTCTACCTGGAGGACCGCTAGTGCTGGTCACAGCTGTCAAACCACCTGCAAAGATACAATAAAAATATATATCAGTTTAACAAAGAGACACTGGTTGCTCTGAGATACAGGATACATATACCCACTAATAAACTAAAGCAGACAAAGGCTACTGGAATCTCACAGGAGACTGTCACCTTTCAATAAATATCTTTTATATGTTTCAAGCAAGATACATGTTGTTATGAGATGGTAATGGGCCCTTCTACTTATAGCAAAAAGTAGAATATCTGTCAAACCAGCTGCACTTTGTGATTAAATTAGGGTTTATTAGTTAAATTAACTTCTATTAAATTAGTCAAATTAATCTTTTTTTTAAATCCAAAGTCTCTCACGGTGTCTGAGTCAAGTCCAAGCATACTTAAATACCAGAGGCAAGATTTTATTTTTGCCCTTGTGCATCAAACAAAATAAAATAGTTGACACAAGGAAGAGGGCTGTAAAAATCCAAGGCTTGAGGATTTACTGGATGAATTGTAGTTTTTTCCAGTTTTGACAGGCGTCTCTAACACTTTGGCCATTGCTGCCAGTTTGCTTGCAGCGCTCATTATTTTCTTTTCAGCTCTACTGAAAGAAACAAGAACACAATTAGCCTCAGAATCTATTAATGCAGGAGACAACAGGGACAAGACAATGATAACCCTGTTTTACCCAGTCGTTTTTCCTCCGTCCTCCAGAAGCTCTTGTAAACAGGTCAGGTAGTAGTGTCGCATTTTTCTAGCAGTGTCGTTTCTCTCTCGCTGCACTTCAACCCGGATCATTTCTGCCGCTCGAACACGACTCTCCTGAAGGTATTGCATCATGTCTCCTGACAAACAATCATGAATATTGGCATTTTAAAACATTTGATACAAATTGTATGGTCTAACTGTCTTTATTCTGTATTGAAAATCTTTACATAAAAAAAAAAGAGTCAAAGTATTATACAGACCTCTGATCTTGGTCACAGTCATTTGGTATTGCTGTTTCATCTCTTCAAGGCCTTGCTGAACATGTTGTTGGTCAGCGCTCCTGTTCGCAAGAACAATGGTTTAGCTTTCCTAGTGTTATACTAATAATACTAATAATAATAATAATATTTAAAAGCATTGTGGGGAATTTGGAAACTTCTGTACGCAATATTGTTTTGTGTTAGTTTGTAAAATGCAATTTAAATAATGCAAGTGATATTTTCCTGTTTGAGGAGGTTTTAGAGCCTTGATCATAGCTCAGGCTGGGGACCATAAACAGCTTGTGTGTCTTCAACTTTAATAAATAAAATGGAAGCCGACTGAACTGAAATAACTGAATATTATTTAGCTGAAGAAGTCATGTGACATTTTATCAGGTGAATTTATGACTTGACAATTAACAGTAGCACAAGTTCAATAAAAAACTCAGACAAAGATACAAACCCAGATGAGTTTTTTGTTTTCTTTGCTTCTTCAAGCTGCTGTAAATGCTCCTTCTTGACCTTTTGAAGTGTGCTTTCATGTTCCTCTATAAAACACAGCCGAGTCAATCCATATGCCGTAAACATTATATTACCATGAAGAAAAAGTCTCTAACAATTTACCTTTGAGTTTTTTTATGGCAGTTTTGTGCTCTCTCACAGTAGTCTGCAGCTGACGACAGGCTTTCTCTAAATGTCTCTGGAGCTCATGGTTCTTTCTCTGCAGCTTACCGACAGTTTCAGTGCACTCCCTTTTGCAACGTGCCTGCTCGGCCCGCTGGGACGCAGAGGCTGGAAATAAATGACAGAGAATATATATCACACATAGTGCCACTTTACTGTAAAAATGGGAACCGTGACAAGTAATGTGTATGCAGTGTGTGGGATTTTACTTACTCTGTATTTTGTTGATTTCTTTCTCATACTGTTCCTGTGTTTCTTTCAACACAAGGCTCAGTTTCTCTTCACTGATCTAGAGGAAAACATATTTTAAAGTTAAAGACTGACTGTTGTAAACTAATTATTGAAGGTTTATCTTAAGCAGAAAATTAATCTTGCCTTCTTCCACTCCTTCTTAGCCTGGGATACTGCTCTGTTGACTATGTCTTTGCAGAAGTTTTGGATGACATGTGTTATTGTGTCCTCTGACAGGGTCCCGCTGATTCTCCTTGCTCCTTCTGAACCCCGCTGCTCTGTTTTTGGATCCATAAAAAGTTGTGTCTGGACCTGAGCCAGTGCATTCTGAATCTCTGCTTGAAGCTCATCTTTAATCTGTTTTATTTCTGCCTGCTCTCTCTCTTCATAGTAACATTTTAAATCCTCTTCCTGAGCCTTTACACTTTGTTGAAGTTTGGCCTCAGTCTCTGAGAGCAGCTCTTTCTTCTGGAAGTCTGCGTCCTCTTTAGCCTGCTGTAAAGCCTGCTCCAGGTTTTTGCGCTGTTCTTGTAGCTTGGTTTGATAGACCTGTTCACTGCGCACTTGAATAATGGCAACCTCCTGTTCCTTGTCTCTGTTCCAGGATGCTCTGGCTGCAGCCAGTTCTGCCTTTAGCAGTGCTGCTTGCTCTCTTCTTACTTGCTCCAACTGGTTCTGAAGATCTGCCACACTCTGTTCAAGCCTCTCCTCCCGCTGAGCTCCAGAAGACTGCTCCTGCAGCTGGTTTGTTTGTCGCTTATTCCACCGATCTTCTGCTGCACGCAGGGCCTGGGATATCTGACAAATTAGAATCATTTATAACTGTAATATTTAGCAAAACAACATTACTAAAGGCATAACCTAGTAATAACTAAGGGTCAACTGCTTTGACCTTTGCTTCGAGTTAATAGGTTATGCACTCAAGGTTTAAGGCCAAATTACTTACGCGTAAAAAAGACGTTTATAGGCTATTTCTGCTCACTTACCTTCAGCTGCCACCAGTGTTTTGGCCCCGATGAGTTTAAAAGAGTGCACCAGTGACTTAGATCTGATGTTGTAGTTGATAAAAGCTAAACAACACAAGCAATTTTAACTCCCGGTACCTTTAGATACTTACACTTTGTTCAGTGACTAGCTTCTGAAGTTCCTCCCATTTCTCTTTCTCAATTTGGAGCAAAGCTTGGTATTGTGGTAATGAAGCCAAATCCTCCACCCAGCGATTGTAGGCCCTGGTCACTGCACCTTCAACCTGCAGCAAAAGACATTATAAATAGCTAACAGATGGCTGCATAGGATTACAATATGGTTGACACTAGATGCTGCCAAAATTACACCAATTGTTTAGCTCTACACATTTTTATTCACTGACCTGTTTGGCCATGTCCTCCAGGTGTTTCTCATGAAGCTCTTTCTGGATTCGCTTCCTCATTTCCTCGACAGCCTTTTGTTTGGCTTTGTCCGCTTCCATTTTCAGCTGATGTTTCTGAGCACTAAGTTTGGAGTCCAGCTCCTCAACAGTAACTGTCACATTTCTGTCCAGAAGATCTGTCTGACAGGTCACCACAGCAGTGTGTCTGTTTCTCTCTTGGTTCACCGCCTCAAGCCTTTGAGCCCACGTTTGCTCCATCTGCACACATAAAATAAAAAGTAAGAAACCAGTAAGAGCTATCACTGATTTTTAACATTGGCTAAAATACCTTCTGCAGTTTTTCCTTCCACTCTTTGGTCCACACAGCTTTCATCTCAATTACTGAAGCCTGATGTTGAGCCTCCATCTCAGCTCTCAGGTTTTTCAGAGCAGCAGTACTCTCTTCACCCATCTTTTGCTATAACAACATCATATAAGCACTTGACAGTATGTCATATTCAACACTACTACAAGTCAGTAAGTTAGAACATGTGGTGTTTGGGTCCTATCTGAGAGAACAAACATGCACACAAACATTACAAACACATTGCTTTACAACTTGTGCTCTCCCTGTTGTGTACCTCAGTTTCTTTTAATGCTGTAGCTTCCTTCTCTCTGTTACGAATGCTCTCTTCCAGCGTGTCCTTATCTTTGCAGACAGAAATGTAACACTCCTGCACTGCTAACATTTTATCATTGACCTCAGACAGCTGAGTTCTGTGAAGGATAACAGATGCACTATAAATAAGATGCATTTTTCAACATAACTACACTATCAGTGAAAAGTGATGAGACTCACTGTAATTGTTGGAGCTGCTGCTGGTGCTGTTCAGTCAGCTGTTCGATCTGGGCACTGTGCTCCAACATGAGTTCAGTCCTGATGCTATTTACAACATCGTCCCTGTGCTGCTGATGAATTCTCTCAGCTCTATAAAAAGCACAAGTTGTAAATGTAAAAAGACTCACAAAATAAGTATATATTGTAATGACCCTGTACCTCTGAGCAGCCTCCTGCTTTTCCTGGTCCAACTCCTGGATCATCTCTCTCATCTTGGTGCACAGCTCCAAGTTGGCAGCCCTCACTTTTTCCTCATTCTGTTTTAGCTCTTTATTTTTCTTCTCTAATGCCTGGAACAACATCATCCTTTATTACTAGTTCCATAATGGAATAAACAAATTATTCATACATCAACTTCAACCAACCTCCACTTGTTCCTGCAAGTGTTGTTTGTCATCCTTTAGCTGCTTTAGCTCTTTCAGAGATGCACCAGTCACATCCAGATGCTTTATTTGATCGTTTTCTCTGACCTGAAGACAGACATTGTCTTATAATTAACTTTACATCAACATCCAAGTAATCCTGTGTTGGGGTATTTCATAGACAACACTGCATTGTAAAAAATATAATAAAAATAAAAAACAAATAAACAGACATAAAGGCCACACATACATTAATTGCCATAATAAATTAAATAAAAAAGGACTCTGGTTTGTTTTGTTTGTTTCCTGTCAGTGTGAAATGTGTTGCTCAGTTTGTGCCAAGAATAGTCCCCACCTTAGAGCTGAGCTTGGCTTCTTCTAACTGGGTCTGCAGCTCATTCACTCGAGCCTTACTGAGCTGCAGCTCCTCCTGCAGCTGGTTGATCTTCTGCCTCTTCCCCTTCAGATTGCCCAAACAGCGCTGCATCTCCGACCTCAGCAGCCGCAAAGCCTCGTCTTTGGGCAGTTTGGAGTCTGACAGGTTGGCCAAGGGACTGCTAACCGAGTAATGAGATAGATTAGATATGCATTACTTTTTGATGGCTACAAGGTTTTACAGAAGGATAGACTTGATCTTTTTGTCTGTGTACCTGTGAAATGTGCCATTTTTCAGTTTTGTTTTCTTTAATCCTAAATCAATGCAGGACTCTGAAAGATGGCTTTCCAAGTCATTGCTTAGTTCCAGTGAAAGAACACCGTGTTTGACAGCAGATTCATACAAAGTGATCTGCTCCTTCAACTCTGCCAGATCCTCCTTAATGGGAAAATGAAAGTACAAGTTTAATTGGGCAAAGAAAGAAATTCCTCTTTATCTATGATGAGATGTGTAGATGTAGTTTTTAACAAACCTGTAATGCTTTGTTTATGTTTTCACTCAGTGTCTTTGCTGACTGGGCCTGTTGGAGTTTGATTTGCAACTGACTCATTTCTTGCACTGAATCTAAAGAGAAAAGATATAATACAATTAGAAAACGTACATACAATACTGTTTGTTATGTGCATGTGATGGTTTACAGGCGTACTTGTCTGTAACAGCTTGCCGCACTGCTGTTGGCTCTCCTCCAGGCGCTGAGTCAGTGCATTGATGACTCTGGCTCTCTCTAGCTGCTCTTCTT
The DNA here is from genome assembly GCA_024416835.2 of Perccottus glenii. NCBI lineage: Eukaryota > Metazoa > Chordata > Actinopteri > Gobiiformes > Odontobutidae > Perccottus > Perccottus glenii. The sequence goes on from CM044563.2 coordinate 8,473,261, forward strand.
CTCGCTGACGCTCCAGCTGCTTTACCTGCTCCCTTAACCTCTGACTAAAATCGAGCTGGAAAAACATAACAGCATTTCAGTGGCATATTCATATTCTGAGGCATTCATTTACATTTGTATCCCTTAAAACATAAAAATATTAAACATTTTTATATCAAACACCTGTTCATTTAGCTCCTGAGATGTAGAGTTGAGCTTCTGCTGAGAAGCCAACAGCGCTGCCTCATGCTGCTCTCTAATGACAGCAATGTCTCTGTCGTGCTGCTCCCGAGATCTGGACAAAGTGTCGGAGCGGCAAAGATCCAACATCTGCTGCTTCATGGTATCCACTGCAGCATCAGCCACCCTCTGCTTTTTCACATTCTGTAAAAAAATAAATAAAAAGAGGCCACCATTGGCTATGATTTAATCCCATACACGATATAAGTGTTTAGTCTGACTTTTCCTTACACTTGAGCAATAGATCAGCATGGTCACTCTCAAAAGAAAATCACGTTAATATACAAATAGACATACCTCCTGGTCTTTCTCGGTCAGGACCTTCACTTGCTGCTCCAATACCTTCACAGTTTTCTGCATTTTTAATTCTCTTTCTTTATATTCTTCAATCAGTCGGCATGACTCCTTAAGACTTACAGCTAGTCCATCCTTTTCATCTGTTAATGGAAAAACATTTTATTTGGTAAGCAAACGCAGTGACTGGTCAACATTGCTAGACATCCTTTTAGTCACAAGCAGATGTATTACGTGTGAAAATATGCAAGATTGTTACAACATAAAAGCCAATTTCAAACCCCTTTACCTTTTACAATTGCAAACTGATGGTCCACATATCTCATATTACGCCTTGAATCCTCCAGTTTCTGCTCCAAGTCTTCAATCTGCCGTTGCTGAGCCTTGTGTAATATCTGCAGCTGGGCAAACTGTTCCTGATCAGCAGTTTCTGCAACATTTAATTTTATTTTTATTTTGGATCATCTATGACAAACTGGGAACAGAAAATAGTATTAAGAATTAAGTGTTAATGAAAGTAAATGAAAGGAACTATTACTTGCTGTTGAATCAAGAAACTCTCTTTGCAGCTGATCCATTTCTTGCTCTTGATGTGGTTGTGAGTTGAACATCTTAAGATAAAAAAAAATAATTAAATTACAATAAACATCTTTTGATGAAATAGGAACTTTGTGTTTCTTTTCTTTGGCCAGTAAGCAGCTATAAAACTTACAATATAATTCCTTGTTGCGTAACTATATTATTATGAGCTTAATAAAGCCATCAGTCAAAATGTAAAAATAATTCATATTAATACTACTGTTCCATTTAACTAACAATTGGTTACATTCAAAGAATGCTTTCAATTAAGAAAAATAAACATTAAACAAATTTTCAGATAAATGTTGATCTAAATATAGTTTTTAAAGAGATGAAAAAACCTTCTTACCTGAAAATGGTTCCCGTTGACATGTCTGTCCTGGTATCCTCCATCCCTGTTATATTCCACAGGGATTTTGGAGCCCTGAGGATATGTGTTCGTCCCATAGTCATCTGTGGAGAAATTGTTGCTCTCTGTGCCTATACTGTTGTATGTGTAGTCTCCTTGGTCGAACTGAAGACCCTGTGGCTGCTGGGTCCAAGTATGAGGTTGTGTTTGAGAGTGACCTTGATGTCCATTCATCTGATCGTTAACGGCTCTGTCAACATACGTGAATTCTTCATATGGGGGTTGATTGTAGTTGGTTGGCCTGACATAATCTGGCCACTGCTGAACCCCATTTGACTGTGGACTGAAAAACACACACTGTGGTATTGTTTACTTTTATTTAAATACAACATTGGTGCTTATTTTTTTTTTAACCCACATGTTTTACCTGTTGTTGGCAAAATTTTTATTGCTACAAGTAGAGTACTCCAGCTCTGGGGAGGAGTCTCTGCTGTCCTCAAGCATGTCATCCGGCAGGTCTGTGAGCAGCTTGTGCAGCTGCAGGAAAACAGCACATGGTAATGAGTCACTGGGGTTGCCCCGCAACAAAGTAAAATAAATAGCAAAAATAGAATCAAAATTATCACTAAAAGGTTGTCAGATAACAGATAGCAATTTCCAAAAATCATAGCCATAGAGTTTAGATTGTTATTGTTAAGATAAATACATTTCTACAATAAGATTTTTTACCAGTTAACATGTAAATATACTACTACTTATTCATTAACAGTTATGGTCCATTACTTACAAGCCTCACTAAAAAGGCTCAGTCTTTTACATCTCACCATTTCAACACAAAAACAAACATAGGCAAATTTCTCTTTATGTCACTAACAGACTGACCATAAGAGAGTGATGCAGCACAAACCAGTTTATTACAAGTGGACTTACTTTCCATAGCGACTGCTGAACGACTCTTAAATCCTCTACTGTGTCCACAATAGAAGGGCCCATATTGTCCCGCACATTTAACAAAGTCCTAGTAGACACTTAAAAACACATCCTATCCTTCTGCAGAGAAGACCTTGAGTGCGAAATATCCAAAACGCTTCTGGCACGTTGTCTGCTCCCTGTAGTATTGCTGTGTTTTGCTTCAAAAGACCTCCATTGTTTAGATGAAACATATAGCAAACTGGAGCAGAAACATTCCAACTACTGGTAGCAAATGTTTTCCACTTGACCAACTTCTGTATAAAACAAAAGCTAAACTAAAAAGACAAAAAGATACACATTCCTAAAAGGGTCCCTGTTTATCCTATTTTTACAATGCATAAAAACGAACAAACACTAAACTGTCTTGCTTGCTGTAAGCTTACAAGTCAAGAAACTAAAACTAAAGAGAAGAAATCAGTTTCACTGTGGCACACCTGGAAGGAAGCCTATCCCTTGAGCCAATTATAGCTCATGTTCATAGTGCAACAAACTGTAGGCGTGAGTAATAGGGCAGCATGTCTGTCCCTGAAGCCCACAATTAATGTGTAAACAGTGCACTCAAGTGTTTCCCCAAACAACACATGTTCAGAGCAGAATATATTGTTAACACCTTCCTTTTAAATCCAAACAGAAATAGAATATAGAAGTTTACAATTTAACATGGCTAAAATCATACAAATTATTATGATTTTACTAATTTTACTCATAAGTAAATTGAATAACCCATTTTGTAACTCCTTTAAAAGATTAGGCTATGTAACACCAGCATTACAGAATACCCTTGGACATAAAGTCTGAAATTATTATTTACAATGTTAGAAATTATTTTCTATGCCCATGAATACAATAGCACAGAATGCAGTAGGCCTACCTCTTGCTCTCTTGCATAGTCCTCTTGGTCGTACTCTTCTTCTTCATGCTGCGTTTGGAGAGCAGCACTGTCAAAATCAATAGACATGATACAAAGCCTGCTGGATTTAAGATGCTGGATAAAAAAGAAAAGATAGACAGAACAGAATACACATTTATAAAAAGGCATACAAATGTGCTATGTTGTATGTAAATAAAGGCATTGGGGGTGAGATGGTTAACAAAGCTGTTAGTGTTATTTATATTCCTTACCTGTTTTTTTTTTTCTTTTTAAAGATCCACGTTATATATTAACGTTAGGATGACGGTAAATGCATGGTGTCTCTTTAATTGCTTTAAATTACAAAGCAGTGACACTGGCTAACGTAGCTTAGCCCTGCTAGGCTAGTTTACCTTCGCAACCAAGTTTCCCACAGCCCCAAAACGGGGTAGGCATAATTTTTTAATTCTAAACCGCTTTGTCAGCGTTATAGACCGGCGACCCGATTTATAACTTGACGGGAAGTTCAATATTTGAAAAAAATTCTAAATTGTAAAGCTAACGCCGGGATTAGCCTCGGTTAGACGTGCTCTTTAAGAGACTCCCCCACTTTGAAAAGTCGCGCGAAGGAGCAGCGCCAAACCCCTTAGCCAGTAAACAGAAAGACAAGCGAGTACTGAGAGGTTCTAGCCAAAATAAAAATATTTGTATAATATACCTCTTTAATTTTTGTTTCATTAACTGCAATTTCATATTCTGATTATATTTGACCGCAATTGTAACACCACTTTGATTAAAAGTAGCTAACCCAGGAAGTGGGAAACGGTTTACATCACCATGGTAACAGTTAGTGGTGTCGCGCATTCTGGGAAATGTAGTAAATGGTCGCTATAGACTAAAACCTATTGACGTTAAACCACAGTAATTTCTAATATGTCTTACAGCGCAATTGTAAAAATACGACCGTACTGTTTAAGCACAACAAACAAAAAACATAAACCACAAGATTATCTAACAACAAAAGCAGTGACGAGGTTGCTGACGCTTTACTAACACGTCCCCTGTTTTCTTGTCACTTCCGCGTTGGGACACTTTCAGCTGTTTCAGAATCAGTTCGCCTGTCTAAGACGCCAAACTTTACAGCACAACGTGCAAATCACCTGATCCTGGCTCAGTGATTTAGCATCTGACATCCTCTTTGTGACAGTCATGTGATCGTACCAGGATATGCAGAACTTTTACTATCCATTCTGTCAACCAGAATAATTGATTTTATTGGGAAAAAATGTCTACAAACCCACCCAGGTTAAGGGCGGTGATTGCTGCAGATGACAGGTGAGAAATGTTAAAGAAAGACTATAAGATTCAGATGTATTTTATGACTGAAACCTGCATTTCTGTTTTCATACAGGCTACAAAGCTTGAAAACTGCATTTGAAAAGAAGTATGGAGAGTCCCCTAAGTTTTATACACGTGCATCCGGAAGAGTTAATCTAATAGGTGTGTATTTTTTGCTGAAAGTAACAGATCAAACTTGCATTTTCCCCTTTTTTAACTATGTAACTATACAAGAATAAAGCCCAATTTGCCATCAGTTGTTTTAGGTTTTCTAGGTTGAAGTGGTCTTTTATTTTTGGATTTCTAATTGTTACAGGAGAGCATATCGATTACTGTGGCTATTCTGTGCTTCCAATGGCAATTGAACAGAATATCCTTGCGGCTGTCTCAGTGAATAAATCAGGTGCAATCCAGTTGGCCAACACAAATCCTCAGTACAAGTAAGACTTACAGTGTTGCAGTTGATCATTGCTTGTGCAAGTATTTAATGTGATTCTGTTAAGATTGTTTGTTCTTTGTAATCTTGTAGGGATTACAGTGTGTCATGTTCAGAAGACATTGCCATTGATCGAGACAATCCAAAGTGGTATTATTATTTTCTGTGTGGAGTTAAAGGGATTCAGGTAAAACATGTTTGATTGTATGTCTATATTTGATTACCAAAATTATTATTGTTTACTCCTAACTTTAAAACTAACATCCAACTTTCTTCCTGTGTTTTTAATCCTAGGAACACTTTGGGATTACAAATTTGGCTGGGATGTCATGTGTTGTAGATGGAACAGTTCCACCCAGTTCTGGCCTTTCCAGCTCCAGTGCTTTGGTTTGTTGTGCTGGGCTTGTAACAATGGAGGCAAATCAAAAGTCCCTCTCCAAGGTATACTTTATGAATGAATGAATCACATTTCTAGCCCACATCATTTTGAAACATACATTTATATCCAGGGACTAAAGGGATATAACAACCTGCCACTTTGAAAAACAGATTTCTATTTTACTTTATGTATTCCAGGTGGCACTTGCTGAGATTTGTGCCAAGTGTGAGCGCTATATTGGCACCGAGGGAGGTGGCATGGACCAGTCCATCTCATTTCTGGCAGAAAGTGGAAAGGTATGTAGTCAATTATTCTTCACAGGATTTTTCTGTCTAATGTCTAATACAATTATCCCAATCTGCCTACACCAAAATCCCTTTAAAATAGTAGTTGCTAAACAATTCATTTGTGAGCTTTTGAATGTACTGTTTGTTCTCAGGCAAAACTTATAGAGTTTCAGCCTCTTCGTGCCACTGATGTAAAGCTTCCAAACGGGGCCGTGTTTGTGATTTCAAACTGCTGTGTGGAGATGAACAAAGCAGCATCTTCTCACTTCAACATCCGTGTTGTTGAGTGTCGCATTGCAACAAAGGTTTGACCTTTTACCTGCATTTTCAGAGTGTAAATATAAACCATGTTACATCACTGTGGACAAACAGGAATATTTTTTATGTTTTTTTCACAGCACAACAGTATATATTTGGGTGCACAGCACTGACGCATGTGCACCCACAACACAGCTTTCTAATTGGATCATATAGGGCAAAGTGAAACCATATTTTGAAATAGAGTAATCAAGATCCTGTGTAACACACATTGACAGTATTCTTTTCTGCTATTGTTAACACATAACTAAAAGTCAGTTCAGGAAAACGTCTCATAATTACCGTTAAAAACATATCGCATTGAGTAATAACACTTTATTTTAAACAACACTTGATACATTGTATCTAACTTATTAAGTACAATGTAACACACTGTGTAACAAACTGTAATAACATGTAACTACATAGTACTACAGACTTACCCCTACTCTACCTACAATATGTAAGTACACATAATTCCATTATGTATGTACTATGTAGTTACATTTTATTACATTGTTACACAAGGAGGTGGATACAATTGTATAAGTGTAAACGTTTTACCTCACATCGTATGTTTGCTACAATATTACATATTTATTACAAATGTTGGTTTCAGATGCTAGCGAAGGCTCGGGGGCTGGACTTCAGCAAAATATTGAAGCTGGCCCAGGTACAGAGTGAGTTAAAGGCTTCTCTGGACGAGATGCTGGCCCTGGTGGAAGAGGTGCTTCATCCTGAGCCATACAACAAGGAAGAAATTTGCAAGACCCTGGGTTTTACCTCTGAGCAGTTTTCCACTGAGCTGCTGAGTGCCAACACTCAACACGGTGCGTCAGATCTATGCATTTTAATAGTCTGTCCAGTTAAAATACTGTGTTAAATAAGAAATTGGAAAAGAATAAGAGTAATGTATGCCAGAATAATGTGTTTACCAACACAGAATCTAATAAATTAATGAATAAGTTACATGGTATTGGTATGGACAATATTATCTGAATTCACCTAAATGAATAAAAGATTTGTCTCATAATTGTGGCTAGTCTTTACAGTCCTTTCTCTCTACTTGTGCGTGAGACTGCAGAGATATTTGAGCCAGTTAAATGTTATTGTTTTTTCTCTCTCGATCTCTCGACTCAGGGTTTTTAGAAGACTTTTTTTCATATATTTGCTGTAGGTGGTTTAAATGTAGATCTTCTTTTCTTCAGTGACTCACTTCAAGCTATACCAGCGAGCCAAGCATGTTTATGGTGAAGCATCGCGGGTGCTGCAGTTTAAAGGTGTGTGTGATTCCGAACCTGCTGAGTCCATAAAGCTCCTTGGAGAGCTGATGAACCAGAGCCATGCAAGCTGTAGAGACCTCTATGAGTGCAGCTGCCCTGAACTGGACCAACTAGTGGATCTCTGCCTGTAAGTGTTACCTGAATCATCACAATCTCACATTTCCCACAGAGTTTAGTGCAATCTAGCAGGAGATGGAAAGTCTACTTAATAATTGACGTGTTTCTCTGGGTTACAGGAAGTCCGGGGCTGTGGGATCTCGACTGACTGGAGCAGGTTGGGGTGGTTGTGCTGTTTCCATGGTTCCCACTAAGAAGGTGGACTGTTTCTTACAAGCTGTTAGAGAGGGCTACTACCTCCCAGACCCTCGCAGAGCAGCCATAGAAAAGAAAAGTTTGTTTGTTACAAAGCCAGGTGGAGGCGCTGCAGTTTTCATTGAGGAGTAACACTGTTGTGATATCATGATGAAAGACATCTTTTACTTGTTAGGGGACAAGAAACTACTTTTAATTTTGGAGTTTGAAGGGAAAATGTACCTGCACATTATATAAATACAAAAACTGCAGTCACATGTTTGAAATAAAGTATAAAAATCATTCATCCTTTATTAACATTAATATTGTATTGGTCAAGGTAAAAAATAAAGCTATCAATTTTGCTAATAAAAAAGCGTCTGCTAAATGAATAAATGTAATAATGTGGACACTGCAGTGGTTATTATCAAAATGCATTAGTTTAATGTTTACGGGGAAAATCGGGTAGAAAGGTCTGATTTATGATTACACACTTGGCTTTAGCCTCTGCAGGCAATCAATATTCATTTTATTAGGGAGTTGTTAACGGTAAACGATTGCTGGTCTAAGGCACCGGCTCCAGGGCTGAGTGCATCTGCAGTTTTCTGCACACATTTATCCAGTTTATATCACCGTGCCTTATGTTCATCCTTCATAAATTATCTTTATACATTATAATAAATCTGTTGTTTTACCATTCCTATATGTTTACATAGGGATTCAACTAATAATAAAATAATATTTTAGATTATCATGCATTTAGTTATGACATATTTTATATATAAGGATTATTAGATATTGTACATCTAAGTCCAAAATTCAGTTAAATTAAATTTAAATGAATTAATTAAAAAGATAAAAATTTTAGCCCTACGACTAACTGGCCATTGTCCAGGGTGTACAAGGCCCAAAGTTGCTGGGATAGGCTCCAGTCACCCGTAACCCCTAACTGGACTAAGCGGTAGAAAATGAATGAATTAAATTTTAATTTATTTGATGACCAAAAATGACCAAGTTCTTGGATTTAAGTTTATTTTCCTTTGGCAACTCATGCTGTCTTGTAAACACTTTTGTTAAAGGTTGTTTGAAGTTTTCATTCAGCTGGCTTTTTCCCATAAGATCACTTTTTATTATGAACGTTCAGCCACGCTTTATAAGAGTATAAAGTGAGGTACATCTGTGTTGTTGTTGGAGTCATTCATACCTTGTGCTTGATGTTTAGGGTCCATTCAAATGGGCCTAGTGCTTAGTAGGTTAAAATCAGTCTACATGCTGCTGCTCTGCACTCTGTATTGCATTGTTGCTATACTCTGATAGTCCAATGTTTTCTTCAGGGGAGACTTCATTCTTTCTATTCAGCACGTTCCCAGCCCAGTTCGAGCTTTGTGGTGACTGTCCAGCAGAGAGGGCTGAACAGACAGTGCTCCTTCCCATATTTTTGCCTGAGGTGATGAGTTCTCCGTAGCCCTGTTGATGTGAAAAAGCATAAGCCGAGCGGCGGGAGCTGGTCCTGCGGACCCGTCTTAGGCTCTGCTCCTGAGGGCCTTGTTTCCTTCTGGACTGCTGCAGATGGCGAACCTGGTAAATGACAGTTTGGATAAATGAAGAACAATTGAAAATGTGATGATGAAACCGTGTATGTCAAAGTGGTTATACCTTGTCTGTTAAAGTAGGCCTGAGGTCCACTCTCAGGAAACTGACTGCTAATCCAGGCACCATACATACCACAGTAGTGAGCAGGATTACCAACCATACATTTATCTCAGACAGAGTGTTACGGGGTGTGCCTGTAAAATGACAAATCAAAAAGAGTACTTAACTTTGGAGTGTAATTTCTAAAAAAAAAAAAATTATAAATAGCAAAACTTACCCACAAATGGAAAAATATCTTGTAAAGACACCAAAGATGCCATTACTTTGCATTGCAAACAAAAAAGCAAAATACACCGCTACACTTCCCCAAATGAAAAGGTGATTAATGGCTGTCCAGTAGTGTGTGTCAAGGCCAATCTAGAGACAGATTTTAATCAAAGATGTAATTACTCAGTAAGCAATGTATGCTATTTTAGTGTGTTTTAACAGACTCTCTCACCTGAACACTTACAACAATAACCAAGGATGTTGCTATGGTAACCGCAAATGCTTGCTGATCAGAAAACTGTGAGCCATCTTCTTTCAGCAGGACTGAAAAGGCCCCATAAGGAATAAAAAAGAGGAGGAATGAGGTGCCCATCCCCTGCAGCGTGCACAGAAAAAACTGTCGCTTGTTGAAGAGGAGGTTCAGTTGACCTGGTTTGTAGAGGCTTGGGTAACGCAGGCTGTTCTGATCGTTCACGTCCTGCAAGAAAACAAATATCTTGAGAATAAGCTAATAAATACATTATTAATTGTTATTGGTGAGCTGATTTATGATTTGAGTCTCCGTTTGTAAGAAATGAATCAATTTATTACCAGTTGCAGGTGCATTATGTAGGATATACAGGTAATGCAAAGTGTTTGAATAGTCTGTCTACACATTGTGAAAAACTAACTGCTAACATCTTAAAACATCTATTAACCACTATATTGTCCATTTTCATGGTTCCTACACAATGCATTAGAACACTAAGATCTAGTAAAAGGCTCATAAAATATGTTAGTGTTAGTTGATGAAGGAAAGGTATTTAGTTTTAGTATTTTAGACAATTTTTGACAATTATCCAGATGTCCAGACATTACAGGATAATATTAAATTTCCACCTGTTTACTTGTTAACTTATAACTTATAAATAAATCAGACAATAAACTTACAGTGTTTTTATAATTAGTTTAACAATATTACCTGATCAAAAAGACCCATTGCTAGAACGGGCAAAGAGGTAAAAACTATGTTGAACAGAGTGATGAACCACTGGTCGTACACAGTCTGTGAAAAGTAAAAGTAAAAATAAGTACTGAGAAAAGGAAAAAAAAGTGTTATAAATGGTTAAGTTCATAACATTCTCACCTGAGCTGAAAAGCCACAGAAGAAAGCATACCAGAAGTGCACTAAGGTAAAGGCAAAGTTCTTGTAGAAGAAATAACGCAGAAACTTGCACATTCGGAAGTAGGACCAGCGCCCGTGCACCAACAGGAGCCGCTGTAGATATCGGAACTGAGCAAAAGAGTAGTCTGATGCCAGAGCGGCCTGCATGCCCTCTTGACCACTGATGCCAACTCCGATGTGAGCTGCTATGACAGCAATGCACAGTTGCACAGTCAAATTTCAGTCAATTAATGAAACAATTTTACATTAATTGTAGCTTTACCATGCCACTACATCACTTTTAGCTATTGTCACAAAGGATATGTAGTGGACTGTAAGAAAGAATGTGGAAAATGAAAAACAATGTATTGAATGTAGTATGTGAATATTGCAAGATGACAAGCAACAGCTGACTATACTCTTGTCTAAAGTAGGCCTTAATTAACAAACAATAAAACTTATTATTTTTTTAAAATAAAATGAACTGAATTTTTGTGTAAGACTAATTTTAATGAGCCTATACTCACTGTCTTAAAATAGGCTCCTGATACTCACTCTTGATCATACTGACATCATTGGCTCCATCGCCTATTGCCAAGGTGACAGCCTTTTTGTGCGTCTTCACCAGCTCCACCACCTGAGCCTTCTGCAGCGGAGTCACTCGACAGCAGAGGACTGTTTTACACAGACAGGCCACTTCCAGCAGTACAAGCTTAAGCTGTGGGTCCAGAGCATGAGCCTGTGGGACAACAACACACCTATTAAACATTTGTCAACAGCAACCCCCTGTGGAGACAACACCCAACAACAAGAGTAACATTTCCAGAGAGCTGTGCGCAGGGCTCACAGCACAGTGAGGGAGCAGCTCCTCTGTGAGAAAATAATAGTTAATGAAAATCTGTATTAAAGCTGGAGGTTCTAAACAGCACAGCAGCTCTCAGCTCATTACTGAAGCAGCTGATACAAAAACTACACATTCAGCAAACACTGTTTAACAAAGGTAAACCTTCTAAATAAATTATGTGGGACGGCGTGGCTCAGTGGTAGAGCAGTCGTCCTACAACCAGAAGGTTGACGGTTCGATTCCCGCTCTGCCCTGTTCATACTGTCGTTGTGTCCTTGGGCAAGACACTTAACCCACCTTGCCTCCAGTGTCCGTAGCACTGGTGTATGAATGTGTGTGACTGTAGAGGTGTGTTTGGTGGTGGTAGGAGAAGGTTGAGCGCCGTTTGTATGGCAGCCCCCATCTCTGTCTGCCCCAGGTGTGAATGTGTGTGAATGGAGTGAGTGGAAGCACGATGTAAAGCGCTTTGGTTGCCCGAGAAGGGTGCAAAAATGCGCTATATAAATGCATACCATTTAAAACAATGTTATTCAAACCGAGAGCAGTGTATAAAGACTAAATTATTAAAGTTGATATCTTACCAAACTGTTTCCATTGATAACCAAGGCATACTCAGCAATTATTGCCTCTTCAAACACACAGTCATCTCCAGATATGTCTGACTTTTCCACATCTCCTACACTGCTAACTCGACTCAGGCCAAGAATGTGTTCCTTAGCACTCCTGAGGACACACATGAGACAGGAACTTTAGCCTGTTAGGCAATGAGAACAAATGCAGACAAAAACACAAATGCTCAGGGCTTGAGCAAAAAATACTGGGATTGCAAAGGTGTGAAACAGAAACACAAATGCAGCATACAAATAGTGCAGTTTGTTTTGAATGACTCTGTTGTAAAGATGCATAATAACAAGTATAGTAGGTACCTCATGTTCTGTCAAATTAATCTTCAGACACAGAGATGCTATTTTACCTGAGCTGCTGTTGCACGTCTAACAGCGTGCTCCCTGAGATTGTAAACACCTCATTCATGTCATCCCTCAGCAGGTTGCATGAGTACCCAATGTTCATTGCTGTCTCTGAAAAGATAAAACTTGTTTGAGTGCATGTGTCTAAGAGAACACAATCTATGGACAAGGCAAAAAATGCAAATTAAAATCATTTTACCTTTAAGTCTTGTTCAATCTCCTCATAAAGAGCAACCAGCTGTTCTTCGCGGTTCTCAATGACAGTGCTCACAAACACAAACTTTTTCATCCAAACCTCAAAGTAATCTTCATCAAGATCCTTGTAAGCAAGAGCTAACGTACGAAGCCCCTCTCCAGCAAATTCCTAGGGGGTAAAGAAGATATAGAACTTACGCAGCTATTTTCTGTGTGATATAACAATTCTTTATACATAGTAGTAGTAGAAGAACTTTATTGTCCCCGTGGGGCAATTGGGTGCAATGCCTCATGCTACATGGGCAAAGGAGAAAATATGATATGGTATACATGAGTGAAACTGAAATAGGGATGTGAGCATTTGACAAATTTGACCCAGATATTATGACAACCGCACAACCTGCTGCAGAAACCATCCGTATTATATACTGTGACATATAATCTTGGAGAGCTTTGTCACTTAGTCTGGTTTATTGATTTATAAGTGTAACATCTCTGTCTGCAGTATTTTCTCATCTTGTATTTAATATACTTACGTTGAGATGTTCTGAGGTGGCAACCATGAGCTCTTCACTGGATGCATCAAGTCGCTCAAAGATAATAGTGTCAGCCCCTTTGCAGTACAGCTTGATTTGGCCCAGTGGATTTTTTACTTTAAAAACACACAACACAGTCTTTAAACAACACATTCTCTTATTGCCTAAAATAAAATCTAGATATGACATTATTAGTTTTACATGCAGACTAATACTGTACTACTTATATAATTGTGGCCTAACCAATGACACTCATTCGCTTGCGCACGTTGTTGAAGTCCAGTATGGCTAACAACTGGTAGGTGACGGCCTGTCCCATCTCGTACAATGTGATGGTCTCTGGGGTTCTTGCTCGAAAGACAAACCCAAAGTTTCGTGATGCTGTGACCAGCGCCCCCTCGTCAGGTGACTGGGCCTGGTACACCAAATTCCCTTCATGTTCACACAAACACTCATTAGAGCCTTGGTAACAGAAGTTAGTTACGCTGTGTGCGCTGTGTTACCTTCACTTTTCTCCTCCGGCATAACCGTGTGGCACAAAGCCAACAGGCGGAAGAACTCCTGCACGAAAGGCTCCTCCAGTTTCACCGCTTCAACCAGACTGCTATCATAAAACTTAAACCTGCTGTCTCTGAGTGGGTTGAAAGAAAAGTCTACACAGGCTGTTTTCTGTGGAAACAGACAAACATTACTGAAATCATGATATTATAAAATGTTTTTGACATCAAGTTTTGGATTATTATGTCTGACCTACCTCTGTGATTTCTACCTTTTCATGAAACTCATCGTAGATCTCACCTGAGAGATTGTTACAAAACAGTGTTAAAGGAATATATGATAAACACTATATTGTAATGTGTATGATTCATTTGTACAATTGTTCATGGATACAAAGCTATTTTGGGAATGACAGGACGACTCAACCCACATAACAATACTGTAGTGTTAAAGATGAATTTTGCAGCAACTTTGATTTATTTTTTTTATCTCAATGCATATTTACTTGGACAGAGAGAATTCTGAATTATAATTTAAGACAAGCCAAGACAACCACATCAATACTGCATCTCTTTTTTTTAAGCTTATTATAGCCTTTATTTGGTAAAGAGACAAGACACAAAGGAAATTGGGGAGAAATACATTTGGAAACAACACGCAGCAATGTGGACGAGTCAGAGATTTAAACCCATGCCACTTCATGTGGTAGACACTCCCCACACTAAGTGAGCCACCAGTGACAGTTTAATTATTTATAATCTCTGCACTTCTTGATTGCCCCTGTGTATCCTTGTATCTCTATGTGTGTTGTAGGAGGATTGGTTAGTGTGAACTACAACACCACTGTAGACTACTTGACCTACCGTACGTCTGTCCATTAATAGAGCACTTGCTGAACAACATGATGTTCTGTGTGAGAGTGCCTGTCTTATCAGAGAAGATAAACTCCACTTGACCCAGCTCCTCGTTCAGCGTGGTTGTACGAGCCTCAGCGGCGGTATCCTTCACGTGAAAATACATTTTGCGGTCCCAGTTGATAAAGAAACTGTGTCCTAGTCGCAAGACCTCGACACTGAAAGGTCAAGTAAGAGCCATTTAGTATTTTCAGGATATAAGCTGCAAATTAAACACTATCTCCTTACCTAACATATAAAGAAATGGGCACCACAGTGTTGAGTATGATGATATAGGACCAGAAGGTCAGAAATCCAGAGAAAACTGCGCTGCTCTGAGACTCATCCGAAGGCAAAAATACCTGGAAGATTCTACCAAAGCAGCTTTCCCAAATAATGTTTCCAATGGCCAGAACCACTCCCATACAAATAAGGAAGCCAAAGATCTACAATATCAAGAGTGCAGTTTCCATTTAATGTTTTCAAAACAGAGGACAATAAAAGCAAGACACCTACCCACAAAACTAGAGTGTTCATCAGTTTATCAATACTTGTTCTTTTAAATATAGTTTTTCCACAGTTTTGCATCAGTTTGGTCTGTAGTCCTGTGAAAGGGATGTTGACAACTGTCTTATGAGGCAGGAAACAGTAGGTTAAAAACACTAGTCGAAAACATACCTGCGAATATGACCATCCCAAAGCACCACTCAGTGTTTCTAAGGACACAGCCCCGAAGCAGCATTTTTTCATTGTCCAGAGGGTATTTATTGTCTTTCCAAAACAAGGTTCCCGTAAACCTGTCTAGCTTGTTGTTTGGTGGCTCACAAATGACTTCTCCTGACGATATGCAAATAGATAGAGACAGCTACAGTCAGCAAACAATCAAGGACATATTTAAATAAAGAAAATTTTATGAAAGTCATCAAGATTTTACCGTCGAATTCAACCAGTTTTGAAATATCTCCTAATTCAGAAGTGACCGTCAGAGCCTGGCGGACTTTAAGATTTGTTTCACTGTAAAATAAAAAATCAGTCTTGGATTTGGATTTTGACCTTGACTGTATATAACCTGTGCAGCACTTACCCATCGAGCTCTGAAGTCTCAATATAGCACAGTCCATAGGCTCACTACTGCACAGGAGAAGGATATCAGCCTGCGTGTAAAACCATTGGGAAACTCAGCGTGAGGAAAGGCAATCAATCAATCCAATGAACCAAAGCTCTTTCACTATTTACCCTTTTAAATAAGTTTTGTATCAGAAAGGCTGTACAAGAAGAGTTCTGAGTTCTGTAAAAAAAAAAAAAAAAAAACTCACCGCAACATATTGATTATTCTCAAGTTTGATGATATCTCCAACTCGAACATTCATCCATTTCTCATTCTGTAATCTTGGGAATAACATATCAGCACAGCACTGTTACTATATGTATGTTTCAATCTTCTTTAATGAGTACGAACAGGAAAGCATAAATGATACCTTCCTCTGATGAGAACCTGGGACTGACGGTTGTTCACTTGTTGGTCACTTTTATAACGAAACTGCAATTTGTAAATGAAAACAAACGCAAAACATATTAACAGTGCAAGAAAGAGAGTACTATGTAAATTTCTGCAGCTAAACTCACATAGTCATCAGTGGCATCTTTGATCGCAGTGATAGCCAGCACCAGCACCAGCGGCACAATGGTTGTGAACCAGGACAAAGAGGATATCTTCGGGATTAACTGTAAATTAGAGTTTCAGTTAGGCAATATTTTGATGATTTTGATTTCAACATGAGACACTGTTTGATTGCACATTTACCTGCAGTATCAGCAGCACTATGAAGTAGGCATTGGCAACTCTCTGTAACTGCTCAAACAGGTTAACAGGGAGGAAGGTAAAGATGTTGTACTTTGAGGTCTTGATGTGATTGACCTATAACAGTCAAATTAGGATTTACCTTAAAGTACATGTAACATATTAGATGTGTCTATATTTGCAGTTGTACTTACAGCGTAGGAAAACGTGGCATTGTAATCCGCATCATTGGCTTTTACATGGCGTTCTTTCTCTATCATCAGAGGATAAATGACAATTGTACAAATATTGTGTACTTTTCTTTTGTATGACTTTCTTGCTACTTCCTCATTCAAATCTTCTCCATTTTCACTCTATAACCTTTTTACGCTGAACTCATTCAATTACCTTCTTGGGCTGCTCATGTGTCAGTTCCTTTCTTTTATTACACATAGTGTTATTGATCATCTTACATCTTGCAGCATTCTTTATAATGTGGTTGATGTATCTCATAAAAGAAGACACTAAACGCCTCAGATGACATACCAGATGACATGCTCTGGGGAGAGGTCTTTGACTGTGTACAGTTAAATGTTAAACATGTGGATGTTGCCTGAACCTGCCTCAACACTGCAAATTACAACAGGCCTTCATTGTGCCTGGCTTCCCTCACAGTGATACTTTCATTCTCAAGCCCGACCATGTTTTTAAACTGCCTCAATAACACAATAATCTAGTTACACATTTCTGAGGAAGGTTAAATCTTTGTTGAATTATGCATAAATCACCTGAGAGACCGACAAACACAGCAAGGGCATTGGGACAAACCCTCTCACACCAACAAACGGGCTTCTTCCTATATCAGTTACTGTTTAACTAAAATATTAAAGGAGGAAGTTTAATAGCCATGGCCTGCTTAAACATATGATTAATGTTGCTCAGCATTACTCAACATGTTTCTCAGCCCCTTGCACAAGTCTGTAATCGTCACAGTTATATTACAGGAATTAAGGTAAAATAATTTACGTGGTAGTCTTGCATTAGCACAATAAGCTTTTCAATTACACATTTATTACTAAAAATAGAGGGTGTGATCATGTTTGTCCAAAGAAAGGTCAAAGGGTCAAGTATTGGCTGGAGATTGCACTGCATTTTTCACACATGAAATATTTATTCCTTACCTATGTGAGTTTTTCTCTTCCAGAATGCCATGTTCTCCTGGGATGTCCAGAGGGCTCCCCTAAAACACAGTAAAGTGAGGATTTTCCAAAGAGAGACAAAAGCAGTGCATAGAGTTTGTCAGAGTGTAATGTTACATCTGAGACAAAAACACTTTGGTGTCTTTTCTGGATTTTAAATCACTATTGTGTAAATGGCTGTAGGTAAATCCCTTGTGGACTGTCCTAGTAAAATACCACTAAGCAATACAAATAGTAGAACCACCAACACAGCAGGTTTATACACAAAATGTAAAGCAGTTTTCTGAAATGGTCAATGGTACCTTGCTCAGGTTGGTCCCACCAGGCTTGTATTTTCTCCATGTATCTAATCAGTGGTCATTTAGCAGCAGTGGTTCATGCCGCAGGTCACTCTGCAGCAAAACGTTGTCTCCAGAAAATAAGGCAGCATTCACGTAAGGAGCCATGTAAATAAAACTACAAAGCTACAGAAGAAAGGCACTGCAGAGAGAGGAGAGAGAATGATGCACCCACGCCAGTCCGGGACAATCTGCGGAGACAGACACACGCTCCAGAGACAGCAGCAAGCAACTGAGGAAACTCCCCGAGCGCTGAATATAAAGCGTTACCAGGAGAGATACGTGTGTGAGATCTATGCGTGTGCGCTGCCTTGCCACTACATGGGATGTTACCAACAAATAATTGCTCATATAATCGGGGTATAGACTCACACAACCTATTGTTACACACAATATTTCACATAACCGGATTAATTTGGCTATGTTTTGTTCTAACTCACTTTTTATTTAATCATTCAAGCTCTGCTGTTTGTAGCCTGTTTGAAGCATTTGGAGTATTCTTCTGTTTTTGGCTCTACGTTTGCAGCGCCCTCTGCTGGACAGGTATATTTGTCTAAAGTTTGGACACAGAGTTGACGTGCAGTGTTATCATTCCTTTCCATCCATCTTTCCATCTTTCCATCTTTCCTTACTGTAAAACCTACTGTTAACTGTCACATTAGTGCCATCTGCTGCCCTCTAAAGGAAAGCATAGTCGTCAAAAAGTTAGCCTACTTGTGCTGAGCCTGACACGGTGCTGAATGGTTAGCCTTAGGCTACAGCAATTAAGTCCTGGGATCAATTCCAATCCAGGGCAGGGCCTTTCTGTTCTCCCTGTGTCTGCGTACGATTCCTCCGGGTACTCCAGTTTCCCCTACCACCAAAACCATGTACAATGGACTACAGATGGAAATTAGCTGTTAAGCTATAATCTGGTACAAGCATCTGTGCTTCGGCTTAATGTACATAGTAATCTGTCCTTATTTATGATTTATTAGTCTATTTATTGATAATATCGATTAAGCTAATATATAGCCTACATTTTGTGCTTTTATAAAGATACTAAAGAGATGAATTGTGTTGAATCTCTAATGTTGAGTTATATAACAATAAAATAATTATCTTTTGCTTAGTCATAGGTCACAGTTGTAAAATGTTTGAGCGTCTGACTTTGGATTTTCCATTTTTACAACTGTCACGCCCTTTATCACGGAAAACTGACAAATTATGAGTTGTTAAACCCTTTTTGTAATAGCCTACCATTCAAATGTTAGGTTAGCCTGAAATCAAACAATGTGATTACAGACCGCTGCTCTGATATCTCACTGTACCTTGGAAAGGGCAGGTTTATGTTTATTTAATAAATGAAAAAGCTAAAGACATGGTTCCGTCTGTGATGACGAGGACAATGCAAAGAATGCTTAAAGATTATTTATTTATACAGTATTTTAATGGAAATATGATTGTTATGAATGAAATGAATGAAAAGATTCAAGAAGCAGGACAGAAACCTTTTTCTCATCTGCCTGCTTTAACAAAGAAAAAATAAGGAAATTTAGGGCTAGGTCACTATTTCTGTAATGGGTTTGGAAAGTCTAAAGGCTCTTACAGAGAGAGGGATAGGCTACCTATTGTATTTCTACACTAAAAGTTGCACAATACCCAGGTCTAAATGAGGAACTTGACTTTCGTCCCGTATGTGATCTCTCTGCAACTCAGTATCAAACTTTCAAATCTACAAATGTCCTGTTGTCATGCTTCAAAAAGATGCATACTGATTAATGCCTATTGATCTCATTGCATAAATCCAATGCACACTTGTAGTGGTTACAATCTATGGTGGTCACATGGTTTTCTACATCATTTACCAGGTGACTAGGTGCCTGCCTACTGTAGCTAGGTGTGACTTATACTAAAAATATGAAATGCTTTGACAGCTATTTTGACCTTGCCCAATGAAGGTTTTGACCTTTGAGCATGTGTCTGTTTTCTGCTTTAAATTGTTAAAGAGTGATCACTAAACTAAAGAGCATCAGAGGCAAGCAGCTTTTCCCATTTATTCACATCCTTTTGGCTGTAGCACTCCTGCGTGCCACAATTTGACTGATTCAAGAAGATTGTAATGGTCTATTCAATAAAGACGTTATTTTTCTATAAAATAAATAGCTGGTTGCCAATTAACAACACTGTAGTGTAAGTAACAAAAATATATGAATTAATTATATATATAATATATTTATAATAAATTTATAATTATTTATATATAATATACAATATATTTTTTAATTAATTTGGGATTGGCTCCCTAGGAAAAAAAGGAAAACTGAGAACATATCCTGAACACTGACAGTGAGTGAGTAATCTGACTTGTGATTGGTCAACTCAGAAAAAGAGGCTGGATACAGTTCCAGACTTAATTTCCACTGAAAGAAATATTCGCTGAGTTCTTCACATCATTTGAAGCTCACAGGTTGGGAGCTGAGCGACTCAAGACAGCTCATCTGAATTCAGCCGAGTCACCTGAGGCTTTATCGACGTTTATCTGGGCAAGTATAGCTTGTGAATCACGGTATATTGTGACGTTTCTAGGGCAGGAGAAATGCGTAGTTGCGCAGAGGGTTGTAGTATAAGTTCTTGTGCACTACGCAGTTCGTAGTGGGCACAGTTCATCCGCTAGCTGCCATACTGTTGTTTTTACGGAAATGACTGTAGGGTTATTTTATCAGTAGAAGCAATCTAAATCGGTGGACACTTTTTGCTCTTGTCTTTAAACGATTTTCATTTGTTATATGTTGCTTTAGCTGTTCTCATTAAATCTTCACTTCAGGATTATATTTCACAGTCTGCTGTTACTGGGTTAACATGAAGTACAAAATAGGAAGTGTTTATTGAAAGTGCGTTTTGTTTGTCCCTGTGCAGACACAGCATGGCTGCTACACTGCATCGGTTATGGCAATGCCAGTCTGTGGGGATAACAACTATCTCATATCTTCACACAAGCAGCCGTGCCTCTGCCAAAATGCATTACAAAATGCTTGTGCTGGGAGGAGGAAGTGGAGGAATTGCAATGACTGCCCGTATGAAGAGGCTGTTGGGAGCAGAAAATGTATCTGTTGTTGAGCCCAGCGAGGTACTGATCACTTATACACCTTTTCTGTGGTGACGGTTCAAAACACTCCTCACTTTAAGGTAAGAATGCGGTATCACACCTTTTTATGAAAAATTATTAACATCTCTTTATTTCTATCCCAGACACACTACTATCAGCCTATATGGACGCTGGTTGGTGCTGGTGCAAAAAGTTTAGCCTCATCAGCTCGTCCCACAGCAAAAATAATGCCGTCTGGAGTAAAGTGGGTAAAATCGAAAGTTCAAGAAATAAACCCAGAAACTAATATGGTTCGCACAGAGGATGGGACCGAAGTATGTAGCAATTTTGTCATACAATGTCAAGTTGTAAAACTGATAGTTGTTAAATAGTTTTTGAATGTTTTTATCAATTGTTTTTACAGATTTCCTATGAGTATTTAATTGTTGCTCTTGGCATACAATTGCAATTTGAAAAGGTAGAAGGCTTCTCATTTTTAGTTGTG
This sequence comes from Perccottus glenii, assembly GCA_024416835.2. Lineage (NCBI taxonomy): Eukaryota > Metazoa > Chordata > Actinopteri > Gobiiformes > Odontobutidae > Perccottus > Perccottus glenii. Next base: position 8,494,662 of record CM044563.2, read on the forward strand.
TGTGTGTGCGTGTTGTGGTGTGAGTGAATTCAGTTCATTTTAGGAAATTAACACGCATACTATTTAGATTAAAGGATTGCCAGAAGGGTTTGAGCATCCAAAGATCGGGTCAAACTACTCGGTCCAAACAGTGGAGAAAACTTGGAAGGCTCTGCAAAATTTCAAAGAAGGCAATGCTGTGTTCTCTTTTCCAAACACACCAGTGAAGTGTGCTGGAGCGCCACAGAAGATAATGTATCTGTCTGATGCATACCTCAGGAAGGTGCTATGTAAAATATATAGATATATACATTTTTGATATACATATGTTGTATTCAAATTTTATGGACTTATGTTGGCATTTCAGACAGGAAAGAGACAAAAGGCCAAGTTGATCTACAACACATCACTACCTGTGCTTTTTGGAGTAAAGAAATATGCTGACTCTTTGTGGGAAATTGTAAAACAACGTGACCTACAAGTCAACCTAAGGCAAAACCTGATTGAGGTGCGAGCAGACAAACGAGAAGCGGTGTTTGAAAATCTTGACAAGCCAGGTGAAACAACGGTGTTTGAGGTAAGTGTCATATTGTTCACTACATGCGTGTTCAAAGTTCAAGTTATCAAGTTATAGTCAACTATTAATTGAAAAGTTACATTATCAACCTTTTTTTTTGTCTATTTGTGCAATTGTAATTGGATGTGACTGATAATCGTCTGTCTTTTTCCTGTAGTATGAAATGCTTCATGTAACACCACCAATGGGGCCTAGTACTGTAATTAAAGGCAGCTCATTGGCTGATGAAAATGGCTGGCTAGATGTTAACAAAGAAAACCTCCAACATAAAAAGTATCCAAATGTGTTTGGGATTGGAGACTGTACCAACCTGCCAACATCTAAAACAGCAGCTGCTGTTGGTAAGTTTTCATTTGTGTTATTAGTTTAGTATCAATCCAGGACTGAAGGGTACATATTTGCGTTATACAGTTGTGTATATACTTGTAATTTAAAAGACATTGCTTAACAATTGACAAGATAAATTTGTCTTTTTGTTTAAAAGCCATTGCTATTTAAATTTTCAATGTAATGTATTTGTCTTAGCATTAAATGCACCTCACTAAAACCCCTCAACTCCACACTATTCTCTACACATGTTAAACTATTTTACATTGATTCTTTATCCTGAATTAAATAAAAGTTAAATAATGGAAACATTGACACACAACATTACTATTTAAGTTAGCAGCAGCGTTTTTTTAGTAGTACACAGTATTACTTTAAAGAATAATCATTTATTTTGCTACCATGCCATTTACTTTTAGAAATAAAAAAAATACTTCTTCCATTGTTGGTAATTACAATTTATATGCTGGACATTCCAAGAAAATATCCCAGAGGATATTTTATATCCCAATAACTAAAAATATTTCTTAGTTATATATTCGCAATCCCATAATTACTCTAGAATATGAATACCAACATCAAAATTCTAAAAACAAATTGAAAGCTTGCAAAAACAACTTAACTTATTTATTTTTATTTTAGCTGCACAATCTGCAGTTTTGAGCCGAACCATCAGTCAGGTACTTAAAAAAGAGAAGCCAGATAAGATTGTAAGTGTTACACTAGAAGTCATTCTTCTGATTTAAAATATGGTCTAGTCATAATCTATTGTCTTGTTTCTAGTATGACGGCTACACTTCATGCCCATTGGTAACAAGCTACAATACCGTCATTCTGGCAGAGTTTGACTACGATGGAAATCCACTGGAAACGTTTCCCATCAATCAAGCCAAAGAAAGTAGATTAATGTTTTACATGAAAGCTGATGTCATGCCCCATCTCTATTGGCATGGTCTTCTCAGGTAAATATGTTTACATTTTCATTCATATCTATTACTGTAAATTGTTTTTGGTTGTACCAAATAGTCCTCTCTGATATTAGGGGCCTGTGGGGTGGGCCGGGACCATACAGGAAGATCATGCACCTTGGAATGAAATGAAACTATTTTCAAGAAGAATGTTTAGATTTAGAGTCTATAAATGTTTAGGGAAAGACAGACTCCATTAGCTAAATTCTCAGTAATATTTTGCAAATATATTTTGTCATTTATGAGCACACTGCCGGAGCCTAAAATTAAAAATGATTCACACATAATTCTTATAACAAACTAAAGATAACTTTTGACTGGAAGAACTAGATCTGATACTGATGTAGTGGTATTTTGCTTGGATGATTTAAAAAAATAAAAAAAAAAATCTTATGAATACACTTGTGCCAATGTGTCACATACAGCAAGATAGTTTATGTATATTGATAGAAACTTTAACTTCAAGTGAATCCAGGGCTATTGTATTAAGTGTATTTGCAACAAAAATATTCAGCTGAATATTCTTACTCTGTCCACTGTTAATTGTATTAGTGTACAAACGCATTACAATAAAATGCTGTCCAAACTCTTTTCCTATATTTTTCTATTCCTCTTCCCTCTAATGCACAAATGCTGATTAATGATTATTATTCCACGAGGGCATCCGGAACAGATGCCTGAAACCTCAGTTCTCATATCAGTAAAAAAAGTATCTGTTCCGGATAACTCCTGGACGCCTTCCCGAGAAGGGTGTTCCGGTTGTGTCCCACAGGGAGGAGGCCTCAGGTTGGCCAGAGAACGCCTCAGTATTCCCCTGGAAGAGCTGGATTAAGTGTCTGCTGCCTCCGTGACCCGGATGAGCAGAAGATGGATGGATGGATAACATGAGGGGGCTTTTAACTTTTAATCATATGTGAAATTATGTGAAGTGCACTACTTAGGTTTTGTCTGTGGACTGGCCTGGAACCTTTTTTAAATGAACTGTAAAAAGGTTTTATATTACAATTGTGTTATTTTTAACCCTATTGCAGACACTCAGCCAAGCAGGTTGAAGTCGCTGCACTTGAGTTGACTGTGACCATGCCCAATCAAGATTCTGATCAGTAAAGTCCTTAATCAGTTAGGGTCTACTTAGGACCAAAAATCTTATTGCTTTAATAAATGAAGCCATTAATAGTGAAAAAAATGGTAAAACAAATCATTTACTGAAAAGGCACGACAAGAACAAAATGGATTAGATTTATTCATTTGGATAATTTGTCACATTAGTTGTTACACTGTGCTACTTTACTTGCTGCGATTTACTGCTACTGTACAAAAAATGTCAGAGCTACACCACATTTACATGTAATGGAATGTAGCCAGAGCCACACTAAAGCCAGTCTACTACGGTTGCGGGCTCCTCTTGGCCGCGCGGGTCCCTCTCTGCTCTGCGTGAGTGTCGCATTCTCCTGCGCAGCGCTTGCGCTGTATTTGTGACGAGGCGGGAAATGGCGTCCATAGACGGGGTTGATCTGTGACTTGCTCTGGAGCGATTAACACAACTGGCGGCAACAACCACGGCTCGGTCACTTTCAGGGGCCGCCTTAGTCGCGGCCAAAAGCTGACAACGCGGTGGCGACTTAGAAGCTCTTCCCAGATTATTGGTAAGTAACGACCGACGTCAACATGTAAACAAAACAGGTTTGTCCCTCTCAAAGCTGCCCGATGCTAGCTGGTGGCTAATGTTAACTAGCTAGCGAAGGGGGCGTAGTCTAATGGCTGAAAATAGTTGTAGCAATGCACAAAATCATGCTAGCCAGTTCTTTCCTTTGCTGTCTTATAGCGACATATTTACGTCGAAATAGCACATCTAAATACAAATTAGACAAGTAACATAACGGGGAAGTTATGAGGGGTGATAATTGAAAAATGACACAGTCTTGCTTTTGCGGTCACTGGGTTTTTGTAGCTAACTCTTTGCTATGAAAATTATAGCCACCACGCTAATTCTGACCGCAACTGTTGCTATGAAAATTATAGCCACCACGCTAATTCTGACCGCAACTGTATAGCATTTACGTTGAAAACAGTTTTTTAATTCTCCAATAAATATAAATCGTGATAATAAGAGCCTGGTACGGGTATATACACAGTGTTAATCTCAGACGCATATGGACAGTTTTATTTGCGAAAGGCTAATGTTCGCGGTAACTGACGTCGAAAGTGTAAACGCAGGCTCTCGATATTATATAACAGTAAGCTTGATATGCTAAGAAAAAATACTCCGCTCTTACTGGAGTCCATCAATGACCACTGACAACACGCATAATAGTATTTTTTATTGTTAAATTTCACGTTTGTTTTTAATGTCATCACTACCTACGCCAAATGTTCTCCGCCCACTCACAGTGTCAGATATAAGTTTACACACTTCACGTCATATGACTGTTTTTAATCAGACAACTAGATGATTTTATATATATATATATATATATATATATATATATATATATATATATATATATATATATATATATATATATATATATATATATACAAATAAATAATAAAAATTATTTATTTATTATGAACTATCCCTAGCAGGTTTATTGCCAGAACAGTTTTAAGCGTGGTTGTTTATTTAACCACTAATCCTGCATAGCATTTGGGACAATAACATAAGCAACAGGAAATGTATTACCAAATGTAAATGTTCAGCAGATTTTGAGACAAAGGTACCCGGTCTATACACATGTTCAGACATGGCCTTGACATTTATGGTATAAACAAGTATGTTTAACTGTCTTCCGTCTGTTTTTTTTATTTATTTTTTTGACAGAATTTTCTATGTGACGGGGGAGCATGATGAGGCTGAGAGTGCGTAAAGCTCCTCAGCAGCCAAACTTAGGTCGTCGCACACATTTGCCACAGGGCAAACGAAAACACTGCGCGGTGGAGCCATCACCCGTGAGAAATCGAGGCAAAATGAAGAAGAATGAGACAGGCCTGTTGTCTACTATTAAAAAATTTATTCGTGGAAATGCTGTAAAGGTAGGCTTAGTTAGTCAGTTACCTACTTTGACTAAAAATGTCTTTTTTTTTTTTTTTTTTGCTGCAATTTTAGCTCCTTCTGACAGTTAAGTTATATTCTTAATAGCTGATAATCTCTGTCGATTTGAATCTCTCTCAGGTGGAGCAGGATATCCCTCCCAAGAGAAGCCGTATTGATTGTAGTCCTGATAGCAATCTAATTACTTCAACACCACAGACTCAAGACCTTTCCAATAAAGCCGTCTCCAGAGTTTGTAGAAAAGGTCCCAATAAAGGTAGTATCAAATCAAAAAAATTAAAGATTTTTTAAATATGTTTTCATAATGTATATGTGGGTCTAAGAAATGTGTGCTCCAATAGTTTTAACTTTTAAAATATATATTTCTTATATCCTTAGACACCTTGACGCTAAATAGTAAACCAATAAAACCAAATGGTAAACTGGAGGCCCCAGTCGAGGAAGCTAACAGCCCACCCCGCACCACTCTGCTTGGGACCATCTTCTCCCCAGTATTTAACTTTTTCTCACCAGCAACAAAAACAGGTAAAAAAAAACAACAACATTGCTCATATGCAGAAATTTAAAAATTTGCTTTTTCTGGGAAAAAATTTAATTGTTTGTTTCTCAAGCGACACCTGGGTCAGACTCTCCTGGCCAAGCTTTGGAGGCAGAGGAAATCATGAAACAGCTGGACATTGAGCAGGCGGAAGAGATGCCCAGCAGCACACTAACGTCTACAGAGAGCATCACGCTTTGTCACACAAGTGCAATGTTACCACAGCGGCTTCAGATTGGCTCTAATACTATAGAAGAAGGGGAGATTGTCACTGAAATTGACATGCCATCATTAACAGGTACAATGCTCTCAGCAACTCTGACATTTATATGTTCTAAAATTTGTTAAACATTTATAACTTTATATATATTGTGTGGCCTAGCTTTGTTTAAACCACCATCACAACTTATGCAGTCTAACAATAAGTTTGATCATCAGCTCCAGTTTGTATGCCAGATGGTGGTTATCCTCACCCTTTACCTCCAGTCCCTGTAGAAACTTCATATGAGGAGGACTGGGAAGTCTTTGATCCGTAAGTACACATTATGTGTGATATTTAATTTTCATTTATAAATGTATCCAATGACACTATGAGAAGTGTTGTCTGTTCTTGTTCAAGGTGACATTGCATTTTGTGTGGCGTTAAAATAATTAACATTCACACCACTGTGTGGCAGCACAAGCAACAATTTTACCCTCAGTGGAATTACTATGTGATTATATACCACTACTGTGGTGTAGATTGAAACACTTCATAAGCAGTTATGTAGGTGCTATGAAAGTAAAATATACCATGCTCTATGAGCTTATTACATTGTTTTTAAAATATTAATGCATATTTAATCTATTTTTGCTGTAACTCATGTAACGTGTTTTTATTGTTTTGTAAAAATTTTTCTCAGGTACTTCTTTATCAAGCACGTGCCTCCGCTGAATGAAGAACAATTAACACGCAAACCAGCGCTACCTCTGAAAACGCGCAGCACACCAGAGTTTTCCCTTGTTTTGGACCTGGTAAGCCTTGGAGGTTTGCTGTTGTACTTATTTAGCAATGACACTGACTGTTGACTTATCATATTCATTGCTAATATTTTTTTTCCCCTAGGATGAAACTCTAGTTCACTGTAGTTTGAATGAGCTAGAAGATGCAGCACTGACATTCCCTGTGCTATTTCAAGATGTCATATACCAGGTACTAACAGGAAATTTACTTGTTCATTAAATTGTTTCATGGACTAATGTGTTTTTATCTCTACAGGTATATGTTCGGCTGAGACCCTTTTTCCGTGAGTTTCTTGAGCGCATGTCTCAAATGTATGAGGTAAGCTATTTATTTAAACTCATTTTGTCTTTAACATGCTCTCAGTATAAATCAATTTTATTTGTTTTGTCTCTTTAAATTTTCAGATCATTCTCTTCACTGCTTCAAAGAAAGTGTATGCAGACAAGTTGCTAAACATTCTGGATCCCAAAAAACAGCTGGTCAGGTCAGTGACATAAAACGCAGAGCAAAGTTAGTTGAGATTTAAATGTCAAAGATAGTAATGTTGGCCTTATTCATTCTCACAGAATTGCTTTTATAGTGATTTTTTTTTTTTGAAAATTATTTTGTTGTACCAGTTGCAAATACATTCATACAGACCCACTATTTTAGAACTAGCTTGTATTTTTGTCACTGTAAAACACTGTTTATGACCTACTTTTGTATATGTTTTTTTTTCCTTTACAGACATAGACTATTTCGTGAACATTGTGTATGTGTCCAAGGAAATTATATTAAAGACCTCAACATTCTTGGGCGGGATCTGTCCAAGACAGTAATTATTGACAACTCGCCCCAAGCCTTTGCCTATCAGGTAAAACTTGTACAGTAAAATTTTATAAACTTAGCAATGTGTCTATAGACAGTGGTTAACGGCTTTACCATGTTTCAGCTTTCTAATGGCATTCCTATTGAGAGCTGGTTTGTGGATAGAAATGACAATGAGCTCCTAAAGTTAGTCCCTTTCCTTGAGAAGCTTGTGGAGCTGGTATGTACTTTATCCAAAGTTTCAAAAGTAAAATTGATAAAGTATTTTTTTTTGTGTGTGTTTTAAATTTTTTTCTCTTCCTCTTGTAGAATGAAGATGTCAGACCGCAAATTCGAGAACGGTATCGTTTGCACGACCTGCTCCCTCCGGACTGAAACTCTTATGTGTATCTTTTTCAGCATAATTTCAACTCATGGAAAAAATGCATTGAATATTCACAAAATTCAATTTGCAAACACATTATTTTAAAAGATCATGCAAAAAAACTGAAAGCTATGTTTAAGTAAAAAACATTTTTACACAATGGTCTCAAAATCTGAACTAGCAGACCTGCGTGCATATTTACTTGTACCTTTTATGTGCAACCTTGAAGTCGGCTTCACAGAAGGCTTTTTTTTTTCAGACTGACAAAACTGAATGTCATGCAGTGTTGGGTTTTATGGACCTTGTAGGCTTCAGCCTGACATTGAGCGGCCAGTCAAACCTGTAAAATAGTCACTCTATTTACTTGTAAATATATGTAAATAATGTTTTATTCAAGGTTTTTAAGTCATTTTTATTTTCAGATTTTAGTAGCTATTCTTTATCTTTTTTGCTTTTATAAAACATAATGTGAGCATTTTGTTTGAAGTTGCTTGTTTTCCATTGTATGCCTGTGTTATTCCTGTGATGCTTTACTTCATTACATGCAGTTGTCTGTGATTAAGGTGCAGTTTTAAAATGTATCTGTGGGAGAAAATGTTTCTGAAACAATATTTTAAAAGCTCTGTAATGTAAGCTAGAATAGGGTATCAACTGATTAACAAAGCCATAGTGGCCAATGACAATTTTTCTGGGAGATTTGTACTTGCAAGTCTGTTTATGAATAAGATACCTTGATCGTCCTCTTTGAAGGGTTGGGACGGGTTGTTGGATTTGGGCGGGGGGGGGAGGGGTCAGACATCATCTTGCACTTTGACATCCAGCCCTTTGTAAATTAATGTAAAATCTTGTCATTTTCTACACAGGTGTGCATAACCTCAAGTTTGTTATGAGGTAAAAAAAAAAAAAGAAATGTAGCACCAGCAAATTGCCAACATGTTTGCATCTTGTTTTCCAAGGCGACTTGTTCGTGGGTCTTTATGATGTAGGAGTTTATGGACAATTGAATGATCTCTCCAGTTGTATTCAGTGTTACTCAGTGGTTTCCTTAAAAATAAATACATTTTTATATGAGTTTTGAGTGCCTGATTACTTCATATCATGTCATATCATTACAGTTTTGTTTGACATTTGTATTTGCTTTCATAGTTTGTATAATAGTTTCCTATTTATGAATTGAAAAAAATATAATTGAAGATGGTTGATATGCAGGGACAACAAATAGGTCAATATACAAGTCATTCTTATTCTTACAGGCAGTGATGTGAAGATATCCTAAAGATGCAAGATGTCTTAAACCTTTTGTTCTTTCCACAAATACTGTAGGTCATTATCAGTTTGCCAAGTGCACTGAAATGCCCTTTCACAGGTTATGCGACTCCAAATACAAAAGACGGCGGTCTTTTCAACTTCATAGGACTTATCTGACATTGCTTCTTGGAGGGAAGAATTTCAAAATAAAAATAACACTTGATAGTGTAAAGATAAGCACAGGGAATAAGCCAGTGAATCCCCCTGAACTCATCCATTGGCTACTCGTAGGGGTGGAGGGGGTGGCTCATAAACTGAAGCTTGACTGGGAGGTGTAAATATAAAAAGGTGTTCACAGGCGCTCATTCAGCACTATCCACTCAAAGATGTGGACGTATGTGTTTGCAACATTTATCCTGGGGGCACTTGGGTCAGGAGACTCTCCATCAGGGGACGCACAACAGCTTCAGGCCCTACATTGTCCACCCTGTGAGCGTATACACTGCTCCACGCGGCAGACACTGAAGGTTCAGTGTAAAGGTAATATCACAACAGGTGTGTGTGGCTGCTGTCCAGTTTGTGCCAAAACAGAGGGCGAGACCTGCGGCGGGATGTGGGACTACCTCGGGAAATGTGACGAAGGACTTGCGTGTGTCTATCAGGACCCAGAAGCTGACAAAGCAGTGCGCACGGGGATTTGTAAAGCAGGTAGGTTCAGTGGTATATCTCAATGCATTTTATTGTAGTCAGAATTTTCACACTTAATACAGTTTTTTTGTTGGAATAATGCCAGTGTAGTAAACACCTTTATGAGCTGCGCAGACTGATAGTATAGTCAAGGCTTCCTTTGATTCAAAGCTTTCAGCTCACAGTCAGCCACAATTATGTCTCTTATCTTTCACCAGTGAAAAGAGTTGTCACCGTCACTGATACTGTATCAGACGTAGAATGATTAGAAATCTTTTTTGCTGCACATAAAAATGTCAGTCTCAAAATTTAAAAATCTAACATAAAACAAATCTGATGTTTTATTGCGTCTTTGCAGTGATTGAACCCTTAGATCCAAAGAGCTGTCACCCAGAATGCACTAAGGAGTTCTGCCAGGCAAGCCCCAATAAAATCTGCTCTGCCAGGTACCCATTTAAACACTAGTTGTACTGTTTTGTTCTCGAAGTCTTTCGTCTTTACTGTAGCTTTCATTTTCTTGCTCTAGGTTTGTGTCTCTGGAAAGGAAGATATGCCAGGGCTCCTGCCAGCACACCTCCTGCTCCAGCTGTGTGTTGCTAAAAGCCCCCTCATGCCCACAGACCTGTGTATCCTCTGACTCCTCATGTCTTCTACGCTTTGGAAAGTGTGTTCACAATCACCTGCTTGCGACTCATAACCACCCTGTATGCCAACAGAACATACAGGTAAGGACTCTAGAAATGCATTCACGATTGGCTCGACTATTTGCTCAACATGATTCATTCTCACTCCCTTTACTGTCTGTTTCATACTCTTTCAAATAAAAGCTAAAATACCAAAAGTAAATTATCAAAATGCATTTAGTTAGTACTAAATGTTTAAAATCCTCATGAATACTGTTATCTTTTTTACTTTACAGCGCAGCGCTGAAGGGCACTTGGTGTGTATGGTCCCAGACTGCCCAAATCCATCAAAGTGAATTCTTATCAAATGTTATTACGGTTGTGTAGCACAATGTACAAAGGCAGCTATTAGTAAACAATAATTGTATTTTTATCTTTGTAATCAAAATAAATAAAATATTTTTAATCATGTACCTAAATTTAAGATTCTGGTTTATGGGAGATGAAAAGCGCCGTCTGACTCCCCTCTGCCATCGCTGCCCCCTCTGAGTTGATGGTTATTGAATAACAGACAGTTTATGAGGCAGCAATAATGAAGCTTGTGTAGAAAGGGAATAAAGTGTGGACCAACAATGGGCAGTCTGTGCAGTGTCCTTCAAATGTGAGTAGTTTCTGACTAAGAAGCAGTTTATCTGCTTGATTTCGCAACATGGTCTCAGTTTTATAATCTTTTTTTTCCCCCCCCAACTCTCTCATCTTCTTTTGTTTAGAGTAATGTGTAATGTATTGTGGTATTTAAATCACATCTAGTGTGTGAAGCCTGTTTTTAAATATAAACAATAGCTAATAAATCAATTGCAAGCAAATATTCTCAGTTCTAAAGCCATTCAGCTCAACTAATGCCAAATCTTCAGAATTTAACTTTCTGTGACTGAATCCATAATTTTAGGAACTAGTGAATATCAGTTTTTCTTTTCTCTTTAGTTTTGTTTCAATCTTATAATAAAAATCACAAATTTACATCTTTTTTCCATTTTCTTGCTTGAGCTGTGGATAAACATCAGCATTATCAGGTTTTTCTTATCTATTAAGACGACAGGGATCTGTCACCAAAGCAGCCCGCCTCTGTTATCAATCTCTATATATCCTTCACACTTTTTAGTGATAAAAACAAAGCGTGTGCCAGCAGTAATAAATATTCCTTTGAAAGAAGAAAGACATTTAAATAAGAACAAGACAAAAGTAAAGCACAAGAGATTATACTTCAGAAGAGAAAGCCACTGGGGGCACAGTGGCTCAGTGATAGAGAGGTCGTCCTATAACCGGATGGTTGATTCTCATTCCCCTGTTCATACTGTCGTTGTGTCCTTGGGCAAGACACTTAACCCACCTTGCTTCCAGCTGTGGCACTGGTTTGTGAATAGATGAATGGAAGCTTAATATAAAGCGCTTTGATTGCCTAATAGGTGGAAAAGCTCAATATAAAATCCATGCCATTTATTTATAAAGTTTAGTCATTTTAATAGAGGGGTTTTAAACCATTGAAGAATAATTATAATATAATGTAAACAAATCATTTGTAAAAATAATTCCACTCTGGAGAGTATACACAAATATTTTTCAAATATTCCTTCATTTAGAACAGACTGAAAACTAAGACTTGTCTGCCTTTTCACTTTGGTTATTTAGCACTACAGGCCTCTTTAAGGGACTAAAACAATGTATCTCAAAGTTAAAACAGACTGCTTCCTGCAGTAAACAAAGAATATGATCTTTTCATTATACATGTTTTTGAAATGAAAACTGTCAAAATAATGACTATTAAACAACTAAAAAAGAGAGTAACATTGTGTGTGCATAAAACCTCTCTGCTCAGGCTTTCAGTCTGATCATTAAGGCACCAATTGTGGTTTTGTCACCTGAACAGCTTGTTCCAAAATGATACAAAGGAGGTGGAGTTAAAGGCACCAATCAATAACAGTAGCAAAAGGTAAAGAGTCATCATGACAGCAAAATGGTGTCTGAGAAGCCAGGAGGTGCTTCGGGAATTTCTAGGAGAAAAAGAAAAAAACTTTAACCAGAGAAACACATTAAATGATATTTTTAGACAAAATCCAATATTAACGTTTTTTTTGCCAAAAGCCTAATTACACTAACTACTCATACTGGTCATAAGAAATCATACATTTGCACAGGACTGGCTACAAACCTAAACAGGTGCCTCTTCTGGGAGTAAACAAGCAGGTACTTGACACGTAAAAGCTGATTGTTGGTGACGACAAAGTATTTCTGTGGTACATCTCCGCCTTCACTGTTCTTTGCCCTGGATCGCTGACGGTCGATGATTTCTGAGTCTGAAATGGTGGATGTTTATTATATAGCCACATTGGTTTTGTAGTTTTGTTGTCACACTTGTAACATTACCTTTTTTCTTCACTTGGCACTTGACATCAGGATGATCAATGACTTCACACAAGGCAACGCAGCTAAGCAGTGGACCTAAAAGGCTTTCTCTCCAGCCACTGCTGTGTGGGCTGTAAAGGACGGCCAGGCTGAGGTCACTGGTGAGATAGGTCCCCTCTCCAAACACAGAGTTCTGCACACAAAATAAAAAAATCTATTCAATGATTTCTGAAGAGCATTATACACACACATACATCAAGAATGAAAATAAGTAGATATAGGAAAAAATGTAAATCTACACTGACCTTATTAAGGTGACAGTGGAGCCCATTGTGAATGATAGAATGAATGTTTTCCAGGCGGCTCCCGTGGAATGCATAGAAGGTTTCTCTGCCTGCCCTTGTCTTCTCAAACCTGGCGTTCATCTGGTCATTGTATTCAATCTCAAACAAGAAGTCTGGTGCGGGTGCAGAAATTCCTTCACCTTTTGTCAGGTTGCAAAGTTGAGCATACTGAAGGAAATAAGAAAAGCAATCTTAATTTAAAGATGGGGAAAATATTTTGTTTTGGGATTTATTTGTGGCACTTGGCAGTTTCTTGGCTGTTTTTGTTTGCATTTTCCTGATAGAGCTCCCCCTACAGCTTTGGTGTAATGTTAAAAAACACTGTTGTAAAAACTCACTGGTGTAAAAACTCTTCCTGTTTGAACACGTTTTTCTCTGCTTTAGTTTTAAGACGGGTCTGCCACAATTAATGTCTGAGACTGACTGGGTTCAAGTGTTTGTGTGTGTAGGTTTGTTAAGCAATTTGTTTCTCGTAATACTTTTTGAATCCAAAGTACAGTGAGTTGCCAGCCATATTTTGCAAGGCTGGTTATCCCACTAAGAGGCGCCAAAGGGGTTTGGGACCCCATTCACCGCGGAATGAGCCATTAACCCATCACAATGACTCCGAAGCTGTTTTGTTTGGAGCAAAGTGTCTCTTTAAGATACTTCCAAATACGTACTGGTGTATTATTTGAACAAACAGTCTTTAGTCTGTGCTGTGTACCTCTTCTTTTTCTAGTGTTTTTACAGCAAAGCTCTTGGAAGAGAGAATCCAATGTACAAGAGCCAAATGATGATCTCCTTCTCCAGGTCGCAGCCTCACCAGCTCCCTTACACCAGGCAAAAACTTGACATCAGCCAACTGAAAAGGATAGATTAAGATTTAGGGTATGTTTTTAACTGAATTACTACCACCAAACAACTGATGATACCATACAATCGTCAATACATAAAAAATGTGCATGAGCAAATTGGAGTTTTTGCAGTGCATTACCAGTTCCTCAAAATCCTTATTGTCACCACTGATGTATCTGGGAGGGAAGGGTCTGAGCAAAGAGTCTCTCTTGTAGTTTTGAGCAGCTGCGACGAACAGGCTGCAGCGGAGGTCAGCAGCCACTGGGTCCCTGTGCAGACAGGAGCACACCAGCTCTCGAACGGCTTCAGCTGGGAGCGGTGGCTGCATTCCCACCTCTGCATGGCACAGGTGATAAGATAACATAAGAGAGGCACACAGATGTTAAAGAATTGCCAAGTTTACGTTTAAAATCAGTTATAAAACTAAACTAAAATTGCAGTTTACTTTAGCTTTAATGTCACCACAAAATCACCATACATACTATAAATATGACATACTTTTTATACTTTTATTTTTAAATAATGCATATAGATATCAAAAAGATATAAACTATTTGTGTAGCTTAAAAATAATCTTTTAGCTTTTGTTTTTTTCACTTGGTCTCCGGACACTGTTTGAAACGCACTTGCCACAATGTGATGTTTTGTTCTGTTCTGGTGAAACTAAAAGGACAACAGATTAAATTCATTTTGCTCCAGTACAAATAAGCACAGCAAAAACAAATTTGCATAAATACAACTTTTAATAAGAACTATCCACCGGAAAGGTCACATAAAAGACAGCACTCTGTTCTAATATCAGCTTTGTAACGCTATATATCTGTACGCATTTCCCCAAAACTTTAAAAGAAGCAGCTCGTGTTTAGTTGAGGTAGGATTAGCTGACAATTTGACTTAAACAAGCCAAGAAATATTTGCTAACAAAGCAGTCGTACATGTCTCGCTTTTGGTAATAAAACAGCACGAACGCTACAAGAGCCAGGATATATCTTATTAACTAATGGACACATTTTAAATGATGAACAAACTAGATTTAGAAAACAATAAGTTTTGCCCTTACCTTCACTCGTCAACTCATAGCACTTAGCACAACAGGAAGTGCTAACGCTAGCAATTGATATTGGTGCATTCAAGGCACCTCGTAGTAATAGACTACGTAATCAAAACCAAAATAGGAAATACAACACAGGCCAAATGTTTATTTTAGATATACTTTTTAAAAATATTAATTTGTGTTTTACATTAAACGTCAGGCACCGTAGAATGAAAAAACGTATTGTATTTTGCTAAAATGTTTTTAAGTTTTTTAAGGTTTTAGAGGGACCAGCGAAAGCACCATTTCATACCACAGCCAACAAAAGTCTCTAAAGGTGTCGCCAAAGATTCAGTTTAGAGAAGCAGACTTCACATTCAGCTAAAGCGCTGAACTACTTCAATGTAATTTTGAATGTGTAGTCCATAGAGGATATTCCACGATAAATTTTGAAATGGCTCAAATTTTAGTTCAGACAGCCACACTGGGTTGCTTGTACAAGGAAGTGCTAATTTAAACGGATAAAAATGTACACACACTTGTACTGATTGTATATTTTCATAAATTGTGGAAGCCTTGAGTTTTTTTAGGTGTGTTTTTACTGGTCACATCAGCAATCATTCTTGTGTTGTTGCTTCTATTTGTTTTGTCCAAAAACAGGAGAATATTGTTAACAATTTCAGGTCAAAAGTATTTGACCCCTGTTTTAATTTAACGCTATATTTAAACTGTTGAAATGTAAACTGCACTTACATTTTGTAACAATGAAAATAGGAGAACTCCCGATATTCCTATTGTGTATTGATGTATCTTTAAACGCAGTTAACGTGCGGCAAATCAGATTTAATTTCGTAAGAGCCTACCTTACCCATGACCTCACCCTGTGCTGTGATTTCAGCACTCTGGACAGCGTCAGGCAACAGCGGAAATGAATTCACGCTGAATCAACCCCACCTCTTTCTGATTGGTCCGCTTTAGGCCAGCAACAAATCCCGTTTTTTACCATCTAGGCCTGCGCTCGGGTGGTTGGTAGGATAAAAGCAGTGGATGGGTTTGTGCGTAAAATAAAGACTACACATCACGTGATACATTTTTACTCTCAATATCTTCATTGGAGGATATCTTTTTTGTGGCTCATCCTCTTCACATCAGCAGCTTCTGACCTCTGTGTGTTCATCAAATTGTTCAACGTAAATGTATACATAGGATGCTACTGAAACAGACGGAGGCATTTTAGCTACGCTGTGAACAAGAGGTAAGAATTTCTTCTACGTAACTGTGCCTCCATTCATTGGAGTGTAGCCAAGTCAAACCAATATGGTGAAATTAACAATCATTTGGCTTTATGGTAATAGTTAGTGTTCGATCTAGTCTGTGTCCGGTGTTTGACCTGCTCGACGTCTGGATGGAGTAGCAGGGCTGAAGGACGCTCTCCTCACGAAGCACGGTGTCCTACTGCAACATCTCAAATCTACATACACAGAACACTTTTAGCATCTAAAGCATCCGAAAGCATACGACATTGTTGCCGGTGCCCTGTTTTGTGCATAGGAAGATGCTATTTTCTTTATCACAGGCCAAATGCCTTCTTAGCATAGGATGTGGTGTCATTGTGCCACATCGCGTTTATTGACAAGATAAGGCTTGAACAAACGGTTTATGGTGCCAAACAAACTCTCCCTGCCTTGTTGTGTGCCTAATAGCGTAATACATTTCAAATCACGACAAGGCCACACCTTACCCCACAGCTTGTCCCATCGAGCTGCAGGCTAGCTTATGTTAATCAGAAGACATATAACCTTTATTTACAAACTTTATATCAGTGAGATGCCTATGATTAACACTGGAAACCTACATGAGAGGATTGAATATGTTTGGTGAGTATGAGTATGTGAGTATGAATGGTCTAATCAACCTGAGCCTCTCTCTCTCTGTAGTTTTGTCTGTAGAAAGCAGTCCAGTGTTCAAGTTTAGAAGTGAAATACTGAAGGATCATCATGGCTGGTAAGCTTTAACAGTAATGTTGCTAATTTTACCAAAGCCTCTTATTTATTAAAGCATATTTACTGTAAAAAAATTAACCACAGTGATTATCAATGCAGCAGTAGAAACCTTCAGGTCCTTGTGTTTTAGAAAACAACTTCCCCCCACTGCCTCGATTCATCCCCCTCAAGCCCTGTTTTTACCAGGACTTCAATGAGATCCCGGACCCACACCGCACCATGTGCAAACGCCTCTATTACCTATGGATCTGTAAGTGTACCTATGCACCACTGTAATCATTTACACAATTTATGTTACATTTCGTTTTTAATGACTTTATTTTATCTTTACAATGTTGATTTCTATTTGACAAGAGACTGCATTCAGACATTTTATGACTCTCAGAATTTTTGTTAATGCAGACTTAAAGCAGTAACCAATTAATAACTTGCCTTTAAATAAGGACAACTATATTAATATTTTATAAATTATTATTATTATTATTATTATTATTATTATTATTATTGTTGTTGTTGTTGTTATTATTATTATTATTATATTGTCTGTTATTGAATGCTTTAATAGAGACTTAATAATAGACTTAATAACAGAATTTAGCATGTTGTAATTACTTTAAACAAACTTAGAACAAAAATAATTAAGTCATGTATCACGTTACTTATGTTCTGCCGTTTAAAAGCATGAATATAAGGTTTGTCAGCAAATAATATACTTGTTCCCACATTGATACTAGCAGAATATAGCAGAAATAGCAGTGTGCACATTATTATAGCTTTGAGATAGAAGCAAACAATGTAGTGCTGTGTATGAAGATAGATGAACACATAGTGAAAGCATAATATGGCTTTTTGAAAATATCCGCTTGTATTTTTGTGATTCTTACATTTTCTGTGATGTTCACAGTGAATAGTGCCACTCTGGCGGCAAATCTGATTGGCTGCCTGGCGTGGATGTGTGGTGGAGGTGGAGCGACCAACTTTGGCATGGCCATCTTGTGGCTTATCCTTTCACGCCCTGCTCTTATGTGTGCTGGTTCAGGCCCATCTACAAGGCCTTCAAGTATGCTGCTTCCACCTTACACTGTGTACCTGCCATTTTGTTGATTCAGTTTTTGTAATGCTGATTATTCTCTCTGTGCAGGACTGACAGCTCTTTCAACTTTATGGCTTTCTTCTTCGTCTTCATGGCCCAGGTTGTGATCAGTATAATTCAGACTGTTGGTATCCCGGGCTGGGGAGTGTGGTAAGTACACAGATGCATCAGTTTAACGTGTAAAAATAAATAAAACATGCACCTATTATTTTACAAAAAAATCTGAAGATGTGCCCTGTGACAAATTTTTAATGCATTGTGTGCAATGTGTACAGTGGTGTAAGGCCGCACAAATGGGCCATAATTAAATTATGTACACTATTTACTTTTTAAAATGTTATCTCCCTTTTCCTTGCTGTTTAGTTTTTTTTATTACCAAGTATTGTTTGTGCATTGTTTCGTGCTGAAGCATTTCTCTATTATGTTTATTGTTGTGAGATTGTATTTATTTTATGAAGTCTTCATGGGCCCAGCAACAGCCCTCCCTGCTCTGCCAATAATTAAATTAATAATTATCTTTGTGTAGATAATTTCAACTTTTGAGGTCTTTAGAATATAATTTCTTTGTTGAATTAGTGTAACTAACAATATCTTGGTTACCAGAAGAAAGCTTAATATCACTTTGATTTAATAATTTTCACTGCTGTGGATACTAAAACTATGCCAATGTGACTTTTATTATTTCTACCAGTGGCTGGCTGGCTACAATCACCTTCTTCAGCACCAACATTGGCTCAGCTATAGTCATGCTGATTCCCACTCTCATGTTTACTGCAGTGGCTGTGCTCTCCTTCATCGCCCTCACAAAGGTGACCTAAGCTTTCAGTTTGAATTGTGATAGTAGAAAATACAATTATAAACTCTAACACCCATATGTCTTCCAGGTTCACAACTTCTACCGTGGCAGTGGTGGAAGTCTGGGTAAAGCCCAGGAGGAGTGGACCTCTGGGGCTTGGAAGAACCCACAAGTCCAGGCGGCCGCTCAACAGGTTGCGGTGGGAGCTGCACAGGGTGCCATGCAGCAGAACCAGTACTCAGCGGCTCCCACCTACAACTACGACGACCCGATGTAGGACAGAGGAGGGGGCCATGGAGCATGAGAGATAAAAAGGGATCAATTAAGAATTCAGAATTAGGTGCCCTTCATTTCAACTCAGTGTTAGCTCAAATTAAAAAGAACAATTGAGAGACACATATATGGAAATACACATATGTTGTATGTTGATACACATGTAGAATATATTTAAGTCAAAACATTAGATGCAACAGAACAGGGAGTTTTTAAAAAAAAAGAAAAAAACAATTCTGTTCAAAAGTTTTACTTTCCAGCTGACACTCCTGTAGCTAAAGCCAGTCCCCTGAGCTTCATCAAAGTATTCAGTTGTGGTCACCTCTCTGTAGTAAAATTGTAATTGACATATTTGACTTCTTTTTATTCTTGAGCTTCTTTTTTCAAAATCTGGATAAGCAAATGTTAAAATGACCAAATAGTACAGAACAATTTCACACTTTCAATTAAAATCCAATGCTTTTTAGCTTCCTTATACCAACTAACAACCAACATTTTCATTTAGGAGTATTTTTTTTACATCTCAGGTAAAGTGTGACAGCTAACTTTGAAGTCCCTAGTCTTTATGTCAGACCTTTGTGTCTTCTGTCTTCACCTTTTGACAATAAAGGGGGGCTCGGTTTGGTCATTTTACACAAGTCATTTTACACTAAAGCAGGGTTCAGTAAAAATCCATGTTCACAGTAAAGCACATGCTATATTAGGGTTTAAACAAATTTAGATAAAACATTCCAATTTAACTTTGTATAGGTCATAAAATGAAAGAACCAAAACACATGGACGTACAGTAAATATTAATAATCATTGTTGTAGGTGGACACAGTGTTGTATGATGGATGTTCCCCCTTTGGAAATTTCCCCACTAAACCCTAAGTGTAATTACTTAAAAGACTACATGTCTCTGAAGCTCTGAATTTCAGGCCTTAGCGTGTCATTTAGTGACTGTTGATGTTATTCCTTAATTTGTTGTAAATGAGTGAAGATATTTAAATTAATCAATTTATTTCACTTTTTAAAAACAAGTGAAAGAGAGACTGTATGTGTAGCCCTTGTGAGGCCTGATGTGTCCCGTCCTTGTTTTCAGTTTCAACAGTCCTTCAAGATTCAGTAGATGGTTATTACACAATAATACCGTATTAGACTCGAAACAGATGTAAAGATATGTATCTGAATGCTTCTTATTTCCAATCTTGTGAGTTGTCTTGTTTGATTGTGACAGTGTGGTATTCAGTAGACAAGTTTGTTGTTTTGTTTTTCAGTTGTTGTTTTTGTACTGACCTATTTTCTTGTGTATTATGGATGGTGTGTGTATGAGTTAGAATCCAATGTTCTCTGTGTTTTTCCATGGCTGTGGGTTGGTTAGTTTAAAGTTTCATTTTTAAAGTGATAGTCCAGTATTTTGTTAAAAAGGGGATATGGTGGGATAGGTAACTTATTACAAGCAATGTGGCAACATACATTTTGGAACTATTCTCTATATGAGCCTTTTAATAATGTAAAGCTCACTTTCATGTGATGTCATGTGTTTTGTGACATTGCTCCTGTTTCTCCAAAGGTGTGACACAGTAGGGAATAAATGATCTATACAAAAGTAACTAAAAGACCACCTTTACAAAACACTGAACTAGTTACCTTAAACCAGGGTCAATATTATTTCAATTTCAAAAGTCACATTTGCTTTGCTCAGAGCAAACCAAATTTGTGATGTGGAGCAATACAAACAAATATAAAATGGTATTTATTAGAACAAAGTGCTTCCCTGTCTTTTAGAGGAGGCAGACATTATTTTGACTGTAGTAATGATTGTAATTGTAAAAATAAGGCCAATTTAAAATGAAGACAACTAGAAAATCTGTCCGTTCACCAGCAGACACACACGTATTTATGAACAATAACCTAAACCGTTTATGTGCAATTTATCTCTTAGTAAACACACAGGGTTTTGGTTTCTGTAATCATTATGCACAGTGACCTTTCTGTGTGTAGTAACCTGTCTTCATGGTCTTTGGTGAATCTGGGACCATGTGTACATACAGTACAGTAAAAAGTGTTCATTACAGTTGTATAGTTGTTGTGTAGCAATACAATGGACGTGTACTCTGCATTTTGCATTTTGCTTATCATGCTGTAACAAAGCTTCTAAAGCCATTCCTCATCAAATTCCTAACTTATACCTATTATACCTAACTATGAGTAGATACAGTATATATATATACATATATATATATATATATATATATATATATATATACATATATATATATATATATATACATATATATATATATATATATATATATATATATATATATACATATATATATATGATACCGTATGAGCTAAGGTAAATAAATGCCATGGATAAACACTCATTATGAACATGTTTAAACTGATGGGTCTGTAGTATGAGGAGGCTGTGTCTCCATGAGTGAAGTAAATGAGGAATACCTTTTTGTGTATTACTTTTGTATTATTTGGTCTTATCCTAATAGATATTAAAGAGTTATTGTTGGAGTCTGTATTCAGTAGAATCTTTTGACAACTAGCATTTCTTTCACACAAACTGATCAAAATGACATTGGAATTTGTTTTTTCTTCTTTACTTGAAACAATTATCAAAACATAACAGTTAGCTAAAACAAAACAGGAACTTCCTCAGTGGAGCTACAGTTTCAGTGTTAACCCTGCAGTGCTTTAGCAGATTTCACCATTACGGTCCCGAAGGTCCAAATTAGTGATGAAATATTTGAGACCAGTCTTGTCTTATTTGTTTGTTCTTGAGACTAGATAAAAACCTCAATCATTTGATATTCAATTAAAAATCCTACTCTACCCCTTCTCCTTCACCAAACACTGACCTCCATGAGTCTGGACTTGGTCTAAGACTGGACGAGCTCTGCCTCCTTCACTAAAAACCAACCCCTCCGTGAGATTTGACTTGAAAACAGGGCTTAGACTGTTTGGATTTTTCCTGGTATCTATTAGTACATTGTGCACTGGTTCTGGTCTTGACTTAGTCACGGTAGTGTAAATTCTTGTCCATGGTGTCATGATCTTGGTACGCTCTGGTGTTGTTTTGGTCTTGGTCAGTACCCTAGTCTTTCTTTATTTTTTATTCCAGATACAGTACATGTAATGATAAACATTAGCTATAGCCCATGTTCAGTCTAGTTAGTCTACATAAACCCGTCTGGTTAAAGGCATTGTATTTTTGCACTTAAAACACCTACACAGTTTAAAATTATTTTAGATTATTTTGATTTCAAGAACTCATACACAGCATTACGGCTAATAGGAAATGAATGACAACTGGTGACTGACAATAGAGAGTAATATTTGACAGTGGCTAGATTTGCTTCTTTAATGACATTCTTCACAACAACTGAACCATAGATCTTTGTAACTACAACATAAATCCTTAATTTGTGAGCCTTTAACAGTTTAATTCACAATTCCCATATCAAAACCAACTCATCAAATGTCAGTTGTGGCTTTTGACACATTTTGGGGCTGAGGCGTAATGTTTTCCACTGCTGACATGATTTCTTGCAGTTTTGCAGAACAGAACAGGAAATGGCCTATTTTTCAAAAGCAGGAGAGAAGCGTCCTCTGAACTAAAATAAATAGCACTATGGCTATATCAGCGTCTCAGTAAAAAAACACTAAAAATCAAATATTAACTTTAAAGGTATAATATGCAGGGTTTTCATGGCCCTCTAGCACAAGGTAGAGGTGAACATATTTATAATCCCACAACTCTGTACTGTATTTTATCATTTTTCTTCTTAGCTCTTAGCCAATAACAGATGAAAATACAGCTAAATTATGTAACAGGTGGCTGGACTCTATTCAAAAGCCAAAGTAATCCTGGATTTGACTTTTACCCAATGATGGGTGCTAAAAAGAAGATGGGGCAAGGGTCAGTCTTTTTTATGTTTGCCTGGAAATCCTGCATATTATTTCTTTAAAGCAACAGATTCAATTCCATTTTGATGGCTCCCTAACATGAAACAGGATAATAACCACAGTCCAATGTGCTTTAAAAGAGATTGTGGTCTTAATCTAACACACACTACATAGCACACATGCAATAATCTTAAAATTCTTTATTCATAAACTTGATGCAAGTTTACAAATTACTGTACATGGTCAAAATTTCTTCAAATAAAAACAAAAACAAAAACTAAAGCAAACCAACAGTGCCAGATTTTGTTATCCGTTTGTTGGTGTGAGAAAATCAATTTTTAAATTGAGAGAGACAAATCTGTTTAACAACCAGTCCAGTTCGAGAAGCCGATTCACCACAGCACGTCAATGAAACTCACGTCCTTCTGAGCAGACTTTTGGCATTGGAGGGGTCAACCTTTCAGCTTAAGAAACCTAAAAGCTCCTCCCTCCTCAGCTTTCTCTGCTGTGTAAGATGAACAAGAACAGGATGCAGAGCAGTGGACAAAGAATAATCATTCAGGACATCAAATATTTAGCTCATAATGTCCATGTTATTGACCTTTACAGACACATTTCTTTTGCCAGCTGTGCAAATGATTTTATCTGGAATATTTCAGATCGCACTCTGTAATGCATCTCCAGATACAAAAGGCAATATATTAATGTGGGGGTTTAACAGGTGCCTGTTGGGTTACAACCATCCTGCATCCTGTCTTGCATTGCAATTGAAGAAAACAAGTCCAAAAGAATGTAAAGCTCAATATGTGTCACTGACATCAGATCAGTGAACAGGCCAATGTACACACCATGGAACCAAAATATAACCCTTCACTCGACCTGTACAAGTAGCAATTTACATCCTAAATATTGTTTGTTACCTGAGTTGCCATTCAAACATACTCTAATACGCTGATACATACATTCAGTGTCCTGTAGTATGTAGAACAGCAGTACTGATTGATATTATATTGCATGTTCAATGTTAACAATGCACCTAATGCACATCATACAAGTTTTCAGTGTGGTACATCTTGACAAGTGAAGGAATGCTAGAGATGGGCCTCTAAGGTGACTCCAGCTGTAATAAATCTTACAGGGGTGTAGTTTGAGATATTCACAGAGAATGGGCAACCCACAGCTGTAATGAAACGTCCAAAAGCCTTCATTTATGCCTGTGTAAAGCTTCGGCCAGAGCGATGAACATATTACAACAACCCCAGTTCACACCTATCTGGACACAGGACTTCATTTTCTGTTTTTGCATCAAATTAGCCATCACACTTGATAGCTATTACAGAAAAGATGACCGACGGCAGAGGCGAGTAAAGCAAGTATAAAAAAATAATAAGGCAAAGTTTCTCTTTATCTTGAACCGATAGCACAAGCCTTGTTTTGTCGTCTTTGACCACATGTGGATTTGCTCACTTTAACAGTTTGATTCTGCCTGGCCCATTATGATTCAAAGACTTAGATGTAGGAGCTAAAACATACTGAATGGTAAGTCATCTTTTGGTAAGTCATCTCAATTTAAAAGATAAGCCTCAAAAATATAAAACTTGCTTATTTTGTCTAGGCTTCTCAAATAATAAAAGCTCAAATAATATTCCTAAAACAATATTTGCATTTGTGTACCAGTTAAGTTCCAAAACAAAAAAGAAATAAAAGTTCTTAAAAATAAACACAAGATTGTGTGAGGTGCCACTTAAGAGCTTCAGTATCATTGTTCATTTATTTCACATAGGGGTAACTGACTCTTTATGAAGCCCAGTTTGTCAAAGCAGCAAAAGAAAACGCATTTCCCCTTAAAGAGAAATGTTTTTTAAAAGACAAATGAGCATATTTATAAAACAGGACTAGTGATATCCTCACATCACCCATCTCATTAGAACAATGAGGACAAGCAAGGCCATGTCAGAATGAAGTCTTTTCCATAGCAGACGAAGGAATACTTGTCAGATGAGCCAACGAGATGGTTTCCACAAGAAAAGGTGATATAATCCCAGTAAGTCAAAAGGGGGAAGTGTTAAAAGGATTTTGACCCAAAGACATTTTCCCAGTGCATAGTTGTGGTAACTCCTTATCCGTCCTCTTTGGGTGGTGTGTACCAGCCTAAAAAATAATAAAATGTATTAAGAGATATGCTTGCTGTTAAGCCACACATCTACTCCTCAAAAGACAACAGCTTATAAGTACTGTTTCTGGTTCGGTGCCGTCACTAATCAACAAGTAAACATTGAAATTTCACAGAGATCTATTTTGTGATCACTCTTGAATGCACTTTAATGTTATCATATTTGGTCACATCACCCCTACAATACAATCCTAGCTGTGATATGCACCTCACACATAATTTAGGTTAATTTTTGATCACTACTTAACAGACATGTACTGAAACAGCAAGTCAATCTCCAACCATAGTCTCCCAAACAACAGTGATCTGTTGACAGTTACTTACCATTCTTTTCATGAATCTGCACAAGGGATTTGTAGGACTGTTGTGCTCTGGCAAGATTGTACTGGTTCTGAAAAAAAGAAAAATGCACCTTTTAAAAGAGCCTTAAATTTATTTAACACAGACATTCA
Source organism: Perccottus glenii (assembly GCA_024416835.2). Lineage (NCBI taxonomy): Eukaryota > Metazoa > Chordata > Actinopteri > Gobiiformes > Odontobutidae > Perccottus > Perccottus glenii. The sequence goes on from CM044563.2 coordinate 8,520,148, forward strand.
CATGAATAATAAATGACAATGACATTACCTTATTGGCTCCAAACTGCACCCTGGCTTTACCTTTCACCAGGGTTGCATTTATCTGCATTATGACAGACTCTATGGAGTAGGCACTGCTCCAGCCCTGAAACCACATCAGAACCGATAAGACAGGGTCCTCTGCTAATTACCTTTGAAAGGTTTGTGACTTTTCCATACCTGTTTTGTGAGAAGCTCCATACATAGGGCCCCTCCTCCAAGAACATAACTGTAAGAAAGTACAGAGGCACATTGCTGAGGATTGAAATGTGTTTCTAGTGAGTTATGGTTACAAATGTCTGCATTTTCATTAAATCATCAAAAGGGCCTTAAACCTTGGGGCTAATAAAAAAAAAAAAAAACATGGCTGTGCTTTAAGAAACCAGATACTTAATCAACACTGAGTATTCCAAGTACATCCAATGATACAATGGCTAATCAAGTTTAGATCTTAAGGTTGAGCCCATTATTGGAAATTAAGCCTGTTTGTTCCAACATTATACAAGGCAAACCTTGGTTAAGTAATGGTGAAAAATGTGGTCCAATATATAAATCATGTACTTTCTTGAGAGCAGTTTATCTTTACATTAACAGTAACAGACTCACCCTCCAGAGAGCACAGGTGACACTACCCGTACAAAAGGTGGGTCAAAGGGAAAATTATCCTGTATTGAGAAGGAAAAAAAACTCAAGTCTTAAGAAAGAAAGTTGAAAAAAACAATATGTAAAAGATATGTCAAAGAACTCACTTTGTAAGAGAAATTTAGTAGAATGTAGTCCACTCCCTCTTTTTCTTTTAAAACCTGCAAGTCACTATGTAATGGACTATCTGGGTCTACCCTGTAATAAAAACAACAGGTCGAACCTCACAGAAAATATGTAATTCAGTATACAATGCTGAAAATAACACAACTGAATGTAATCTTACGTTCTTAACTTGACGTGCCAATCATAAAGGCTGTCATTAACTAGTTCAACTGAATAAATACCTGTAAAATTACACAAAATGGCTTTTGGTCATGGGACAAAAATACAAATCATTACAGCAGAAAATCCAGTCATCTACTTACCTGTCTTATAACTCTGTGATCTGTAGATCTCCCTGAGTTCCTTCATTAGGCGGTCTGAGGCTTGCACAGAGCCTGACACAGCCCCCTACAACAAAGAATAGATCCAAATTTAAACAAAAAGATGGTAGCAATGAAAAACAAACACTATGAAAAAATCTGACAGGATACAGTAATTTACATAATCCAATGAGCACGTACATTCAAGTGATCCTGTCTCTGGTTTTTGCGAATTTTTTCCAAAATGGCCAGGTTTTCTTTCTCAATGCCATCGTCTTCTGACTTTTTCCCATCTACTGGCTCCTCTTCTTTCATGTCGTAATGGTCCAGATCTTGATCCAGGTCAACGTCCTGCTGCGGCAGATTAAGTTCGGATACGGTTTAAATACAAATTAGTTCACATATCTACTGTATGTTAGTTGACTAAACTGTCAGAAAAAAACCTCTCCCATTTCTTCCTCCTCCTCTTCTTCAGATGTCACCTCATCTGATGGCCCATGCTGCAAGATTAAACAATGTCAGCTTGTGAAAACTATAAATTTAAAAGTAAAAGTGGGTATGAAGCTGACCTTTCGCTCTTGGGTGATTGGGCCAGCTGGTAGAGGCTGATCGAGCATTTCCACATCTGGATGTTGTGGCAGATTATACAGTCGACACAAATCACATATTAGCCGCTTTAATTGCTGAAGAAGCTGCAACAAAACAAAAATGTAAAATTAAAAATAGATTTTAATCAATAATATACCGAATTTTATTGTCAGTATGAACTCACCAATGTGCTTCCTTTTCTAACATCCTCTAGCCGCTCTAACACCTCAGCCAGACTAGGATCATCTGAGTCAACAAACCATATTGGTGGTGTTGAGGGATAGGATTCCTGCAGAAGGTAAACAAAGGCAAATTCAGTCTGTCTACCAGCTCAAGACTCTGCTGTGTACCGATAATATTCTGTTTTAAGGATATACATGCCATAGAGACAAATATGTCTTGCATAAAATGAGATGACGCTAAAAGGCCTTTCCAAATGCCATGGCCCACACAGCCACCTACTGAACATAATAGTCCACTGCCTGCCTTGGAGCTATAAGAATATTTTGCACTCTGGCAAACAATGAGCAGAGTGAAGTACAGTGTTTGTGAAGTTATACGGCAGACAACTCACACAAGGTGCAGGAATTCTTTTGCAAGTAAATTAATGTTGTAAGCCATTAATATTTGGAAAAACAATCAAATGCACATAGGTTGATATGCAAAGGTGAGGGAGTTTAGAGTAAAGCTGTGTGCATTTTGTCTTGGTGATTAGCATTTGTGTTATCTATGGATGATGTCTTTCACCACCTTGAATTAATGCTTCTTAACTTAAACTGTTGGACCTAGGGTACTAATCACATTCGGGGAAAAAAACAAACAGTGACTGCTGGTTTGATACTGGAGAAGGTACATTACACTTAGTAGTTTTCTCATAGGCATCAGTCTATTTGCTGAAAGAGCATACAGCCTACTGTACCCACAGCCACATACGCAACAGAATTGTACATTAATGAGGCATAGGTTCAGACAGTTCCTAGCAAAACTTTGGCCATTTTTAAAACGGTCGACTGATGTCTTCATTTTAAATAAATTGTAGACAAAGCCAGTGAAGTCCAACGCCAACAACACAACGTTGTTATTGTTGCAGTAGTATAGCAAACTATAACGCAGGTATTTAGCTAACAAACAGAGCTCGTGTTATCTTTACTTTCAGATATCAAGCTACTAGCAAAAGCTGCCGCGACGTCGTTCATAATCAACGGCATTTTATTGTGCTTTTTGTGGCCATCTTTTCGGCGTTTTGGTAAATCACAGGGTATTCTCAAACCTAGATGATCAAAATTGAAACAATAAAAGAAAGACACACTTAAATCGCAGTTTAGGGTAAACACGGAACCTTCCGCGCACTGGTTTGGTTTCAGTCGATAGTCTGGGTTAGCAGTGCGGAGAGCTGGCCTGGACTCACCGTAATGTTGCAGTGAATAATAAGACGCTTCTCTCCTGTTACGTTAAATTGGCAACTAAGTTCGTCTGGTTTCCAGTCTATTATTCTGAACCGTTCGTGATTTCGGTCAAAAATTGACTCCAAAAACTTAAGTTCGGCCTTCAGCCCCGAAACCGACATCTTCTGCTCATCGCACAGCAGCAGGCCGCGGGCAGAGGGGAAGTCAGGGCGGAGTGCGACCGCGCGCGCAGTGGAGCGCCTCTACGGATCTCGCATGTTAGCGTGAGAACAACAACAAAGGGCTGAGCAATGTTGACTGGACCAATCACTGTAATGTCTCACTGGACAACACATTATTATAATTTTTGTGTGATTTGTATTGTATGACACAAAATCAGTGGCAAACAACAAGTCATTATAATAGGCCCCAATGCAATGCAAAAATGTCTTCATTCTAAAGAAATGTCCCGTTCATTGTCATGTTCAAATTCAGTAATGTTTGGTTCTTTACGTGTTTTTTTTAAAGTGGCAGTTCAATGACACCAATTCCACATTTTTTGTCAAGACTAATGAGCAGGTGGGAACTGTAAAAAAGCCCTAATATTAAACAAAACAAACCAAACCATTCACAGCAAATGTGAGAGTAGTACTTTAAAAAATATATTCATTTTTTTTCATTCATGAATGAAAAAAAAATATATATAAATTATGAAAACAACAAAACTGTAGGCTGCTGTCAGTGCTGGAGGTAAACAATCGTGGGACATCTCATGTTATGTGCACTGTCACTAACTGGACACCAGATGGCTCTACAGACAGCTGTCCGGCTCCACTCGCTGCTTACAGGGGTCTGAACCAGGAAGTAGTGATAGAAGTAGCCCAGTGAGTGGACACTGTTCTGTGATTATTTTCACAGAAAAGTTTAGAGTCTAAAGTGGAGAGCACGTACCCTGTGACAAGCTGTGATTTTGAAAAAGGTATAATAAGTTGGACTTCTTTGAGTTGGGTAAGTGTTTATTACTTAAGTTAACATAAATACATTTGGAACAAATATAAAACTACATTGACTCCATAAAACAATACTGAAAGATAATTTACTGTATGTAGTGTGTCAAAATTGAATCAAACGATGTCATGCATGTGTTCAACTTAAAAGGTATGAGCAATTGTCTCGAGCTAAAGCTGAAATAATGAGGCACTCGAAAAGATGCATTGAGTAATAAACCTGTATTTATTTAGTAAGTTATTTAATTGAAACGAGCAAAAGCAAACACAATACATTTGATTCTCCAGACCCTTGTCTGGGCAAGGTCCAAATGGTTGCGTCAAAGCTGAACTTTATACCTGATAATGATATAAACCTGATAAAATTGAAAAAGTTGGCAGGTACATAGTAACCAAGGCTGCATGCATCTTACACATACAAGATGAAATACTGAAATGTGAATTGCATTCTCTTTTGTCTTTAATCTCAAGACACTGTTTTCTGTTTATTAAAGGTCTGTTGGGGACATCAGAATGAAGGCACCTTTGATTACCTTTTATCTACTGCTGATGCAACTGTCTAGGTCTTCAGGGGGTAAAATCCTGGTGTTTCCATTAGATGGCAGCCACTGGATAAACATGAAAATACTCCTGGAGGAACTGCATGCCAAAGGTCATGAGATAACAGTGGTGCGCATGTCACAAAGCTGGTACATCAGTGAGAAGTCTCCTCTCTATTCTTCTATTAGTATACCCAGCTCTAGTGCATTTGAAGAAAGCTTTGAAGTATTTTTGTCACAACAGTTAGCGTTACGGCTTAAGACTAACCCTAAATCTTTTTGGTCTCGCATGTGGACTCATGTTCAGATGGAGTCACTGATGGTTGAACAGTTCAGAATTTTCCATATGCAGTTAGCAGAACTCATAGTTCAGATCCTTGAAGACAAAAACTTGATCCAGAGACTTCGCAATGCCAAATACGATATGGTTTTGACTGACCCTGGTGTCGGTGGAGGGACAATACTGGCCCGTTACCTCCAAGTTCCTCTGGTATATAATGTCAGATGGACCATTCAAGGTGAAGGTCACTTTGTCATCGCTCCTTCACCTTTGTCTTACGTTCCTTATACTGCTACAGAGTTGACAGACAAAATGACATTTCCTCAAAGAATCAAGAATTGCTTTAGTTATGTACTGGGAATGTATTTATTGTCATACATCTCTGAACCTGTTTACAAACCGATACTTAAACACTACTTTGGTCCTGATGTAGATTACTCCACATTTTTCCTGGATGCTGATATATGGCTAATGAGAAATGATTTTGTCTTTGAATACCCACGTCCAACAATGCCCAATATTGTCTACATGAGTGGTTTTCAGTGCAAGCCTCCTAAAGCACTCCCCGCAGACTTGGAGGAGTTTGTTCAGAGCTCTGGTAATCATGGGGTCATATTGATGAGCATGGGAACTTTAGTCACAAACCTCCCCCAAAAAGTAAGTGAGGAGATTGCTGATACTTTTGCCCAACTACCTCAGAAAGTTATATGGAGGTATGTAGGTCAAAGGCCTGCCAATCTGGGCAATAACACACTGCTGGTCAAATGGTTTCCACAGAATGACCTCTTAGCACATCCCAAAACTAAAGTGTTTGTAACTCATGGTGGAACCAATGGTGTTCAGGAAGCAATTTACCATGGAGTCCCAATAATTGGAATTCCATTATTCTTTGACCAGCCTGAAAATCTGTCTAGGGGAAAAGCCAAGGGAGGAGCTGTGGTGTTGGATATTGCTGAGCTCGACAAGCACATATTTGGAGAAGCCTTAAAGACAGTACTGAACGAACCATCTTACACAAAAAACATACAGAGGCTCTCAAGGCTGCACAAAGACCAGCCAATGAAACCACTGGACCAGGCAGTGTTTTGGATCGAATATGTGATAAGACACAAAGGAGCCCCTCATCTAAAGTCAGAGTCCAACAAAATGTCCTGGTTTGTTTACCACTCATTGGACGTCATTGTGGCTTTGCTCACAGGTTTTCTGATGTTAATATACACATGTGTTTTCGTTGTAAGGTTTGTGTGTAGAATGATATTTGCAAGAAACAAAATTAAACAGGGATGATGTTAAAAAGTTTTTTTGTTCTATAGGAATAAGATGCTTTAATAATAAAAATGTATTATTATTCTAATTCTTATATGATTTGTTTTTAATCATGATTTTTATGTGCAATGCATTGCAGAAAATAGTTACTATATTATTCAGAACTCTTTTATAATTGTGTAATTCATTGTTAAGTCAGTAGGGTAAATAGCAAGACATCAGAAACTTCTGTTTTTGGATATAATATGTTTTCTACTTAGTAAAATTAAACACAAGTTACAACCAATGCACTAGTTGGTTTGTTATGGAAATGCTTCACTTTCAAAGGTGGAAAATGTAGGCGCTATATTTCTTCCATATATTTTCATATTTATCCTATACTATAGTATACTATAACAAAAGTATGGGCAGTACTTGTTTCTCATGATTCTCTTAAAAATGTTTTTATTCTATTGTACTAATTAAAACTATAGTAGCCTACTATGCAATAGATGGGAGGTGCTTGAGTTTGAAACATGAGAGATTGAAAACAGATTAGATATCCCAAACTCAAATGTGCACCGGTTTCCAGTGTCAAGTGTCAGGAACCTTAAGTCTGTAATGCTTCTAATGTCACCGCCTCAAGACCTGTCATTCATCTACAGCTGAAACCATATGGTCCAATGGATTACAATACAGTTTAAAACACTAGAGGACTATACACGTTTTCTAATGTAGGCCATTAAACCTTTTTGTAATGGCATTCAACTTCACTTCTGACGGGCATAACTGACTCAATGATATCAATTGTAAAATATATTTGTTCTCTGGATCCACTCAAGAAACAAGGAGCCTAGTAGGTGTCAGTAATTAACCTATATTAGTTAAAAGAGAAATAGGATTAAACGTCTGCTTAAAGCACAGTGTGCTGTTAAGGTGGCTTAGTGAGACAGGTCTTAACACACAACCCATTAGGCCAAGTAGAATAGTAGAACTAGCGCAGTTAGTTAAAGCTATGGATGAAAAATGAATGAATATATATAGTATATACACAATATATAATATATACACAGTGGTCAGTATATTATTGTGAAAGTCAATATACCCTTAAACCAATTGCTTATGTCTGCTTTACTTTATTGTTTATTTTTTGTGTGTATAAGAACGGAAAATACAGCAAAACAAAAATGCATTTAAAAGCTAGAGTAGCCTAAACCTTGATTTTAATTTAACACAGCAACAAGCACTGACAGAGGATGGGACAGGCAAACATTCACCAGGAAATCAGGCATTTTGTACCTTTAAAGATGAGTTAAATATTTTTAGAATAATGCAGGCCTAATAACTATATTATTACACAGTATTTTGTTGACTGGTTGGAGTGGTTTGCAATTCAGTAGGCATACATCTTAGTAGGAAGAACCCATACTAACAGTAAACCTAAATCACAATTACAGCTCTATAGACTAATTTTCTTTTATAAAAGAAAATATTGCCTGCATTGTCTTCTTCAGTAGGTCTATATTTCTACAACGTGTGGCCTAATGCAGTTCTTAAAATACAGATGATGAACTAGGTTAAACTAATCCAATAACCGAAAACAAAATTTAAAAAGACACTCCGCGCTCCTCTAAGATCTCGCGGGATTTAAGAATTGACGCTGAAAAAGGTGGTTCCCTCTCTGCACCGGCGGCCTGACGACAGAGAGCGGCAGGTAGGAGCTGTGGCAGTACTGTAGGCTCCCACTAGTCTCCCGAGTGACACTTTCCGTCCTGCGTCTGGAGCTGGGTGCCTCTGTGGCGTTACCCCCTTCACATCATCACCGCTACCATTTGTCTCTCAGGTCACCTTAGCCCGGCATTTTCCATCCCTCCTCCCGCTCCTCCGAAGATGGTACCTGGCAAGCGAAGAGCTGCAGTCATGTCCTTCTCTCTGGCGATATTAGGAGCTATTATGCTGCAGTATGTCTCGTCACAGAGCGGTAAGAAATAAATTATATACAGCATACTGTAGCGTGTTAGTTTAGCGCGTTAGACCTATACCAATGCGAAATGATTAAGGAATGTCGCCGGCTTTTCTGACATTGGGGGTAGGCTATGAATGAATCATCAGACGTGTAGGCATTTTACTCAGTATCCAAAACGAAAATCTGTCCAGCAGCCAGGTCTTATTAGCTGATCTCTGTATGTTGAAGTCAAAATAAATAAATAAATAAAACAGCATATCCCGTATAAAATGAAGGGTCAATAAATCATTAATCAGCTACAATCTGTATTCGTTAGTGTGAAATGGGCCACATTGAGGCCCATGCAGTGTCCCTAAAACGTCCTTTGAAGCTTTGAAGTGTGGTGCTGAATACAGAGTCGAAACCTGAGGAGCGCATTCAGCAAGTTCCCCCACTGGCTTAAGGGCAAAAGGACAGAAAGTGTGAGGTTTTGCTTAAAAATGTTTAAGCTTAATCTGGCACAGATGTACCCAAGATGTTGTCAGACTTGTATCTGTTCTGAATAGTGAGAATATGCCCCAGGAAGTGAGCATTTGGTATCCAGAACTGCTGTACAGGCTGAGATAGTCTCATCCTCCTTCTGCATCAGCCTTGGTCTCTGGCTGGAACAAAGCAAACCATGTATGTAATTAGATGTAGGACCTAAGAAGTAGAGCTCTGTAAATAGCATCAGTCCATTTTGCTGCATGCTTCTATTTTTAGTGCTGAGATGCTGCACTGGGAACCATGACTTCAATGTCCTCTTGCAACAGTGAATCCGATAACTCTTCAGTGAGATATAGGCACTGCAGAATGACATTGATTTCTTAGTGCAGTTTCACTTGAGTAAATGGCTGTCCACTCATAGATCTTAGACCCACTGCCACATTAGAGCAGTGTAGCCCCTGTCCCAGCTCAGTGTTTGCCTACTGTAACTGTGCACTGTATCCTTCTTCTCTTTGCAATTATTTTGTGTCACAATGGGTGAGAATTATTCAGCTTTGGCCTTCCCTGGAGTTAACTATGTGTAGGAACGCATTACACATCTCGTCATCTAATGCACACCCACTTGTAACATCTTTTTTCAATCAGCACTAGATAGGCCTACAGCTCTAATGAAATTGCTTTTCAGGATGCATAGCTAGAACTGTGTACAACTTGTCTTCAAAGGGCTTAGTATTTAAATATTTCTTTGGTAAATAAAGCAGGAAAATATTGCTGTACACCTTAAACAGCAAATACTTCTACTGTATATAGCTATAGCTCACGCTGACCTCATGTGTAGTTCCAGCTGAGGCTTTGTAATGCAGCGTATTAATGAGTATAGAAGCCAACCACATCACAGGGGCCATTTGGCTTTGCTAATGGCTTCTTATATTTGAAACAATTTTTTTTAGGCTCTACAAGGTTTTGCCTTTCATCCAATAAAATAAAATTGTACAAATATCTGAATAAGTAAATTAAGTATTGTTCATCATATGGCAGATGATTTGCAGTGGTGATTCCAAAAGGGAACAGCTTAAAGTAGAAGGCACATAATTTTGCCAGTAATTAATCAGTATAGACAGACAGGAAACAGGGTGAGAGAGACTTAATAACATTGGGTAAATGGCCCATATATATTTATAATGAACACAATTTACTGAGCATAGTAAAGAAGCTCATATCTTTTGGAGATATTTCATAAATCTGTTTTAGTCAGTGACAAATCAAACCTTTAGAGGCACCTGAAAAAGAAGAGCATGCACACAGCTCACTGCTGACGCAGACAACAATTTTGATAACATTTGATCCAAAATAGTTGAATCTATTTTTATTTGAAAGGGACCTGCTGATGCAGTTGTAGCTGTTTTTGGTTGTTTTTGCACTCATATGAAAATCACAGTTCCTACACAGAAGTACAAAGTGCTATAGTATACTCATTGCAAATCAGAAAATGAAGACCAACCTTGACTTTTCCTAAAAGACCATGTTTCCTTAGAAACATGGTCAGTGTTGGTTTAACTCGAACCAATGTGTGTGTTGTGACGATGAATATTAATTTAGCATTAGTCAATAAGAGCTGCAACAGTCGCATTAAACGCCCACAAACATCTGGTGTCACGCTGTTTCAATCTTTACTGCAAATAATACCTGTATTGACTCTCACCAAAGTAGTTTGTTCTTTGACTAAAGAATTCATTTTTAAATAAGTAAGTGATAACCTCTGTTTTAGCTGTAGTGTAATTTATCCAATTGCTTCAAATGAAGTTTGAAGTGCTGTTGAAGTTATGTAGATTTGTCGATGGTAACATGCCCAGTTACTCAGAGTGACACAGTGGGGTGTCTCGCCATCAAGTTGCACTTTGTCTTTAAAACAGAGTTTGTTCTTCCTTTTTCTTTCAAGAGTACCATGAAGGACTATTTATTTTCTGGTAAAAAGATACTGGAAGCCCACCACAAGCCAATGGAGTTCAGAAATCACGCACTTGTGACACAACACAAGCACCTGGCAAACATCAACATGAGCCACACACGTCATCGAGACACTACCGTGGCGTGATGAGACACTGCTACTGGCTCAGCACTTCTGACACATCTGTTTGAACTGAGGTGGCAGGATCTGTCTCTCAGCACTTCTATGTTGAGAGGTGTTTGGTCCCAGTTATTTTGTTTACTGCAACATGAAAATAGAGAAGCTGTATGTGAGCTACTGCTGATAAGGTAGTTGTGGCTGGTTTGTGATGTCACCCTTACACAAAATGTGGTCATCTGTCTTGTGGTGGTCTGGTGGGCTAGCTCTTCCTAATTTGTTGCCGTACAGTGCTTCTATGGAAACGGAGGGGGTCTATCAACATGCGCCCACACGCTCCCTAGATACCCGCAGCTTCTATAAATCTTCCTCTCAATCTCATGTATGCTCCACAGTGCCTGTATAGACCATGTTACTAGTTACTAGTTATGACTACTCCCCTCTGTCTTTCTGCTTTTTTCAGTGCAGCCATAGTTGATTGTTTCACTTGGCTACATTTACAGGCTACAGATACAACAGAGAGAGACATACAAATCCTATTAAAAATGAGAAGTACACTTCATCTAGCTTCTGTAATCAGTTTAAGATTAATTATATAGAAAAGAGCAGTCTGAGCAGTGTTAATGAGGTTTTTATTATCCCAATACGACATACTGAAAATGACAAGGTCACTTTGAGGACTTTTGGAAATGAGCGCCATGTGAGTCACACTCAAATTTATATGATGCCATTAATTGAACAAAACCAAGTGAGAGCAGTCTGGCAGGGGCCTCCCAGTAGAATTGAATTAAAGCTTCCCAAGAATAGAAGTTTAAAAAAAAGCTTGAACAGATATGAGGCTGCCTATTTTTTCCTACAAATGTGACCACTGCATAGTTCTTGACAAATATCTCACATCATTACTGTGATCAATTGAATGTTCTAGTTTAATTATGAGTGATGCTTATTTGGTTTTTGCCCTCAGAGCTTGCTTGTTTGTTTTTCTTATTCAGAGTTACATTTTTCAAACAACTGTAGCTATGTCGTTCCTCTTTACAAAAGTGAAATATCATCATAGGCAAGATTAGGTCAGTTAGAAATATTACTTTTCTTTAAACGCATAATATAAAGGATTTTCATGACAATTTAAATTCACCCTCACTCAATGGAAATCCCATTTAATACACACCTATGGTTTGTTAAACAATGCAAAAGCAAATGTATCTCTCTGCACACATTTCATCCTTATTCCTCATTTGTTAAGCTTTAAGCCAATAACAACAGGAGAAAGGAAAGTACAGACAAAATATATCACAGACTTTAGTTCATGCTTATGCCACAAAAAACCTGGATTTGACTTTTACTCACTAAGTCTATTGCTTCATTGAGACAATGCCATTGTCAATGTCAGCATGTTGTTGCTTCAAATGTCATCCTATAACATTTCCCTATGTGTTACACCCAGGTGGTATTTTTCTTGATTTCTCTTTTGCTTTAATTTATACATTTTGTGTCCTATAGATGTTTGCTTATTTTCTCTGTTTTGTTATAATTCTTGTTTAATTATTTTCTCTAAATCCTGCATGCTTTCATTTCTCTGTGTTTTCTGTTCACATGCTGTCTCTTTTGCTGTTCCCACACCAGCTGGTTTTGTGAAGTCACCTCTGTCTGAGACAAAGCTTACAGGAGATGCCTTTGAGTTGTACTGTGACGTGGTGGGAAATCCCACTCCAGAAATCCAATGGTGGTACTCTGAGATCAACCGTGTCGATTCCTTCAGGCAGCTGTGGGATGGCGCTCGTAAACGGCGCGTCTCCATCAACACAGCGTACGGTGTCAATGCGGTCAGCGTGCTGGGCATCTCCCGTCTCACACTGGACGATGCTGGGATCTATGAGTGTAGAGCCAGTAATGACCCGCGCCGTAATGAACTCCACCAAAATCCGGCCACTACATGGGTCCGTGCTCAGGCCACTATAACGGTGCTGCAGAGTGAGTGGTCAGTGTAGAGCCCCCAAATACACTAAGCTCTCCCTGTACATCCCTAAAACACCAGTAGTATCCCTCAAGAGTGAAGAACAACATTATCTATGTGTTCCTGTCCTGTGAGTTAATCTTTTTCACATTTTCAAGCTCATCCTGTAGTTCAGAAATTGTCCTTGGTTGTAATTGTTGTGTGAATGACCATGGCGCTTAATTCTTGAACCCTCCACATGGCTGCATGATTCTTCTGTCATAGCTGATGTATATTTGTCTTGCAGAGCCATCTATCGCCTTCTCAGACCATGTTATTCTTCCCATGGACAGCCACAGTCCGCCGTTCACACTGCAGTGCAATCTGACCAGTGCTCACAGTGCCCACTTAGAGAGCTACTGGATGAAGAATGGAGAGGAGATCCCAGAAACGCGCAGCACAAATAGAAACACTGAATACTGGTAGCTCTCATATATTCAGTGTGAATCTGAAACCACAAAATTTTAAGATTTCTTATAACACAGGTTTGTGCTCCGCAGGCTGAACAAACCAAGATCAGACGACGCAGGAGTCTACATGTGTGTCTTCACATTTGAGATGTCTCCTCCAGCCAACGCCACCATTGAAATCAAATGTAGGTGTTGATTTGTAAGCTACAGGCATCGTTGTTAGTTTAAAGGCCACATCAGAAGGGCAACCAATAAAAATGGCCCATGTGGCCCTGAGCACTATCAGCTCTGTCATGTGAGGACCTGTGATTTCAAATGGCTCTGCGGACTGCGCACGGGCAGCCGGTGCCCTTGACACCTCCATCTAACCAAGGCAGAGCTCAGTGGAAGCAGATGGTGTCTTGTTTGTTTGATGGCAAGGGATTATGTCTCAACTGTAAAATCTGGTCACAGCCTTTTCTGCTCTCACACACATAGCTATGCAGGCAAATTAGGTTTTTGGACTGTTGGCTTTTTGGGGAGCAATATAATTGATGGAGACACAACAGATTTTAAACCCAAGAGAAGAAAGGTATAAAGATTATGCAGATACCTTTTGTGAGTAACATTGTGTAATTGTCTTAATTATAGGGCTGTACAACAGATTAAAAAATCTTTGCAAAACTCGATGCAAAATATATGCAATGCAAAAGACAGATTGCTCCACTGTCATTGTTATACTGTTTTACGCTCTTCCATTTTTTATTGTCAGATTGTCATTACCAGATGAGGGCTTACTGCCTACTGTGCTTTTGGCCTGAGTTGTTTAAGTACAGGCTTTTATTGTCAGGGATTTTGGCATTATACCTAAAGCTGAAAGCATTAAACACCATATGATTGTTTCTCTATTAAAAACTCAACAGGAAATGAAAATATTGCTTGTCAATTCGTACATTGCAATATACAGTAATAATAATAACACATCTTTATATGTTTACCTAATGTCATGCAGCTCTATTTGTCTTTTAAACTACCAAACTGTCCATTATTACAATTTATAAAAGCCTATTGTTTTTTTATGAATTACCAATTCTAATTAACACTTTACTATCTACAGAAAAGTGTGTATTTTATGTACTCAGAGTTAATTATGGTTTTAATTTTGTATATATTTTCTTCACTGTGCTTTTTCGTTTTATTTTAGCTGCTCCTGATATAACAGGCCACAAGCGCAGTGAGAATAAGAATGAGGGCCAGCGTGCTGTGCTCTACTGTAAGTCTGCGGGTTATCCTTATCCAGTGTGGACTTGGCGCAAGTTTGACAACGGGGTTTACAGGGTATGTCCTTTGATCAGGCAAAACAATTATATAAAGCTCCACTTTTAGTAACTGTCATTTCTTATCTCTCCTTGTGATAGGAGCTGGACAATTCAACTGGACGCTTCTTCGTCAGCAGCAAAGACAACTACACTGAGCTCCAAATTGACAACTTGGACATCATCTTAGATCCGGGCGAGTACCAGTGCAATGCCACCAACATTATTGGCAGCCATGATCAGAAGTCTATACTGAGGGTCCGCAGCCACTTGGCCCCGCTCTGGCCTTTTCTGGGAGTCCTGATCGAGATCATCATACTGGTCATCATTATTGTTGTTTATGAGAAACGTAAGAAGCCTGAGGATTTACAAGACGGTAAGTTGCCAATAAATGCGATTATATAGATATTGCTTTGTTGTTTTTAAATAGCTTCATTCATGACATTGAAAATAGGGCTGAGGAATTTATTATTCCGTAAGACAAAGCCTACTCAAACTGCAATAATGCTATATTTACAAAGTCAGTGGAAGTGAAAGGATTGCGAACTATGTTTCTATGTATGCTTTAATTCAAAATTTTGTATTAAGTTATATTATGTTGTGATGTTTAATGAGGCAACATTTTCATTGTCCACAAGTTGTTTTCCCTTTGACACCATCCCAAATAGTCACCTGACACTGTGCTTTGCCTTCATTCAATAATTCAGTCCTGTGGGGTTAAGCCAATAGGTGGAAACTGTTGCACTAGGGCACACCTTGTCAGGACTGGTTCTCCTGATTACAATGCATGAGAAATATGATACTGTAGTGTTGTGGATGAAGACAACCCTTTAATATTTATGGCTTTCTTGTGACTTTGTCATGTCCTTGAGCCACCATAAGCTTAACTACAAGACCCAATTTTAACCGTATATTCTGCACATGCAATGCAGGGCTTTTCACTTTTGATGACTTAAAATATCTGAATATTCATAAGATATGCACTAATGGTATTTTGGTGACATTTCACCCTCAAACAGAATTGTGATGTTGTCACATGCTGATTTGATGTGGCAAATGAACCACAGTGACTTTTCACAGCTGCTAGTTGGTATAAAAGAATTGCCATTATGGTTCATTACATGTGCAGAACATACAGTATAGTGCAAAAAACAGTGACAGTAAAATCTTCCAGAAGAGATACAGTTATACTGTATGAATGCATTCAATCCATACATAAAATGTTAATGACTTAGATTTGTTGCATTCAGTTATCTTTGCTTTGGATGTTGAATATTTTAGGATTTTTGTAATATCTTCCAACCTCCCCTTTTCCCAAATTGCATAACCTAAACCTGTGTTTCTGGTAAGTGTGAGCCTTTGCATGCTTCATGAATTTCAATAAGCCTTCATCTCCTTCCAGTTTACAGCACAGTACATGCTTTTGTACTTAAAACAGCAGTTCAGATTTTAAATCCATTTTTTGCTTTGAGGTTTTATTTCTATTGCCATGCCTTCATTTTTTGCATTAAAAATTAAGTGTGAGTGTTATGGCATGCAAATCACTGTACAGACTTGACAGACTTTGTGTTTTTAGATCCCTGTCTTGTCACACTGCTTCAGTGACTTTTTTCTGCAGGATTGATATTGACAAGGCTGCTTTTAAAATAATTACTTTAAACTGAACATATTTATCATAACAAGCCCTGCTTGTCTGTGCATGAAACTCACACTTTTATGTTTGAATGTGGTGTGGCAAACTGAAGTGCATTTTCTGTTTTTGACTTGAGGTGGCATGAATAATTACATTTACATTACATTTATTCATTTAGCTGACGCTTTTATCCAAAGCGACTTACATTGTTCTAATGTAATTACCAGTGTTAAAGTGTCTTGCCCAAGGACACAACGACAGTATGAACTGTGGGGAGAGTGGGAATCGAACCGCCTACCTTCCGGTTGAAAGACGACCACTCTACCCACTGAGCTACTGTTAATTAGCATTTTGACTTAAAATCACTTCATCAACATGTTCTAATGCTTTGCGAGTCTTTTGGTCTTCATTTCTCGATATTTTTCCTTGTTGCTTCAGATGATGACCCAGCTGGACCAATGTAAGTAAAGATGCTTCCTTTCTCCTTTAGCTTTGTTTAGCTTGCCACCATGTGACGTGTTGTAGCTTATCACCTTGTATCTTCTTTCTTGTCTATGGCGCTCGGTGTTTCGCAAATATCTTGAAGCATAATGTGACCTAGTTTAAGTTCTGATCAAAATATCACTAAAGCAAATGCTAATTTACATATAAAAGTGAAGAGTTTGTGTTGTGATGTAGTCTTTGTACTGTGCATGCTTTCCTTTGAATGTTTTTCAATGTCATACCATCTAGAAATTTAAGATAAAGACACAACGTTGTGTAATGTTGGCCAATGAGGTTATGTTGTAGTGGAAAACACAGTTTGCAGTAATTTATAACATTTTATTTTTCTTTTATCACCTTTTGTTTGAGCAATGACATGATTATGTCCTTTTGATTTCTGTTAAAGGAAAACGAACTCCACCAACAACCACAAAGACAAGAACCTCCGTCAGAGGAATACGAACTAAGCAGCCTTTCTGCTGAGTAAGTATTCAATTATTCAAAGCTAAAGAACTGCCAGCCTCATGATAAATAGTGAATGTATTACAAGCCTGTGACCATACATTAGTACATGAGCAATGATCCATAAAACAATCCCCACTAACCAATGTCAGAAAAGACTAACAGGTTTCTCTTTGTTTTGCAGGTTTCATTGCATAGTGTATGTATTGACCATATGAAGGTAAAACAGAATGGAGTCCATACTAGTTGTGAATAGGATCTATCTGCCATTAAATGTGTGGTTGTGGAGGAGTTTGATGAGGCATGCCTTATGATTTTATTGTGTGAGGGTATGACGTCAGGTTGTTCTCAAAGCATAAAGAAAGTGATGACATTATAACCATTGTTGCTGCATGCAGGTGTCAACGTTTATTCATATATATATTTTTTCCTTCGACTTCACTTAATTTTCATTTTTATTAAAGTAATGCATGCAAGGTGTTGACCTTCTGTTTGATACAGAAAAGGCTATTTTTGGTTCTGAGAGTGGCTTCATGTAGATAAACTATAGTGTGTGTTTAGCGAAACAGAAAACTCGGCAATGTAAAAGATATGCCGCCATAATCTGGTATGACAGTTGTGTACAGTTTTATCATCTACTGTATACCATTTTATTACATTTAAGGGCTTTGCAATGTCCCTCTAACTTAAGTTAAGGTTTACTTTACTGTATGTAAGTACTGTATGTATTAAATCACTATAACTATGTATGAGATCACTATTAATATAAAGAAGATTCAAATTATAAGATGCACTTAAATGTTGACAATATTGAAACACTGTACTAATCATTCATACTTATTCTTTTATAAGTCTGTGTATTGTACAGCATGGCTATTATCCTATGCAATTATTACTCATATCAATATATTTGCTTTTGATTTCTCTGTGACAAAGCTTTAAACTATAATAGTAGGATCACCATAGAGCGTTGATGCCATATTACACACCATATTAGCTACATAAATCTCTAAAACTGACGTGGGACAGGGGGCTGGAGAGAAGGAGGGGCCCATGTCATGAATGACACATGTAAAGCAATTTTAAGATTCCGCATCATTTTTAAGAATAAACATCTCAAAAAAGAATGCTGTGGTGTTGTGTGGCGAGTTCATTATTTACACACAGGGCACGTATCACGAGGACTGTCATGGCCAAACAAGCACGCGGCCAACAGCTCCATCTAGTGGGATGTTGAGGGAACATTATCCATTTAACACAGAGAAAAGACTTAGCTATAAAAGTTAGGTCTTTCATATGTGTACAATGGAAGACGAAGTACAGTTAGTGCCAACATTTTTTTGACTAAGCTACATGTAATACACAAATTAAGTTGTAGCTATATTATTATTATCTTAATTTATTTTAATTTAATTTTGTTAAAGCAACAATATGTAATTGTTTGGGCATATAACAACAAAGGACTACAAAAGAGAAATGTCACCTTTCAACGATGAATATGATATATTTAAAGCTATGCATTTGCACCTATACTAAAAGACTAAAATGTACTGTGTAAGATGTGTGTAGACAGGCCCTTTCACTACCACATACTCCACAGTTACATAGTATGTGGTCATTTGTGACTTTACTATTAGATAATGCGCAATTCTTCCTGTTTCAAGTAAAGATATTGGTAATTTGAAGCTGTTATTTAATTATCCATATTTTGATTTTTAAAACATCATACTGTTGCTTTAATGGATAAGGCATGTTTTTAAACCCTAGCAGTAGAAGACACACAAAAGACATTTTCAACAGTGTATTTCTTTAACACTAGAGGGCAGCACATTTACCAAATTGTGAGAAATTGCAGCACAGCAAAAAGGCTGTGTTGGCTTTTATGTTCAGCTGGGCCTCAGTGGTAGAGCAGTCGTCTTGTTCTGGTTACGGAAGAATGGTGGTTAGATTCCCGCTATCCCCAGTTCATACTGTTGTTGTGTCATTCACACACATTCACATCTGACTGCCCCAGATGTGAATGTGTTTGAATGGGGTGAATGGAAGCATAATGTAAAGCGCTTTTTGATGCTCGAGAAGGGTACCAAAAAGTGCTATATAAATAAACACCATTTACCATTTTGTTGTTACAAATCTTCTGTAATAAATAATTCTGTTATTGGAATTATTGTTGGAATTAAGATCATGATAAACTGGAAAGGTGCATGTAGTTCCTTTGCATTGTAGTAAGATAAAACAAACAGTAACAATTTCTCAACATATACTTTTGTTGCTTGTAACACAATGAAAAAGTGATGACTGGAGTACAAGACAAAAGTGCTTTCATAATTTGACGCCATGCCCAAAATACGTTTGAGCAAACACTATGATTACTGATGAATGTATGAACAAAATGATGATGACAGACACAACCTTTATTGTCTCAGAATTGGTTAATGACTATTGACATCTCCCTATCGCTGTTTTTCTGTAAATACTAGTTTACAATGAATAAATTAAGCAAATCAACAACCATCACCATTGATTGTAAAACGTCTTAAAATAAATTAATTGCCAAAGTCACCCTCAAATGTTAAACATTTAATTGCACATTGACTTTTTCTTCAGTGCTCGGGTCTTTAGCCTATAAGTCTGAACAGAAGATGTGAAATTTAGAAAGAATCAATTCCCCTTGGTGAGAAACCTCTTTGCCGTCCAATATCAGTTTGGAGAGAACCCACTCTGCATGCTTAACAGCCTCTGGTAGGTTTCTTATTCCTGAATTCATAATGTTTTGTGTAAAAAAATCTTTTTAACCTTAACCAACGAGGTCTGGCAACAGTGATTCCTAAAATGCACAACAATGAAAACATAATATTATTCTTCCCAGAGGGAACCTTTTTTGTTATTTGCAGCTGTTTTATGACTAAACTGAGCTCACAAATTGTTGAGTGAGCTTTTCAAGTCATCTTTTCTGTGTGTCTGATTAAAGTATAACTCAACAAAATAACCCATAAACACACACCTTCTTCAATGATATATGTCATAGATGACTTGTGTTTAGATCACTTCAGTTGAAAGTGGTCAGTGAAACCTGTTGTGGGACAGGACCAGGCCTGGTTCAGACTGTCTTATTGGAGCAGTGACCTTTGAACCCTTCTTCTTGAGTCCTTTCAGCTCTGTGCAGTTCATGGGCGGGGGGAGCGCGTGCGGCTGTCTCCAATGGCAACCCGCTGGATTAGCCCCATCAGTATTCAGGTTTTTAGAAAGCGCCTGCTGGACAGGAGCGTGATGTCAGTGCCGTGCGAGTGCGGCGCGTGTCATCACCTCGCACTGCCAGTATTTTTGGGAGGTGCAGATGATGCTTTGTCATTGAGGCGCGAGCGGCACGTCCGACGCGCAGCATGCTGCATCCTGATGCGCGCTGCTGCACGCGGGACACCGCGATTTACGTGCATTCACACGAGCTTCTCGTGGCAGCGCACACGGGCCGTTGACGCATCTTAATGTTTGAACCGGGACAGTGTCTAATGAGAGACCTGCTGCGGATTCGCCGTCACTGCCTCACCTCCAGTGGCACCGTGAGCGTCTGGTCCATGATTCATCCGCGTGCTTCCCCTTGCCACCCTCAGGGCGCACTCCTCTTTTGAAAATGGAGAGATTTCAATCTTCCATGCGCAAGCGGCTCTACAGCCTGCCGCAGAACATCGGACAGAAACCGTTCGTGATTGACGAAGGAGACAGCGGCGACAAGGACAAGAGGAAAAGTATCCGACTTAAACAGTTCTCCTCACTGTCTCCCGCGAGCAGCGCGCGGAGCATTGAGGAGGCCAGGACCAAAGACCTGGACCGGGACGTGACCAACGTCAAGACCAACTTGAACGGGGACTGCCGCCTGTTCCGCGGCAGCCTGTGCTCCCTGACGGGGCGTCATGCCCCGGCGGACCCCGTGGAGCAGTGCTGCCTTCTGCCCGGGGCGGACACAGAGCATTGCCCCGGGGCCCACCAGCGGGGTCCGACAGCGCTTATTGGTGCCGCGGGACAAGCTGTTTTGGACCAGTCCACTTTTATTAAACTGGAGGGCTCCGAGCAGATCATCCCCGAGGATGAACGGCTGTACCAAGCCGGATTCATGCACCGCCAGTTCGGGGCCATGCTCCAGCCCGGAGTCAACAAGTTCTCCCTGCGGATGCTTGGCAGCGAGCGGGCCGTGGAGAATGAGAGAGAGCGGGTCAAGTCCGCCGGCTTCTGGATCATCCATCCCTACAGTGACTTTAGGTAATGCCACTGTTTTTTACCCGTTTTTTGGCAGAGAAGTGCTGTAGTGGTCGTTTCACAGAATTTACAGTAAATGGAGCAACATATATTGTTCAAATGCCGCTAAGCCTTAACATACATAAAATAATAAAATACTTTTATACATACCATGGGACATACAGTAAAATCATGAGACAGGCCAAAACTAATCATTGGCCTATAAACCGAGAGTATAACTCCTTTTACAGTCAAATGAGTAAATAAACTGTTTAATAAGTGCAGTTTGCAGAATTGAATAACTCTAACAGATGGCTGACACAATGCCACTTCCTGCTGAATTATATTATAATGGACAACCATTTGTGAAGCATTATGATGCCAAAGGTCATCACCATTAGTCCTTTTTAAATTCATTTTTCTAAAAAACATTGGCAAAAGACTGTGGCAGTTCATAGCTTAAACAGAAAAGTCCATTTGCAGGAGAGAACTTTTTTTTATTAGACCACTTGAACTGGCCACCTGTAATACAATACATACAACAGACTACAGTGTCAAAGACAAGCAACTATTTTGACTTCTTTAACACAAGCTGGGAAATTGCCTTGCCTAGTACTGTATATGCTCAGCTGGTTACCACTGTATAGCAGTGGTAACCAGCCTCGGTTCATTTCTGTCATTAAGGGATTTTCCTGTCATTTAACCTTGAAGCTCACTGTCATCATATTTTCACCGTCCAGTTGTACAGCAATGTGTGCAGCTTTTTTCCAATCATCTGAATTACACTTTTTATCATTTAGCGAGGTCAATGGATTACAGAGAGTCCAGCCAGGGCTTGGAAATGGGGTAATCAAAATAGGGTAACATGACCATTCAAGATATTAGAAGCACACATCAAGGGAGATTATTACAGCACAATTAGTCTAATGGAGCAGCAATGTGTGGCCAGGGAGGGGACACACGGCAAGCACTGATCAGAGTGCGGGACAGAGATTGAAATGAAAATGATGTTGTGTTGAATCAGGACGCCCAGCTGTTGACTCTGCTATGTTTGAGGTGTCATGCTTACTGCTGGTCACATTTTGACTGAGCAGCATCTCTCTTCAGGGAAACCTATAAACTATATATTTCAGGCAAGAACAGCAGACACCCCTGGCCTTTTTTCTAATGTGAAAATCAGAATTGAATGTTTTAATCAAATAATTTTTATCCATTCATTTTCTATTATGTAATAAGTGCCTTATTCTCCCAAAACAGATATTTCTTTTGTCTGAAGTGTTAGAGCAGCTGCAGAACAGTACATACTTGAAAAAGTACACTTTGAAAAATTCTCTTGGTTTAAGAGACAAAACGTCTTCACCTTGAAAACCTAGTCCAGATGCCATTGCTTTAACGTTTTCTTCAATATGACCCGGATGACCGAGAACCGTCACAGACTTATTTTAGAGCCATTACTTAAGACATGTTTAAATCAACTATAGTGGCCATTGCTTATTCAACAACATTTTTAAATAAGTATTTTCTAGTCTGTATTGCAATATGTTAAACCTCATGAAATAGCGTGAAATAAGGTGAGCTGCATATTGCCCCTTCCCTAAAAATGAAAGGGATCCATTTAAAAGGATCTTTTTAATCATGTAAAGCCCATCTTTACTTTATGTGAGTTAATAGGCTATGACAATAGGCTTCATCCCAGTATGATTTATTGTAGCGGCTGTGTCTTATCAAAGCCTTTCATGCACCAGCAGCAGACACGTAACTGGCCTGTTGTGTAAATATAGTTAATATAATTGCTGGTGGGCCAGATCCACAGTACAGGTGTGTGTTAAGCCACTGAGCTGCATGCAGGCTGTTGTGCTTCAGCTCTGGCAGGCAGAGATAAGTATCTCTGGTACAAATGTGATCCCTTTTTCAACTGTCCTGATTGATCTAAGCTCCTTTCACCATTTTAAGCCTTTTTGTGTTCACTTTGCTTGTAAAGCCATTCTCTTCACTTGCACCCTGACCCTAAATGTGCAAGATTCCTCTCTGGAGCAGCAGAGGTCTGGAGTCCACAACTGTCAACTTAATATTTGATGGTAACCCCAGATTATACCAGCAGGTTGTGTGGTGTAAGTGGGCTGAACACTGTGTGGTCCAGATGTTCTTCTGTTCTGCAGCCAGTTCCGTGGGCACAGCAGTAATGCTAACTACCCAACATCTGGCTGATGGGAGCTGACTTCTGGAGATGACATGGATTCCCAGGAGATAACAGTGGATTTAGCCAGAGAGGGGAAGTGCAATTAGAACCAGTGTGTCACTGCAGAGACAACAGGCAGATGAGGAGAGAATGCAAATGCTTTGTTTGGCAGAGAACAGCAGAAAGCTGATTAGGACAAATGGCCACCCTTCCCTCACTAGATGCCTCTTTTTGTGATGCTCTCCTGTGAAGTTGTCTTTGACAATTATGTGGAAATTTCAAACTGGAAAATTTGATATTAGGTCAAACTTTTAAATCGTTTAAAGCAAACGCATCAATAGTTTATGAAAAGGTTAAATTTTATACTGGTGGATCAACGTTGATATTATATTCTCTTCCACAGTCTTAAGTCAGACGTGTTGACATCTCACTTGTTCAGTTGTTTTGATTAAGTATTATTAGCATTTTCCTTCATGGATATAATGAATGTTTGTACGTTACAGTACAGAGAAGTTTACTGTATGCCGCAGCACATGCCTCAAGTGTAGTAACTGTTGAATAAATGCGAGAAAGTAGAGGTGCCTCTGAGAGCCATAGACACTCCTCACTGGGCCTCCTGTCTCCTTTAATAAGCTCTCTAAAATGGATTGGACATGCAATCACATGCCTGCATAATTCCTCATCTAGGATACACACTGAAGAATGGTAAATAATCACTCTGAAATACTGTCAATGGCCAGGCTTTTGTGTAGCTTAGTTACAATTACCTGAGAGCAACAGCAAATAAGCACCAATTGTGAAGATTGCCTCTCGTTATACAGAGCTGGTCTTTTGGGAATTACTGTGAAGCATCCTAAAGAATAATGGATGTTTTGCATACAGGGTTATCTAAATTGTGCCAATCTATTCAAGGAATAATAATCAATCAATAAATCATTTTGATTCGAATAACTATTTGTGACTTGCTGGGAAAATGCATGTATATTTATTACAGATCAGACTATTTGGTCACTTTTACAAACCTTTTGTTTCAAAGAACTGTCAAAATTGTGTGAATAGTAGTTATTCTATATAGCATACTTTTAAAGCATAACACTTTTGTTGATTGTATAGTGCGTATAGTAGCTAGACTTGTTCATGCTCATTTGAATATTGATCCAATAGCTAAACAATGCCAGTTGGATAGATAAATAAAAAGAAAAGCTAACACATGCAGCTTGTATTTTGGATCAGCTAGAACAGCTAGAACCAGAACAGATGTTACATTTTAAATAATCCAAGCATACTCCCTACTAAAATACACAGAGATCATTTCTGTGTTAGTCATTACAAATACATGCACGAGAAACATTTACATGTGATATCAATGGGGTGTTATGGGATTTGTTCCCTACAGCCCCAGTTTGAAGAAGTGATAGGAGCATCGTGTAGCCTATGGCTGCTAATGGGGCCAGTGAAAACACACTTTTTTTACACAAGATTTTTGTTTTACATATTAGTATATTGTTTAGTCTTTGTAGCGCTGCTCCCATCTCTTTATCCACATGGGGAGTATACTGTAAAATATCTAATCTAATAGCCCCACATTTATAAAAGAAAACAAACTATCCCTTTAACAGTGATCTAATATTTGATGCTGTGCCTTATGTCCATTAGTTGCTGTGTGTTTTAGGTTTTACTGGGACTTGACCATGCTGCTGCTGATGGTGGGAAACCTCATCATCATCCCTGTGGGCATCACTTTTTTTAAGGATGAGCACACGCCGCCGTGGATTGTCTTTAACGTAGTTTCAGACACATTCTTTCTCATGGACTTGGTCCTCAACTTCCGCACAGGCATTGTCAAAGAGGACAACACTGAGATCATCTTGGACCCGCAGCAGATCAAGATCAAATATCTGAAGAGCTGGTTCATGGTAGATTTTGTCTCCTCCATACCTGTGGACTACATTTTTCTCATCGTAGAGACACGTATAGACTCAGATTTTTACAAAACAGCCAGAGCTCTGAGGATTGTCCGCTTCACAAAGATCCTCAGTCTTCTGCGGTTACTGCGGCTCTCTCGACTCATCCGCTACATCCACCAGTGGGAAGAGGTAGAGTGGCCCTCAATTAGGTCAAGGTCATTCTCAATGGCTATTTAGCTGGAAATTTTTTTTTTTTGCACTTTTAGGAGTTACACAGTACATTAAACAACAATAATGTACAATATACTAGCAAACATTTCTTAGATTAGCAATAGATGTCATGGTTTACTTCCACTTGCCAGAGATTCAAGGTTTTTCATCACAGCATATTTGGCCAGCCAGATGGACAAAATCAACAATATTAATATAATACCAACAAATTTATTATCAATAGAAAATTCAATTATTACAAGTTATATAGTCTTCACAGTGTTGTGCAGCTGTAGTACTTTATAATGCCTTAGTGATTTGCATGATAGGGACATTAAACATATCAGAAAATAAAATAAACTTTCTTTTCCTTGTTTGTGTTGAGTTAATGATGATGCTCTGCATCACAGGTTTTCCATATGACATATGACCTGGCCAGTGCCATGGTGCGGATCATGAATCTAATTGGTATGATGCTGCTACTGTGTCACTGGGATGGCTGTCTACAGTTCCTGGTTCCCATGTTGCAGGACTTCCCTGCTGACTGCTGGGTCACCAGAAACAAGATGGTGGTAAGTGTACCACCTTTTTATTCTTACTAAAATAAATATAATATAAACCTTTATATTATATGTGATGTTCTTTCCCATTTGCATAAACAAAAACAGATTGTGAAAATGAAAACACTACTAAGCACAAAACATAAGTGAATAAGGTAAAAAAGACAGACTGGAGAAATGAATCAATGCCATTAAATAGTAACGGAGAGCGATATACACATTGGCCAACAGCTTGCTGAGATAGTGTTTAGAGATATAATTTACCTTGACGTTGAGTCCAGACTCAAAAAGCGCAGAAGGAAGGGATAAAAGCTTCCGGATATACATACATGCAGTTTTTTTGTAATACAAATGAACTGAGACTGTAACTTGATGTGTTTCACCACAGATTTATTTTGTGTCTATAAAAATACTCAAACTGATGTCTCTGGTGAAAAGTTTATCATTCTTCATCCTTTGCAGAATGACACATGGGGTCAGCAGTACTCCTACGCCCTCTTCAAGGCCATGAGTCACATGCTGTGCATTGGCTATGGCCTTTACCCCCCTATAGGCATGGCTGATGTGTGGCTCACCATCCTCAGCATGATTGTAGGCGCTACTTGCTTTGCCATGTTTGTGGGCCATGCCACTGCGCTTATACAGTCTTTGGACTCATCCAGGAGACAGTACCAGGAGAAGGTGGGTGTCTTTTGTCTGCACAACTGCTTTGATACTAACTCAACTCGAAGCCATGACTCAGATGAGCGTGAACTGAGACAAGACCAAAACTTGAACTGAGACTATATTAAGACCAAGGCCAGTGGATGATTAATGGAAAGAGACACTAAGGAACATTTTTTAATTCCACACACAATTCCACCAATGACAAACTCATGGCCAGTGCATGGCCAGTGCTGATGGAAAGCAGAGGTAGAGAAAGAATGTCAGTAATTAAAAACAAAATGCTAGAAATGCTGCGTTGTATTAGATATTTAGAAATAGGTATTCATCCATTTATTAAAAAATTGTGATAAGCCTGTTTTGCTGCTTGAAATCCATGATATCTAAAAATGTGTCTGTTTCCAAGGCAGTGCTGTGACATTTCAAAGTGGTCTTAAACCTGGCCTCAGATTTTTCATATCCTACTGTAGTTTGGGTGCGTATTGTTTGCTAGCAGAGAACACTGCTGAAGGACACAGTGATTAATGTTATTAGCTGAAGAGCACAACTGTATTTGTCAGATGGGGCACAGGCACAATATCACACTGTGGGCAGGTTTCACAGATGGCCTGACTGTTGACTGTTAACATAATGAGGCACATTATAGTCAACCTCTGAGCCAGCACATCAATCAAGTTTAATATATTTTTTCATTTTGACTTGACTTTGCATTTTGTCTTACACAGAAAATAGTAACTATGTATTATCTGAATTGATGACTTCCACTGTCTGCACTGTTTTTGCAGTATAAACAAGTGGAGCAGTACATGTCCTTCCACAAGCTGCCTGCGGACATGCGTCAGAGGATCCACGACTACTATGAACACCGCTATCAGGGCAAGATGTTTGATGAGGAAAGCATCTTGGAAGAACTGAATGAACCACTAAGAGAGGTCAGTTAGATATCAGTTTAAACAGTTTGTAATAAAGAGCCAGCTCAAGAGCCTGTTTAATAACATAGCTAACTTTAATTAAAAATACAGTTATTTCTCATGTGTATGTTTATGAGAGCATTATTTCTCTAAATGGTTTACAGTTATTTTAATATAATCTATTATGGCTTCTTACTTTGCATGATGATGTTAGCAGTCGTGTAATCTGATTAGTAATGGCTGGAGTGCACAGAAACCTCATTAACGGAGCACTAAGCTGTTAACCACATTGCTTTTATAATGATTGAAATATACACAATGTAGAAGGTCTGACACAAGCTGCAAAGGTTTGTCGCTGCAAATATTTAAAGTTCTTTTCTTTGTCTTTCAGGAAATCATCAACTTTAATTGTCGTAAACTTGTGGCGTCCATGCCACTATTTGCAAATGCTGATCCAAACTTTGTCACATCCATGTTGACTAAGCTTCGGTTTGAGGTTTTTCAGCCGGGAGACCACATCATTAGAGAAGGAACCATAGGCCAGAAGATGTACTTCATCCAGCACGGTGTTGTCAGTGTCATAACAAAAAACAGCAAAGACACCAAGCTGTCAGATGGCTCGTATTTTGGAGGTAATATCTGCAAACAACAAACCATTTTAAACTGAACATATGTAAATATTCTGTAGTGCGAATTTATACAAAAGAACAGTGAGCTCAGACATTTGTAGTGCTTTATTCTGATCAGCCACCCAAAAGCTTAACATCCCAGACTATTACAGCACAAAAAGGTCCACATCATCTCCTTAAAAGGCTGTGGGACTAAGAGGGGGAAAGCTTTGTGAACTTTGAATCCATCTGTGGGGTTTTCCCTTTTGTCAACACAATATTTAAATCTGAAATCCATAACTCTACATTTGTTGTTGCTCTGTTATGTTTTGTCCTTAAGCAGCCTTAGTTTGTATCCTGCTGTGGAGCCCAGTCAAATGGCAGGTTGCACAAATAAATTGCTTTGTAAACCTGAAACTATAATATACAGTAAATATAATCAGTCAAATCAGTCTTCGTAGTTTAACTACATTCTAGCAACATTTCTTAGTAAAGGCTACAGAAATATAGAGTAACTAATGAAAAGAATTGTTATGTTTAATATGTAAATGTATTCATTTGATAAACAGGACACAGGAGAAAAGGAGACTGTGTGTATCTGTGTGTGTGTTTCTGTTTATATCCACAATATGTCTGTCCTCAAAAATATGTCTACTTTAAAAAAAATGGGGCATTATTTTATTTTTCTGATCTGGCACGAAAGACGAGGTCAGGACAAACAGTAAGCTGCAGAAATTGCATTAAGTGCTCCATCTGTGGCATTGGTCTTTTAATGTTTTATCATCTCACACTAATAAAATAATTTTTACTAATGCTTTTATGAATGGGTTTTAAATATATTTATTTTGTTTATCCATCCTAATTCATAACAGAATATTTTCTTATTTTTGTCTGTCAGAAATTTGTTTGCTGACCCGGGGCCGAAGGACAGCGAGTGTACGCGCTGATAACTACTGTCGCCTGTACTCTTTGTCAGTGGACCACTTCAATGAGGTGCTGGAGGAATATCCCATGATGAGGAGGGCATTTGAGACAGTGGCTCTTGACCGACTGGACCGCATTGGTGGGTGGTTGACCAAAAAAATCAAACAGACAATATCTGATTTATCCAAATATATTTACTAAAAGTGAAATCAAGCTTCACAGATTTTCTTGGCCAAAGTATGAAGGTAAATGTACTGTATCTGTAAACCAACTTCTGTCTGTATTTGTCCATCTTGAGGAGCATTTTTTTTACAGTCAGTAAAACTCTGACACGAGACAAGCGTTTATTCAAAAGCGTTAAAAGTCGGGATTTTATTTTTACTCACTGTCCCATCCTCTTACTAAAAGAGAGGTTAGGGCAGCGAGGTTTCATTATGAACTTATGAACCATCACCTGGAAATACTGCAAACTACACCTTATATGCATTATGTAGTATGCAGTATTTTATATTATTATTATTATTAATATTTTTTAAGAGTTAATTTAAAATCATAAAAGCCTATATGTAATCATTTCTGTTGTGGTATTTTACCTAAATGGTTTTTGCCCGTGTTACAGTTTGTTATAGTCCTTCTGTTTTTGTTAATTTTATACAGGTAAGAGGAATTCGGTCCTCCGGCATAAAGTCCAGCATCACCAAAGTTCAGGCACCCTCAACCTCCAAGAAAACGAAATCATTCAAAGAATAGTTCAACATGACCGAGACATGGCTCAGTGCACACAACTAATCCAGACCAGTGCTGCACAGGGCCTTAACTCTGCCCCTGCCCCGCCATCCCCCACCCCGGTCATATGGGCCCCGCTGGTCCAGGCACCTCTACAGGCTGCGGCTGCTACAACCCCACTTGCTCTGGCTTTGGCCCACCCCTCTCAGCTACCCTCCATCCTGTTTCATCACCCTCTGGCCTCAAGCGCGTCCTTCAAGGAGCATTATCAGAAGAGAGTCCACGTGGGAGCCTCTAGCAATGGGTCTGGGCCTGGATCTCCTGTCAGCTCCAGTAAATTTCACACTGTTGGGGAGGCTCCCAATCTGACGTCACTCAGGACTCATCATGCCTCTTCCGGGCTGGTCTCACCGACTCTGGCAGCTCAGCCTATCTTCACCAGCAGCATGCAGCCCCTGGCCCCTGTTATCCAGCCTCCGCACCACCTTTCCTCAGTCCTCCCTATGAGCCAGCCCATCATGTCCTACACCTACTCCACACAGCAGCACACACAGTCATTTCTGAGCACTATGACCACCCCTCTTCCATCTCTCCCGTTTCTCCAGCAGGGGGCGACAGGGAGGTTTCCTGGAAGGTTCCCGTCACCCTCATCCTCTGCCATAGGCCCACTGATCTCCAGCTCAGTTGGTCCCATCCTGAGCCAGCTGCAGCAGAGCTCTCATGCCACAGCGCAGCAGATGGGCCCTACTCATGACAACGTTGTCAGGACGTCCAGCGGGCTAAATTTTCCACATTTTCCCATCATCACCAGCACCCAATTCTCCAGTGGACTCATTCACCCTGTTTCTGGAGCAGCTGCCTCCCTGGCCCAGCACAGCCTAGCGGGCCTCCAGTCTGCGTTTCTGCCTCAGGTCCTCCCTGAGCACTCAGCCCTGGCATCGCTGGCCCAGTATGACTCAGCTGAGGCATCCCCCTGCTACACCCCTCCCATCCCTAGCCCCAGTGTCCAGAGCCCGGTTAGAGGAAGGACAGTTTACCACACCCCCATCATCCCTCAGGCATCATGCCCCGCGCGTGTGGACAATACGCTGGGAGACTGGGCTGAGCCTTCGGGGGATCTCTTTACCCAGGAAATAAAGACTATCTCAGGCTCTCATAGCGCTATACACCAGGAAAGGCCTTTGGCAATGAGTGGCTCCTCAGAAGGGACATCTAGCCCATTTTCCTCCCCAATCTCTGTCTGTAAACCCTACAGTTCAATCCCTGGACACAACACACCTGTTAATCAAATACATTTGGGATCTGACACTCACAATAAGCCCATGACACTTCACTCTCCGCGCTCTCTATCCCCTGCAGAAATGTTAGAGACAGACCATACACAGTCCAATTTTCCCTCCAACTTGTGAGGTTCACACACACCCTCCTTTGATGGCGGATCACCATCAACATTGTTGTCATAATTTTAAACACAACTTTGCCAATGCTTGAAGCAGGAGGGTGTGTTTACTTTATTAGACTGGGTATTTTTAATGAGTGAATGGGTTCTAAATAATATAGAACAATATTAAAGTTTTTCTACTGGATATGACTTATAGTAATACAAATCCAAACCTACTGATAAGTATAGCCTATAACACCTCGTGCAAAATATGAAATGTTAAATAGAATAGTATATTAGATCTGCACTCTATGACTTGTTATATTTATTTAAAACTCATTGTCTTGGCAATTTTGTGTAACCTTTTAGCTCCACCTGCTTAGTTAAATAACTGTCCATAACTGTATCTAACTGAAACCAAAAAATATTCTTTTTCTATCCTTTCCAATTAATGGGTGTGCATTTTGCATTTTGAGACTAAAAAAAAAAACAGACTCTGCACTTTGGTTTTTCACTTGATGATAGCATGTCTTCCAAGATAGCATTTCAGCAATATTGCACACAAATCAGACCACTTTGAAAGACTGAAAACTGAATGTAACCTTTTTGTGAGAAAGGTGGGGTTTATTGTTAATCATAATACCCATTTTGTTATAGCCATTTTGCACATATATTTTACTTCTTCACAACTGCCCTCAAGCCGCACAATACCAACTCATTGCAGTCTAATAACTACAGATCATCATCTGAGCCACGGTCTGTGTGTCATTAGCATAGTATGCAATAATTTGTGTTTTTCTATTGCTATACAACAGTACTGTGAATCAAAGCACTGAAGTCGCTGAGCGAGCTTTTGTTTTTAGTTGAGTGCAAATCAAAACAAAGTAACTTTGGATAATCAGATATCCTAATACAGCAATGCACTAAGATTGATCTGAATGTTTCTTGCACCTCAAAGGGCTACAAGCAGTTACGTGGACACAAGTGGTTATCAAGAAACCCTGATGGGTCATATTGCTGCATTCTTACCTCTTGCATTGTACATCATTTGATTGTAAAAACGAATATCTCATGTTAAATGACTGCTGCTTTCTAATGCTATGCTGACTTATGAAGAAATGCTTTTTAAAGTCAAACACTACATCCTTCTTGTTAAAAATTCAAGATACCTGACTTTTGGATCTGTGGCCATTGAGGAACTGAGAACTGGCAGCTAGTCCGCAGGGCAAATCATCAGAGGATCATCCCGTGCAGTGGCTTTAGCTCCCTGCTTTCTGACCCTGAGGCCGATGTTTGCCAGGCAGGGAGATACAATCAGTCTCTAATTACTATTCTCCACTTCTCATCACCACAATGCATTCCCAGAGGCGTCCGCTCCGGGTTGACTGTGAAGATATTTTGATATGAGTGTAAATGTGTGTGGTTTGTGCAGAGGAGGCAGTCTCAGTCAGCCATATCCATTTATATATTCATTTTCATCTTGCTGCCTTTTAACCACCATATGTAATCATTCTGCCACCTATGTATGTATGTTAGGCATATTTTATTTTAGCTATAAAATGCAATAAAATAATATACAAACATTTTTGTTCTGAGTCACTGTGGGTATTTTCAAATGTAAATTGTGTCAGAAGGAGAATTTACTAAAATGCTAACTTAGAGCCGGATTATAAAAAAACCTGGTGCATGATGTCGTTCAGTACCAAAATTTAAAGAAAGGAGGATCATCTGCAATCTGGAAGTTTTTTTCTGAGAGCTGAATGCTTATTTAGTGAAGAAAATTATACTTTGCAGAATCTACGTTTAAAAGATTGATTTGAATGTATTTAAGCATTTTAGTATTACATTTGAAGTCCAATAGACACAGCTAAAACATATCAATTGTGGTGTTGTAGAGAACAATTATAATCTGTACTTTTTAGTGAAATTCATTCTTTACTAATTGCTCTTGTTACATATAAGGAGCAGATGTATAATGCATGTTCATTCCTGCTGTATGGGGAGAAACCTTTCATTAATGAACTTATTTTAAATATTTGGCCATTGAATAACTACATATACCTACCTATAGGATCATAGTTGTGTGAAAATAAATCCATCATTTATAAATATAAAAGTATATTGTATATGGTATGATTCTGACTAGAATGTGACAGAGGTAGATAAGTACGCACAGCAGCTAAGAAAGAGTATTTTAATGGAAGGAAACCAAGTCACGCTTGACAATTCATAAACACACTTTAAACAGCAATCTGTTATTCATTGTACGGTAGCAACACTGAGTTTGCAGTGCAGTCAGATTGTAGCAGCATGATTTGGATAATGAATTGCACATAACATTTGTAGGAATCATCTCTGAATGATGCCATCTGAAGTCCTTTCAAAAAAGTGTCTGGTTTTAAAACTGGAGCAGAGATGATTAAAAAGAGTGGAAAGGGAGTGATTAATAATGTCCATGAATCAAATTCAAGGCACCAGCACAACTCTCATGGTGTTGGTGTAACCAGGTCCTGGGCGCCAGCCAGTCACAACAAGGGCCACATCACCGGACTTGAAGAACTTGCGGTATTTGCCTGTTCAAACAATACAGAGCCCCTGTTAGTCATAGAAATGCTGACATGGCAATCACTTTCATGTATTATTATGTATTACTGACCAACTTCCAGGGCAAAGTTGATGCGCATGTCCACATCCTCAGCCCACACGTCATTGGCAGGTTTGGTGTAGAGAACTGGGTAGATGCCACGGTAAAGGTGGCACTGGCGGGCAGTCTGACCACAGCGGGTCACAGCAATAATGGGGGCACGGGGCCTGTACCTTGACAGCAAGTGAGCAGACCTGTAGGTGACAGGAACATGTTCATGTAAACCCAAAGCACTGGATGTTTATGTGCAAATACTACTCATAGGTCATCCTAGCAGTTGTACATCGTGTGCAGTGAGGATGACCACCCAAGTAAAGAGGAATGAACATGCAGTTAAAATTAACTTGCAAAATGTCAGGGTTCATATCTTAAAAGGTCACTTGAAGGAGCACAGATTGTGAGTGCACTAAAAGCTGGCACATTTCATTTGGGCTCAGGGCTTTGTGTTTAGAGCAGGACAGGAGGACAGATGCGGGATAATGCATCAAATTCTTTACTCACAGCAGGCACCACAGAGGATAATATGACTCAGACCTTTATAGAAGACTTTGAAAGAACACTGCTTGTTTTAGATTTTTACCTGCCAGTCCTGGTGAGCACAAGGATGGCACTGGCACAGCATTTAAAGGAAGCCTCAACGGCACCAATAGCAACAGACTCTGTGGGGTCACGGGTCAAATGAGAGGTGCGGCGCAGCTCCTCAAACACCTGCCTGTGGAACATGGCAGCCTCAGCTTCACGGGCAATCTGAATGTGTGGAGACAAAATAACAATGTGATGTTGGGTTGGTATTTTATTATAATTAAATAATAATTTATGATAATTTATGTGTCGAACAAACAAAGAGCTGTTAGTTTTGGTACATACCTGAAAGCCCACTGAGACATGAGGCTAAGCAACAATGACAGCCATGATGCCCAGAGACTGTTGCACTGCAATTCCTTCAGACACATGCTAATTGAGCATCACATTCACACAGTTTGAGCACAGTACAAGACGAGAGATGATGTTAGGTAGCAGATGGACAGAAAAGTGTGCGCAGGCAGCACGGACAAAACAACCACGTACAACATTGATCCACATATTTATGGTGAGGCTATTGTGTTAATAGAAAAAGGTTTCAACAAAAGCAGCTGGATGTAGGTTTGAAGGTCTTTCCACCTGCCTTTGTTGAAACCTTTTCCTGAATATGTCCTGGATGAACGAGAACCTCCACAGATTCATATGTTAATGAAAACTATAAGTAACAATACATAGTATCCTTAAATTAAATAGGAAAATCTTTAGATTGTTTTGTATTGTACCATGCAAATTATATTTGTATTATATCCATGTAAATATGAATGTCAACACATTTATGAAAGCATAATATAATTGCCAATACTTTGTATACAAAGCAAGTTCATAAACACAGCTCTGCATAGCTGAACTCCTGCTGTGACCACTGATGATTTTATTTTTATTTTGGCAGTACTAGGACAAGTAAAAGAGACTCTTACCATATGTTGTGTGTGCACTGCTTCCAGAGGGTAGTCGCCCTTTGCTGTTTCACCACTCAGCATGATGCAGTCACTGCCATCAAGTACGGCATTGGCAACATCAGTGGCCTCAGCACGAGTTGGGCGGGGCTTCTTGGTCATGCTCTCCAGCATCTGAGAAAGAATTCATATTTTTTAAAACCTATTTGAAAATGTTTTAGAGAATAGGTATATTTGAGTACAGCTCAAACCTGTGTGGCGCAGATGATGGGCTTGCCAATCCTGGTGCACTTGCCAGTCATCATCTTTTGAGCAATGAAGACCTTCTCTGTTGGGATTTCAATGCCGAGATCTCCACGGGCAACCATGATGCCATCACTAGCTTCCAGGATCTCATCAAATCTATTACACAGTAATAAGTGAAGGTAATGGAAGAAAGTTATTTAAGCTGCATCGTCATCATTTTACATCAGTTTTAAGTAGACTAAATATATTTTTGGTCTAAACTGACCATAAAGTTACATTAATTCATCTGGTTTGGCCTAACATTAACAAATCGGATCAAGACCACTTTTTACCCTAGTTTAAACTCTAAACTGCACAGATTCTCCACATACCTGCGCACACCCTCATGGTTTTCCAGCTTGCTGATGATCTTGATGTTTTTGCCCTTCTCACCCAGCACTTTCCTGACAGCCTCAACATCAGCGCCCTTGCGAATGAATGAAGCGAAGACCATGTCAACATCCTGCTCCAAGCCAAACTTCAGGTCCTGAATGTCCTTCTCAGACAGAGCAGGCAAGTCAACAGCAGCTCCGGGGAGGTTCACACCCTTCTTACTGCCGAGCATGCCGCCATTCTCAATCTCACACATCAGGTAGTCATTGCCTTAAAACAAAGAAAGAAATTGCGTTAAAGGGGCGCAGTGGCTCAGTGGTAGAGCAGTTGTCCTATAACTGGAAAGTTGGCGGTTCGATGCCGGTTCATACTGTCGTTGTGTCCTTGGGTAAGACACTTCAGCCCACCTTACCTCCAGTGTGTGAGAATGTTTGGTGGTTGTAGGCGCAAAATGGATGCCACATCTCCACCACCAGTGTGTGTGACTAGAGTGAATGAACAATGGACTCTGTAAAACGCTTTGAGAGCCTTGAAAAGCGCTAAATAAATCCAATTCATTATTATTAAAATTACACCTTTAAAAGCGATAGTCCAATACATTGTAAAAAGGTGTCTATGAAGATACTTAGGAATAGGCTATTGTTCCCTACAGTAATTGTCAATATATTTCCAGTTTGGAGAAGCAGACAAATCCAATGATACAAACTTATGTGTTATGTGTACTTGCTAACTGTGAATGTGCCTACAACTGTCTAGTACCACATTTACAACAAAACAAAACCATCCCTTTATCATTTGAAAGGACTTACCGATTTCTTTAACCTTGAGGGAAATCAGACCATCATCAATATAGACATGGCTTCCATTCTGCACAACCTTGGTCATGTTTTTGTAGTCAAGCCACAGGGTTTTCTCATCACATTTTTCCATGTACTGGTCGTCAAGTGTGATCTTAATAGTCTCACCCTTCTTCAGCTCAACTTCAGCACTGCCACTCTGAAACCCACAGCAGAGAAAACTATTTCTATTCCGCAGCATCTACTTAGATCACTTCTAAATTTGTGGAATTTGAAAGTAACTTACGCCCTTAATAAGCCCAGTCCTGATTTCTGGTCCTTTTGTGTCCAGAGCAATAGCCACTGGTCTGTACTCAACAGAGCCAGGCACAAAACTCTCAGTTGCTTCCCGGATATTCTTGATGGTCTCGGCATGGTACTGTATAGTGAAAATAGTCAAAATGAAAATATAAAGATTACATTCTTAATATCATTCAGTTATTCAGCTTGTTTTTAATGGAAAACTTGAGACTATCATGAGTCCAATGTTTAAAATTAAGTTGGTTTAACAGGTGGTATAACAGGTGGACCATCTGGGTCACACATCCAGATTAAGCCACATGGCATTGGTTATATAACTTTATGCTAAAAATTAGAATGACAACTGCAACATATTTTTAGCCTAGAACATTGTTCAGTTTCTGTGTATGTAAAAAAAACTATGCTAGACTAGACCAGACTCTTTAAGCCACATTTAAGAGTATATTTTACTACTATTATCAGCCTAAGATATTAGTAACAACTGCAGATTAAGATACAAAATTATAAAACAAACATTTTATTTTCTGACATGTACACAGGGCAGACCTTAGTACATGCCTTCTACTTGTGCTGAGCCTGACTCTCAGACCCAACTATATATAGCTGTGACAACTGACACACCGTTGAAACAGAGGTCAAATTATTTTTTTTCCACATATAAATAAGATGTATTTGTTTTCTGTTGTACCAATGATCAGATGCTTGAATTAAGCCAACCTTTGTATAACCTTTGAACAGTATCAAGCTAAATGTCATCTGCCTGTGCTCAGACCACAGCTGATTTGTGGCTCTATCCACTCAGGTGACCTTAGAGTACTCAGGTGACCTTAGAGAAGGTAAAGAGACGTGACTTTTAAAAGTGATAGGTCAGTGGTGTGAAGTTGTTCGCTATGTTGCCTTGCCAGATCACAAGCTTCAACACAGGATAGGCTGAAGGAGTGTTTACTTGCTCATAGATCAGATTACAACCAGGGCAAGTAATGTCATACCAACTGCTGCAAAGGGTAAATCCTCTGAATTACTTGTAGAGGGGCAACTTACTGTCTCTCTCTCCTGTTTCTTACTTTAATCCTTGTGCCAGGGTATAGGATGTGTTTTTATCAGTGTATTGTTTTAGTCTCACTTCATGTGTGCCATGAGAGAAGTTCATTCTTGCAATGTTCATCCCGTTCTTGATCATTTCCTTGGCCATTTCCACAGATCGGGAAACAGGTCCTGAATAAAGGTGAATTTAC
The DNA here is from genome assembly GCA_024416835.2 of Perccottus glenii. Taxonomy (NCBI): domain Eukaryota; kingdom Metazoa; phylum Chordata; class Actinopteri; order Gobiiformes; family Odontobutidae; genus Perccottus; species Perccottus glenii. The sequence goes on from CM044563.2 coordinate 8,558,423, forward strand.
ACAGAGCTCAGAGGTTAAAGTAGCATTTAAAATGTCATGTTGGTTTACAATGAAATACATTATGCATGAACAGAATAAGAAGTCATGGAGCAGAGGTCAGAGTAAAGAGAGGATATGTATCTGACCGATTGTGCAGATGATGCCAGTGTTGCGAGACACAGCAGGTTCAGAGTCAATGTCCAGTAGGCACATGTGCTCAATCATGGTATCAGCCATGGCAGCATGCAGCTGCTGGGAGTGGATGATAGAGGAGCCCGCATTCTTTGATTTCGACATGACTGGATGTTTGTCTACGAGAGAAGTCCTGAGGTAAAAAAATAGAAAACAAAAGATAGTTTGGCAGATTAAAATGTATATGTGACATGAAACACACACATTTACTTAACACTTATCTATATTAAAGATAGGACTTTGCTATAATGCCAGTTTCAAGTATCAGGGACAAGCTGTGTGAAGGACCACTGGTTGCACTTTACATTCCAACTCATAATCATAATATCAGGATAATAGGGGGGTTGTTAGGAAATCATATAGAAATTATGATTAGCTAAAAGGCAATTTCCATACAATTCATCATGTAGAGCTTTTTATAACCATATAACCTTAAAGCAAATTGTATGGCTGGGAACTACTTGATAATTAACAATAATTAACATAATTTAACTATTAATTATCATATTATTACTGTGGTATTACCATGCTTCTACTGAGCTGGAATATAAAGTGCTACCGGACCATCAGAGTTTCCAAAAGGCAACAACAACAGTAAGTGCTGTCCCACATTCCAAAAGGGGGTTTAAGCAGAGCAGAAATACAGGGCCTGATCACTACTAAACTGACAGAGGCTAAGTGCTTGCATGGACAAAAAAATATTAAAGCTTTGTTCAATCAAATCTTGACATTACACATTCAAAGAGAAAAAAACATTTATCAATATTCATATTGTCATTGTCAGTATGCAACATGTGTGACCAAGTGCGTTGTCCTAAGCGTTGCATTCCCATGTTGACCTAAAATAACATGCTCATTTGACTAGATCTATGGACTCATAAATATATTTCAAAACAAACAACATGGTAACAGGAAATCCTAATAACAAATTTAAGTCTTGGCGGATCCAGGTTAAAATTATTTGACAGTAGACCCTAAGAAGTCTGAACAAAAGTCATCCAAGGAGTCTGTCAATGTAATTGGTAAATAGAAACTATATTAGTTCAATGATTTACCAAAAAAATATTCCCGATCAAAAGAAATGGCTTAAAACATAATATAAAAAATAAAATAATATTTAAATGATGTGCTCTTTAAAATTAATTTCTGCTCAAATTGTAACTTTTGACGATCATCACTTCACACAGTGATATGCTAAGTTCTAGTTCTAATGCTGGTGGCTCTTCCACTCACCTTCAGGGGATAACTTTGCAGGAACGAGTGCGCTACTGCTTGAGCTCCGGCGACAATTTATATTTGAGTCCTGAGCAACCGGAACTACTTTCCTCTGGATCACATGTACAAGATACATGCGCACACAACATATAGGGCCCTGACAACTTTTGGCATCGACTCAGTTTTGTAAACGTAAAGTGGAGTGAGTAAAATAAGTATAAAATAATAATAAAATTAATCAGTCATAGCACAACAGCCTCAACACTGAACAAAAATATAACACAACTTAAAGTGACTAAACCTTCTTATTTCTGCTAACCTTCAAATCAGATGATAAAATGAAAAAAAGAATAAACTTCTAGTTCACATATCTAAACTGCAAAAAATATATGTTTATACAAAACATAATACAAAATAAATAACATTAAATATATATTTACATGAAATGTTAACGTTTTATTGATTTCAAATAGCCTAATCAAGTTTCCCTATAGTCTTTAAAGGTCAAACACTTTGCATTTTACCAAATGTGAAATCATAGGTTTATGTGAGTGCAGTAATAGCAGTGGTTCTGTAGCTCAAAGTCCAGGTGCAGACTCTAAAGAGCCCCATAGTATAATGGAATATCTAATTTAGACAAAAGATGCTTACAAGCTGAACATGGCATAGGTAAAAGAATATGAGACATGTTCAGATGAAGAGTTTAAAGCAATATAAGAGGAGCAGAGAGTTGTGATCAAAGGTAAAGGTATTGGATTAACTTCTTCTGCAGATGTACAAATGCACTTAATGCAGAATCACTTATGAGACACTTTAACTAACCTGGCATGTTTACAATACTGTTAACATACCAGGCCCTATATTGGCTGTTCCTCTGTCATGGCTCCCCATGACATACCAAGGACATATACCTTTACAGACATGTATGCACCAGTTGCTGCCTCAGTTGTACTAAGCTCTGCTCTGCTCAGTAACACATTTAATCGTATCTAAATATGTGTGTACATCTTGTATGTATATATATGAGACATAAGAGTTACATGAGAGTTATTAAAATTCCTCAAGGATTTAGATACTTTAGTCATTGAAAGGACCATATGTGTCTAATGTCAAAGCCTATATTTCATTCCACAAACATCATCTTTGAGAGTGTATGCTTTTGTGTGACATTTAATGTATGGCCTGAAAGCTAAATGATGCTATGCAGTTAACACAAACAGACACATATTTGAGAATTAAGAGCTCAAATGAATAGATATATATATTTGGCAGGTGAAAATCTGAACCCTGGTGAATCCCACACACTCCTTGACAGGAAAAATGTACAGGCCATACAATGTGAACAATCTTTTGCCAGTGACCTTTCTTTTTATATTTTAAAGCCTCTCAAATTTCAACTGGCATTATTAACAGAAGTGTTGTCTATCCAACTAATGATCCACATTTGTGCAAACACAAGGCAGTAGCACAGAACTTTCAAATAATATTGAATAATTATAGCCTACAACTTTTACACAACCAGTCTAATTAGTCTGTTAACCAGTCTGTTAGTCTAATGTTCAATATTTTCATGAAGGGGGCTACTTTTAGACCAGTAGTTCTCAGCTTATCTCTTCTCAAGACCCTGATTTTTCATTTTGTTGAGCCTCACTTTTTTTCAAGATAAATATTTTTAAACAATTGTATAATCTTAATGGCATTTATTATAGTAAACCTTACCTGTCACGTTTCAATTAATGGTGGCTACAATAGCTTGTCTTGCATGATAAAAGCACACATTCATTTTTCATTTTAACCATACACTGTGAGACCCACTAAAAACCTGCCTGCAACCCACTTTTAATATTTTTAATGCCTTTTTACACTTAAGTTGTCTGTAGGAAGGTTACATATAGGAAGCAGAGTAAGAGAGGTGAATGACATTAGGCAAATGACTTGAACTGGAATCAAACCCAGGTCGCTCAAGGCTGTGGTATGTGCTCTACCAGGTGAGCCACCCAGGCACCACTACCTGTGATCCACTTTGAGTTAAGTTTTCAGTTCTTATGTTACAGGTGCACTGATTATAATATTAATATAATACCTTTTTCCTAAAAATTTTGTGAAGTGGGTTAGTAATAAGCGGTTTATATGTATTGAAGTGAGAAACTGGCATAAGTTGATGGTTTGGTTGTACATTAGGATGTTAGAGTGGACCTTTGGGCACTATAGTGTGTTCCCAGGCAGTATTCTTCCACCCAGCACACCTGTAGCCTTAGATTCCACATCCATAATAACACCTATCTCAGAACAGAATGTAGTTTAAGAAAGTTCCATGTATAAAGTGAGTTGGAAATAAATTGACATATATATAACAATCAGGAATAAAATATTAAAACCTTTGCCTAAAGTATATCAGTTGAAGGGTACTACAAATTATTTTATGAATTGTATATGCAGTAATGAGATAATGCCATTGTGTCCAGTCCTTTAAATAAACATTGCCGGACAACCAAGGCCCACTCATCCCTAAGCAGATTATGTTGAGAAAAGCCCTTGTTCAGAGAAGACTTGCCCATATGTATGCAGTCCGTGAAGTGTCTAATCTGTCCAGACTGTGGAGCAGCAGGCGTCTGCTAACAAGGGTAACAGCTGATTAAGGTCAGGCTGCAGCACTATACGGTGTCAGTAGCAAAACTCCCATCTTTGAGTTGTGTCCTGTTGGGATTACTGGTCTTTTCACTGTCATTAAACTGTTTCAGGAAGTGTTAAAAGTATAATTTTTATGGCAGATGTTTTGTACATGTCATGACAACAACATAGGCACAATATAAGCAACAGAGCTCTGGTCTCTTCCATGCCTTCTCTCTCTTTCGCAGCAGATGATCATGTGACACTCAACATGTGGGACTCCTTGCTGTGTGCAATTCAGACACCTACAGGCAGGCAGGCCATGAAGGAGACATCCAAGTTTAACATCACATAGACCTCCTGTTGTTTGTTTCTGCTCTGACTTTGTAGAAGTTGTGGAAACATTTTCACCAAAAGACAAAGGTAAGAATATACACTTTCACTTTCAATGCAATTATAAATATTTGATTTACAAAACAATACATTCTTACTACTACTTAATAGTACTTTGGGACAAATCTAGCTTGTTTCAGTTTTTATTAGTGTTTATTTTTTTTTCAATTATTATTATATTTATTAGTATGTTTCTATCATTATGTTCAGTTGGAGATGTCCCTGTGGCATGTCAGACTGATAATTGATACAGAGGAGCAGCTATAACATGAAACATGACATGGTAAGTCAGTCACTCTACTTTGTATTGGACAGTAGACAGTAGTTAGATCTTTCAACAGCTTTCTTCTCCAAGTCTACTGTTTAAGAGCACTAAGATTAAGGCTTTCTATCACCAACTTAGCATCACATAGTGTTTTAGTCGTTTATCTGAAGTGATTCATTGAACCAACAGGAGACAGAGAACCAGCTGTGGACAGAGGGCCAGGTTTATGACAATGACAGCGACTCAGAAGAGCTCTTTTATCCAAGCCATGTAAGCTTAATCTTTCTAATGTGGCATCTTTTATTCACTGCTATCTGTTTGCTTATCTTAAGTGGTTTAATCTGTCTGTGGTGCTGAGCTGTTTGCACCAGAAGGTCAGTGTGTTAGTGTTTGTCTTGGCAGGAGAGTTGTGCCACTGACCTGTGTCGACACCCTCAGCTCGATGCTGACGTAGAGGCTTTTAGGACTCAGTACCCGAACTCTGTATTCTCCGTAAGGTAAGGGTACATGAATTTAAACAGGAAAATGCTTTTTCTTAAAACTAAAAGAAAGCTTCCTTTCCTATGCTCTGTTAGAGAATATGTCTCGATTGATGAAGTGGATATTGACTTGAAGATTAAACCTAACTTTTTGAACGTAAGTGCATGTATAAGATAAGATGTCCACTTCTTAAATCAGCTGGGACCGAGTATAGCATCTTTGGTTTGCAAAGTTTGCAGCACTGCAGGGCTTTTAATTTAGGATATTGTTTACAAAATTATTTATTTTCTACAGGTTCCTGTTGCTAAAGCTTGGAAAATAAATCCATCTGAGCCCATCGTCATCCGCCTGCACTTTTTTTTGTCTCAGTATTTAGATGGCCCTGGTAAGTGTAGAAACATATACTTTGTATTACCGCATATTGTTTTTGTTTAAAGAGTGCTCTCATCCCACAGCACCTTCAGTTGAAGTGTTTCAGCCATCTAACAGAAATGATTTTAGCCTTGGAAAGCAACTGCAGAAGTAAGAATTCTCTTTCAGACCTGTCTTTCATGCCTGTCTATTGATAATTGTTTTGTCTTTTTATTACAATTTTGATCTCTACTAGATTCTTTAGAAGCATTTGAAACAAACACAACTAAACCAATATAACCTGGACCCAAAGCAAAACACATTTTATAGAGAGCAGAAACGTTTATAGGTCTAATAGTGGGGAAATTTGCTTTGTTACATCAACCTAGAGCATCACAAGAAAGTAAGTACTACAACAAAAAAGTAAAGGCACTTATAGTAAGCATTACACCATAGGACAGACTTATATAATACTCAATGGTTATACTGTTTTATTCCTAGCTGCCAGTACCTTCAACAGAATATAGTGACCAAAAAAAAATCCATTTGGAAAGTGAAACCAATACAAAACAGAAGGAAATTATGTAATACTCTGGAAAAACAAATGTATAACTCATAGGTGGATGGTCGAACTCTATGCAGATAATGGACTGTTGATATGATGTATGAAATATGGAAATGCCAGTCTTGAAGACAAAACACATTGTGGTGCTGTTTGTGTTTTGTAGTATTCTGACAGAATTTATTCGTCACGAATGGAACGAGCTGACCAATGAGAAGGTCATATCTCAACAGAAGAGGAGACACAACTGGTTCAGACCTGCAGGAACCATCAAGAAGTTCAGAGCGAGGTTTAACATCAGGCTTTCTTCACCCAAGTACGAAACTTTAAATACAAACCAGACCAATTGATTGGGTCCCTAGATGGGCTTTTACCACAACTTTTTTATTGCTGACTGTTTGTATGTATCTCTAAATGACTCCTTATTCACTGTGAACAGGTCTGATGAGCTTCAGAAGCCTAATGGAAAAAGTAGGATATTTTTTCCAATGGTGAAGCTTAACCGTTTTACAAATAATACTGCATCATATGCCATAAAGAACCCCACAGGAGAGCTTTTTGCCTACACACCCAGTGGAAAGGTCAGCATCCTTATTTAATCTAAATAGACATATACTTAAATGTCTTTTCATTTTTAATAACTAACTTTTTTATGTCTTATGACTCTTCTTCCCCAGAGAGTGATGGTTTCGGCCGTAAAGTCATCAACGCAGCTTAGTGCCAAGCAGCTAATTGAGCTACTTTTCTCCACGGAGGCCATTAGGCACTGCAAGATTACCCCAACTCTGCAGCACGGCTTTTTAGTGCAGGCAACGTGCTCATTCCTTGAATGGACAAAAACATACAAAAAAATAATAACTACATTAACATGACAGTCTTAGTTTTATTATCTGACATGACTTGACATTGCAGACTTTCTTTTACCTTAAACTGACAATTACATATTTTGTTTTTGTTTTTGCACACAGATAATGAAATATGCTGAGCAAAGACTACTAACACTAAATGAATTCTGTGTCATTTGTGACGAGCGGCATTTGTTTCAGAACGGCCCAATGCTCAAGGTACAACTGTACTGACTACAGTTAATTACAAAGCTAAACATGCGGTTGAAATAACAGCATTATGTCTCTAGCCCGCAGTTTGTACTAGGGAGCTGTGCGTTTTTTCCTTCTATACACTAGGGGTAATGTCTGGAGCTACAGAGGAAGTTGCCACCGGTGCAGAGGTATGCATTGTTCTTACAGTTTACCTCCACTCCTGTCCAAGCTTTGACATCTGAGATCTGATAATTAAAGATACTGTATTTATCTGCCATATATTTTCTTGTGCCCTTTAGGTAATTGACCTGCAGGTGGCCATGTGCAGAGCTGCCCTTCAGTCTAAACGTAAAAGCATCATATTTGAGCCATATCCATCTATTGTCGATCCGTGCAACAGCAAAACACTTGCTTTTACCCCTAAGGTCAGTAGGACTATTAACCCACCACGTTTATAAGAAATTGTGAATCTATTCACCATGCAATCTTTTTTTTTTCAGAGAAAGAGCTATGACAGGCTGCAAACTGCTCTGGATAATGTTTTATTGGTCAGGCAGCTGTCACAGGTGACCAGTCTGAAATAAATCTGTCATCATAATAATGCAAATTTATTTATTGAGTTTTCTAAGCAGCTTTCTTTGGCATCTATTTATTTCTAGGGTCCGTACTGTGACATTAAGAAGCAGATGGATGAGATAGACCACTTAGCTTATCCATTATTACAGTGGTGAGGGGAAACAAAATCACTAATGGACATCTCTTTATTGTTTAAAATTCTATTACTTTATAATGGTTCTCAGAATTTTATCTGTTCTTCTCTTAATGTTTGGCAGGATTTTATCAAGCAACAGATCACACATTGTCAAGCTTTCACGGACCAGGGTACGAATAAGGAGTTTGTAAGATTAGGCTTATCAATGTTAATTTATAGATATAGTAAGTTAGGAATGTCCTGATACCACTTTTTCTGGAATGACTATTAATACCTAAAACTAATAACTGAGAATGACCCAGCTTCAGACTCTTGGCTTAAACAGAGCATTATTTTATCACCTTTACTGTAAATATGTCCAAACATTGCAACATTGAGAAAAAAGGGAACAAAACCTCACACTACACTGAGTATTTGTTTGTGTCTGTATTGTATTGTATTGGTATGTGGACACCCCTATATAAAAGCTACAGCAGATGTAGTAGTACTGATTTTTATTCTGGTTTTACTTTTTGTAACATTTGTAAACAGCAACTGAAGTTTATGCACACGCCGCACCAGTTCCTTCTGATCAGCAGCCCTCCGTCCAAAGAAGTTCGTTTTCGAATGGCCAGAAAACTTTATGGCAGCACGTTTGCTTTCCAGTGAGTGAAATGAAGACCACCATATCATTTGGGGTTAGTAGTGGATTAGTAGTTTTAGATGTGATCATTGAATTCACATTTCAATCTCCCACAGTGGCTCCCACATTGAAAACTGGCACTCCATTTTGAGAAACGGGTTGATCAATGCTTCTTATACAAAATTACAGGTAATTAAATTATTATGAACATTTGAAAATACATCAGGAGGGTTTATTTGATTGGATCTGTATTGTTTCTTCATTCAAGCTTCATGGAGCTGCGTATGGAAAAGGCATCTATTTGAGTCCCATCTCAAGTATATCTTTTGGTTACTCTGGTACGTACACATCTAAATCGGAGGATAAAGTGTGTTTATTGTTTATGTGACATGACATGAGCTGTCTTGTGTTTCTCTGTTATGTTGTCAGAGATGGGGAACGGTCAACACCAACTTCCTAACAAAGAGGAACTCATCAAGAAATACAACCGAATAAACAAACTAACGGTATTTAATAAATGTTCATATTGATTTTTTTTACATTGCATAACATACCTTATAATTATTTTTATTCATATATATTTAGGAAGAGCCCGCCAAAGTCAGATTCCTGCAAAACCAGAACATAAACTGTATTGCACTTTGTGAAGGTAAACAAAGTGTCATGAAGAAATATACGTTATTGTAAAGTATGACTCTAAAATATTGTCCCTTTTCACAGTCATCTTGTCAAAAGAGCTACAAAAGCATGGACACATTTGGGTTTGTCCAATCCCTGACCATGTGTGCACTCGTTTCCTCTTTGTGTAAGTACAACACAAACAGCAAAGTCATAGCAATTTGAAAACCAGTTGTTTTTTTCTTTTGTCGTACATTTCTGCTTTGACTTTCCACAGATATGAGAACGGCCAAGTGGGAGATGTCCACATCAACACTCAGGAAGATGAAATCCACAGGGAAATTTTACAAGCAATTGGTACAATTCCCTTTTGAGAAATATCACTTTTTAGTCATTCTTTTCACTCTGATATTTTTACTTTTGTAATTTTTACTGCTTTGATCACTTTGGTCACTGTAATATTTCATAGCTATTGTGCTGATTTAAGGCAGCATAATACAACGTAATTAAAAAAAGTGTCAAATGTATTTCACCATACGTACAGTGTCTGAAAGAAATGCTTATGCATTATACTGTAATTTTACAATAGCTAGAGTCTATGTGAGCATTTAATATAAATTTTGTTACATTTTTAATAAAACGCCTTGTTTATTTTAGCATGGATTTATCGACCTTTATTGACCTCATATTACTGCAATACCTTTTCTCTGCCTCAGGGCGGAGCTGTTATCTACTTTTTGTGCCCTCCATTTCACAAACACAGAGGTATTTATATTGATAAAGGTGGTCTAAACGTGGTCTCGTAACCACAGATACAACATTGAGCACATTTAACCCCCAGGTGTTGGCACGAGTGTATAACACATTCTTTGGAAAAAAAATAATCCACAAGTCTCCAACAACAATGGCCGGTGACGCCATCTAGGGTAATAAAAAAAACACAAAGTTACAATTATAGGTACATTCATTGGTAATAATAAATATAGTATTCAACACATTTTATGCACTATTTCAGATGTAATTTGAAAAACTCAATGTGCATCACTGCTTTGGTGCATTTATTATTTGAGTCATTGAATAACCTGAGGTGCAAGCGATCCTTTGAGGCAGAAATGAACCATTTTAACAGTGTATTAGTTCCATATGAGACCCACAGCTGCCCCCTGACCACTCCCTTTAACTTCTCCATAGGCTGCATCTTCAAACATGTACAGCACATTGTGTGAATGAAGGTCCGTGCATTAATATTTCTTAATACATACCTGGTTTACTGTAGCCTATAATTAATAGAAAAAAATATATATATTTTTAAGGGGACAAATTTGGGTCAGCCTGGCAGGTTGAGGAGAGGAGAAGTGTAAAGTGGCTGTAATGGCCTGAGGGGAAGACTATTTTCAAGGACCACGTGGCACTAAAATGAGTTGAGCAAAAATCTTTAAAAATTGATAATATAGTTTACTCCAATGCCCCAATTCCCACATCAAGTTTTACAACCAATTAATGAAATGTCTAAATCTTAATAATTGATGGGTTTTATTGAGCTGCCTTTTCGAGCATTACTAGAAGAATACATAACAACAATAAAATGATGAAATGTTGCATGTGCCTTTAAGAGCACTATGTCACAGTCTATGTCTCTCTGCGAGCCTCATGTGTTTGTTGGCATCAGCTGCCCTCAGTGCTGAGTGGAGCAAAGGCATATTTTTCTTCACAGTGGGATTAGATGAAGAAATTCACTCTGGCTGTTATCTCCTTTCTGTTAGAGACAAAAAGCTGCTGCAAAAAAGACAGACAGATAGATTTGAAGTTTGGATTTTAAATGTTTTTTTATCTTTTTAAGAAAATACAGGATGTGCTTCAGGTTTCAAGGGAGCTCCAGGCTTAATTCTGCCATTGTTTCTTGTTTTCTAAGAAATTAGCTGAAGAATGCTACTAGAAGCATTGTAATGGAGTCTCCCTCTGTCATTTCTGATTGCACTTCATCTTCAAAACTTGGCAAAAACAACTTCAGGAGAATCCGTCGCTCAGAAGACAACTGTTCCTTTCCTATTCCTGGCTTATCAGCAGATATCCTACACATGCGAGTCAAAGAAGGAAGCAAGATTCACAACTTACTGTGGTTTGTAAAAGCTCGTATGCATGAGGGGAAAAAACAGGGTGAGTCAACAGTGAAACAAGTGGTCTTCACTGGCTCTGGCCGTGGAGTCACAAAGACAATCACTTGTGTGGAGATCCTGAAACGTACAACGGGAGGGCTGCACCAGGTTTCCAAACTTTACTACAAGACAATCAATGAGATTTGGGAGAGTCCACACCAAGGAGCTTCACCTACAACTCTGCAAAAGAATGTCCCTGCCATCTGTATCTTGCTGTCTAAAGACCCTCTGGACCCCCAGGAGCCTGGGTACCAACCTCCTCTCACTCCCAAAAAGGAAGCAGAGGACAGTACTCTTTACTCTCCGCCCAAAGCTAAGAGAGTTTGTCTCAATAACTGGAGTACTTGCACTTCATAAAATACAATGCAAAATGTAAAATGATAGACTCTGAAAGAAGGCATTAAGATAAACTGTACTTGAAATGGGTCTATCAACAAATTAGGATGAGATTGCTGATTATTTGTAAAATTGGGAAGAAAGGTTACATAGATTAACAATAATCCCATTTTGTTATTACCGTAGAACTCATTCAAAAAATTGTTTTGATGTGGCTTGCATACCAAAATTATTCTTCATCATCATCATCATCATCATCTGTTCATTTATTCATTTGGACATATGTAACTATACTCCATTATTTGTAGTTTAATTAGAATAAAATTTATCTTTTGTGTGAATGTGGTTTATGGATTATTTAGCTTTGTACCAAAAGATGTTCACCAGTTTGTAAAGATTAGAATTGCATAAATAAAATTATATTCATATTTAGGATTTAGGACACTGTAGTTTTAATGTTTTTATTGAAGAGAATACCATGTGTGACAATATTGCATTTCAATTTAGTTCAGAAGTTGGCATCAAAGGTAAGGTAAGGAAAGGAAAGGTAGGGCTTGCTTTATTGTCCATCAGTGGAAATTAGTTCAAGGTACACAGCTGCTGCATCACAAACCCAGCAACTGCAAACATAATACACTACATACTGTTCCACCAAAACATAAAAAAGATATGTTGAAAAAAATGACCAGTACATATACTTTTTTTTCTGATGTAAGTGCGACCTGAAAACAAAAACAAGTGTGTCTTCCAATATTTCCATTTAGATTATTTCTTAACATCCTCATGCCTCTACCTTATGTTCACCTTGACACACTGACAGTGTGGACCACCCACCCTGTTTTGCACATTTGCTTCTTGCACCTTCCTGTGTATCTTAATATTTAAGACCACAGCTAAATGCATATATGCACATTGTACATCCCTGTACATTTTAATATTTAAGTCTACAGTTTACATTCATGTACATTATTTTGCGATCTAGATTTAATTCCACAATACACATTTTTTATATTCTATTCTTTTATTTTTTGTTGTTTATTTTTATTTCATTCTTACATAGCTATATTCATGCATATTTTCATCTGTGTGTTTTCCTTAATAATTGCACTGTCCATGGAGCGGACCTGACTCACATTTCACTGCTGGTTATATATGCTGTATATAATTTTGTATGTGACGAATAAAAATCTTGAATCTTGAATCTAGAAGATGATGGATAAAAATAAAGAGTGTAGGCTAACAACAACAAAAAAAAATCACATAAGGTTTTATTATACAGATAATCTATGTGAGTTATATGTTAACAGTCTATATACTTTATGTTCGTTAATTGAGTCATATCAGGTAGAGCAAAAAACAAATAGAAAGAACAAACAAAAAAGTCCACGAGGTGTGGGCCGCGCATGCGCTCTCGGGAGTGACATATGGCACGCTCGGCTATCAAAATGTGCCGCTAGCTTCCTTGAAACAAATCTAGCCGGTTGTGAAGCCCGCTGACTTGAACCATGTTCAGAGCCGCCGTCCAACTCTCAATCTCCGGTGCACGGAGCCTAGCCCGAACACAACCTCGATGCCAAGGTATTTCAGGACATGCAATATTATGTGCTATTGATGAATTTATTTTACAGTTACAGAAACCGTTAAAGTTTAAATCGGAACTCCAGTGTGGTTGTCGGCACATTGCGGCACTCACTAGGCTAAGCTAACTAACATTAGCTAACCCATGATTATCTGCTTTAAATTTGCCAAACCACTTTAGATTTGACCTTATTAAATAAAAATTGTGTTTACGTTTGTCTAGTACAATGTTAACCAACCTTTTTTGAATATGTCCTGCTTTCATGCAGCTTTATTGTTGGGCTTGATTTTGGCTGTGTCCTTGCTGTGACCCAGTTAGGTTAACTACAAGGAAGGAGCAGGCAGGGGCCTGTGCTTATGCAGCTGATGCTACAAGCTAACGTGATCACAGGACAAATGAGCTACAAGTTAGATTTGACTGTTATTTACTGATGTTTAAGAGGGAAATTGAAATTTTAGCTATCATTTAAAAAAATTATCTGTGGATCAATTTTTTTGGGCGAAATAGCCTTACCCTTTAACGCACAGAAAAGCTATAAAAGTCCAAATTTGGACATGTTGACAAGCCATAATTATAGCTTTCTGGCCAGGTGTTTTTTCAATTTCTCCTAGCAATTGAAATGCTTTCCTAGACATGATTTTTCTAGTTGTATAAAGTTTAAAAAAAAAGATTATATATGAATATATGAATGAATGAATATATGATGATATATTATTATTTTTTCTTTTTTGTTTTTTTTACCTGTGAGTACAGCCCTGTAGTTCAGGAAAGGTAACATTTAACTGTAAGGGAAATTGGCTTTGATCCATTAGCATTACATTACTGCATAGCATTTTTGTCCCACTTTAGTCCTTTCTTGAGTGTTGACTGCTTCCTCATTCCAATAATATTTTGGTAGCTGAATGAGTGACCCAGCTTATTGATAATACAAAATATTCTAGTAACAGCTTTAATAGTTCACAGTAATTCTTAATCATCAACTGTAATACTTGTCACTAAAGATATATTATACTGTGTTGTAGACAAGGTTAATACAAAGGCATCTGGAAGTAGGTTGAACAAAGGTGCCTTTGTTTTAACCTTTTCCATTATGTCCTGAATAACTGAGAACCTCCAGAGACATGACACTGTGTTGAAGTTTCTAATTAACATGCATTATCATTCTGCAGCTGTTTTGACCTCACGGTTTTATTCACACGGAAAGGTAGAGACGGATGAGGAGTTTGACGCCCGCTGGGTCACCTACTTCAACAAGCCAGACATTGACGCATGGGAGCTTAGGAAAGGTTTGTTAATAGTTGCTCAAGGCAATTAATCTTTGACTAATAACACTGTTGCTTATAAGAGAGGTAACATCTGGCAGCAGATATTTGGTTTACTCAGGGGGGAAATAAAAAACACCTGCAAATCTTTTTAAAATGTAGTGGTTAGAAGTTATCTTCTATTGGGAAAGGCAAAGTTTTGGTAGACTACAAAAGGTTGCCTGTATTTTCTTTCAATACTATATTAAACAACACAATTAAAAGTGTCAAATAAGAGAATATTTAAAGGTCTAATGTATTGCTACCATTTTTTTGAAACGCATCACTTTAAAATACCACTATTGTTTTAATAGCACTGAAATTTAGTTTAAAAATGAGGGGGCCAGAGTGCTCATGTTATGCCTTTTGTGTAGTTATTCTTGTTGTTGCAATTATTTTTGGCTCAAGCGTGGTGTAAGAGGCAGGTAGGGTTATATCAGGCCTCTACTCCTAACGGTAAATAGGAGCAGGTCATTGTTTTTTCAACCTTATCAAAGTCACATCTCCAGGCCTATTAAGTTCTTCCTTGCTACATTGCTTCCTTTAGGGATGAACACACTGATTGGTTATGATCTGGTACCTGAGCCAAAGATCCTTGAGGCAGCACTGAGAGCCTGTCGGAGGTTAAATGACTTGGCCAGCGCTATCCGAATTTTGGAAGCTGTGAAGGTAAGAAAGAAAAGGCAGCCCCTGAGTGGGTTTTAGCTATGTGATAATGACCATCTATGTTTCCTGCTGTTGGTGGGTATTGATTGATGGAATTGACTCTCTTTAGGATAAAGCTGGTCCTCACAAAGAGATCTACCCATATGTTCTCCAGGAGCTACAACCAACATTAAATGAACTTGGTATCTCCACACCTGAAGAGCTTGGCATTGACAAAGTCTAGATCAGTAGGTAGTATCATTTTAACCACACGTGTCAAACTCAACTCTATGGTTCATTCAGTTTGACATGACTTAGTTTAATTCTTTCTTTCTATTGTGGGTGACTAACATGCATATTGTTTATTTGTTTTTCAGATTCAAATACTGTGGACTTCCTACAGAGACCCTTGCTCTTAAATGTTTGCCTCATAATACTGTGTGATATTTAATTTGGCCTTTTATTAAGTTCTGCTTGTAAGATATTGATGAACATAATAAAGGGAACTGTAACTTTGAGTGTCACAGATATTTTGGAATATTTCAAAAAGCCAAGATCACCTTTTTATAAGGATTAACAGAGCAGACAAACTATTACTTTGCATTAATTTCTTCATGTCTTGGTGTGCTTGTTGGAATCACATTTTGCCACCAGGGTGCAGCATCTTCACATGATTGTGAAAAGGATCTTCTACTGTATTCATTCTGTTATGTATGTTTTCATTTCAAGGACATTTACATGCTGGTCAACTAAATGTATTTAATTATTAAACTTTAATTTTTCAAACTATTTTTGGGAGGTGGCTATCTATAAAACTAAATTTGTCTGACACTCTTTGGGAATGTTAAGGAAGCCCCCATTATATTATGCAAAAGCTTCTCCATACACAATCATCACAAGCTATTTACATGGTATGATAAAATGAGAGACTTTTGTTATGGCAGACGAATGTATTGATTGATGGTGCCATAAGGTCAGTTCTCATTGCAGTGCTGTTGGTCAAGGGAGAGGGAAGTGCAAATAATCACTAACCAAATGTAAACCAAAACCATGGGCTCACTGAACAAAGTGTGTATTAGTATTATTTTTTCACTTTTTTCACTTTTTTTAAATGGGAGAAATATTGTGAAGTTTATTAAAAAACAATAGTGTACCTAGGTTTCACTTTTACTAAGTGAAGAGAGAGAGTAATGGATAGAAACGGGTTTGTATTATCTAACACTTATTATTTAACCCTAAATAAGCTGAACTGCTTTGCAAAAATGGATAATGTGGAAAGAAACTGATTGTTGAAAAAATAAATTACACAGCAAGGACAGTCTCATGCATCATTATGTAAGGAAGACATGTGGACAATGTGACTAACCAGAATAATCTAGGTTTTTTGTATATTTTTTATTGCTAAGTGGCAAGCAGATTGCAGAAAACAAATAAGACCCAGCATTCTTGAAATGCACGCTCTTAAGGCTGTGCAATTGGGCAATTCGTTGAAAGGGGTGTGTTAAAAAAATAGCAGTGTGGCATTCAACCACTGAGGTCATCAATTTTGTGAAAAAACAGGTGTGAATCAGGTAGCCCCTATTTAAGGCTGAAGCCACCAGCACTTGTTAAAAATGCATTTGAAAACCTGAGGAAAATGGGTCGTTCAAAACATTGTTCAGAAGAACAGCGTACTTTGATTAAAAAGTTGATTGGAGAGGGGAAAACCTACAAAGAGGTGCAAAAAAGTATAGGTTGTTCAGCAAAAATGATCTCTAATGCCTTAAAATGGAGAGCAAAACCAGAAAGACGTGGAAGAAAACGGAAGATAACCATCACAATTGGTCGAAGAATAACCAGAATGGCAAAGGCTCAGCCAATGATCAGCTCCAGGATGATCAAAGAAAATCTGGAGTTACCTGTAAGTACTGTGACAGTTATAAGACGTCTGTGTGAAGCTTATCTATTTTCAAGAATGAAAATTTCTATGTATAGGCCTAAATAGCCTTTTTATTTTGCGTTTTTTTTTTCTTTTTTCTCTTGAATAGAACATGCATAGTGGTCATGGTCATGTGAGAGATGAATGTGTAACTCTGGATTAAACTGCTCGCTTATTAAAAGTTGAGCTGAGGTTGTGTAGACCTCATAATCGGACAGATGTATAGAATAGCAGTGGTGTTTTGGGCTTTAGGGTGGTATTTCTGTGTGAAGTGGGTGGGCAGTTCCCTGGAGATGGAGGCAAGGAAACCCACTTTACGAGCTTTACGCACGGGGCGGGCCTTTCATTCATCCAAGTTGGGGGTGTAGGCCACTCAGTAAAAGACAATCAAACATGTTAGAGTTTTCATGCGCAGTGACTAGGGAGGTAAGGCGAAGGCATTATTACCCCTCCTCCTCCAGCCTCGATCTCTGGGGCCTACACACTACGGGAGGTTTTTAAATCAATTTTGATCAGAAGAATCGCTTCTCTTTATGAAAACCTGGTCATGAGAGGCGGTTTGTTTGCGCGGACGGAAAGAAGGAAACATTAGATAAGACCTGTTGGCGATGATGGATTTCTCAAAGGCGCAAATGGTGAGTGTCGACGACCATTTGGTTGCACTCGTGTTTATTACAGTAACAAAGCAAGTCGTGATTAATCTTAACCGGGTCACAGACGTTTGTACTTAGACTTTGACTTTTTTGTTTCGCGTTTTAATTTAAAACATTTTGCACCTATTGTCGATAGCACTGCTTTTCTGTTTTAGATTTATCTTCTATTAAAGTTTATTTTCAGGCCTCAAATTAAAAAAGAAACCAATTATAAAACCATTTTCTTAGGAAAGCTGAAGGACACCCAATCTTAGCGGGTAGCAAAATTTTATTGGTACAATTTTAACCTAAAACAAAAGTAATCTGTAATAATCAGTGTTTGGTTTATGCTTTTGTTGAGGTGCAATCTGCAACTGATGTGCTTTTGTGGTTAAAGCAGACAGCACTGGGTAAAAACCTTAGCTTAAGATTGAAAAGTTTAAGGCAATGGAACCGTCTGATGTAACTATTTCAATTTCTACATGTGTTCTGCTTTATTGTTGCAGTTGTTGCTCTTACGCCACAAGAAGGATGAAGAGATTTTGACCTGCTTCTGTCACGCATGTGTTAACTTTGTCTTTCTTTTCCACCCTAGTCAAGCATATCTGAGCAGGGGAGTCCTGCTAGGCTCAAGCTGGAAGCTGTGATGGAGCAGCTGCAAAGACAACAAGAGGCCAAGCTGGACGGGAACCCCCAGGACAAGCAGCTCCTTCAGGCCCAGTTCTTGTTTGCTCAACATGCTGCTGCTGCCAGACCTAATGCCTCAAGACTAGATCCTGTGTTATTTGGCAGAGCAGATGGACAGATGTTTCAGGCAGCTCAACACATGAACAGAGCAGGCCCTGATCTGGAGAGGGAAGAGGAGGACGGTGAAGACTCTGAGGGTCCCGGAGACAACGATGATGTGGAAGATGAAGGTGATGATGATGAGGAGGAGGAAGAGAGTGGGCCTAACCAGCAGCTCAAGAAAACTGGACTCCAGCCACTTCCCGGGTACAACTTCCCTCCCTTTCCCACCTCACAGGCTAGAAACCAACTGTCCGATTCTCCACCTTCTGCCATAAAACAAGAGCCCGAGGAGAAGGAACTGCTGTCTCCTTCAGGCAACCAGTCCTTCACAACCCCCAACGGCTTTGCTGACTGGAGCTACGAAGAGTCGTTAAAGCAAGTAAGTTGTATTTGCATAAAACAAAGGTGGTTGCATTGCTGTACAGTCTCTCACACTCTTTTCCGGCACAAATTGAACTCCATTAAAGGCAGTGGCCTGTATCCCACCTCATTTTAATTGTTGATGTTGTCCTGCTGAGTTGTCGCCGCTGCCCACTTTTGTGTTTGCCCAGTAGAAGGAGAAAGTGTGCTTCTTTAGCAGAATGCCCATATTTAATTTCTGTGTAATGTAAGGTTGGGGCAGATCTGCCATTTAGCTGAACTATAAACGGTCTCGCAGAGAAGAAACAAACTTGGCCTGTGCCTAACATTAATCATGTCAAAGTTAGCTTGCATTTATTTATATCAAATTGACCTCCAAGTCTTTCTTTTAAAAAGGGGCTTTTAAACCAATAAAAGACCTTGGAAATCCTGAGCTGGTATTTATGGTTCTTCCACCCTTGTGACTGCAATTAAGTTAGAGGCTCCTCTAGGGTTTCCTTCTGTGTTTTTCCCTCGGTGTGTATTTTGCCCTCACAAAGGCCCCACCTCAAAACAATGCATCATGATTATGATGTTTTTATGATGTGGCTGTGTGAATGATATGTACTATGTGAATGCGCTTTCTGTTGTTTTTATTGCTGCACTGACGCTGCTGCACAACTCAAGTTCCTAAGTAGCCCCAGACGAGGACACTTACTTTTTAATATTTTAGAATCAAAGTTGGGGGTCATTTTACTAATTGATATACGTTTTTTTATTTTACTAAACTTTCATGGCTTTTTTTTTTCTTTTAAATATAAATCAGCTGCTCTAAAAGTTTTTCCATTTTCTTCTTTGAATATCCACAGGCCAACATTCAGCTGATGTAGGCGTATCTCTGGGATAGCTTTGCATAATTTAGCGGTCGCTTGGCAACTCTAAATTGCTGCTTTATTCAGCTGCAGCTAATCAATACAGTATACTGCTAATGTTGTAAAGCATGTGTTTGCTTTTCTCAGCCTGGTACAAGGCAGTCACGGCTAACAAAACGGTCCTTTCTTAACTAAACAAGGGATATCTAGTTCTGTAAATTGTGCAATTTTCTACTTCCTGCATCAACCGTACTAAATCTGGGCGAGGCCTGTGTGTAATCCCATTTCTAAGGTCAAATGTTTAATTTGTTTAAACACTTTGAACCAGTTTTTGTATCTTTAAGAGCTCAGTGGTCATGAAGTAGTTTAGCACCGAGCCAAAAACAAATTACAGGACATCATGTTATATGTAACTGTTTTGTGTGGCCATATCAAATAAACCACTTTTCAAAATGTCCAAACACAATATTTCTGCCACGTAGCTAAACGTCACGACGTTTTTATGTTAATGTGGCTAAACAAGCCTTGTTATGTTAGAAACAGCCATTGTTGAAAAGCCTTGTGTGCGGTCTGACTGTAAGCTCTTAATTGTAGCATGGGCGGGGAGAAAGCGCCTCTGTCTGTTTTCAGTGGCAGCTCTGTGCACAGCGAGGGGCCAGATGAATGATCTTGACTTGTGCAGGCAACTAGGAGCCCAATAATTTGATTTGGATTAAAAATCTGCTGTGTCCCCCCCCCCCCTTTCATTGATATTTGATGAGGGATAGGTTTTCACTTCTTCTCTGCTGGAGATGCTGCTTGTATTTTATTTGATTATAAGGGGTAGCTTTGGCCTCAGTGAATAGAATAGAAGCTTCATTGTCATTGCACAGCAGTACAATAAAATGTGCAAACATTTCTATCAAAATAATTTTATAGCCCTAGGGAATGTAACAACATTTTCTACAACTGCTTCTCAGACATAACTTTATTTCTTTTTAACTATGTCTTAATTTAGGAAAAGATAAAAGCCTCCATAAAAGTAGCTATTTTGCTGCAACAAAAGAAACCTTTTCCTGACCTACATACTGAATGCTATCAGGATTCCCAGGGCTTGATGTGTGAAAGCTCTGTGGGCAATTAACTGAATGCTCTTTGTTAATAGATCCGCAGTAGGTCTCACTTGCTCATCAATAAAGGGGGGTTGGGGGTGGGGTGGGGGGCTTTTATTTCCATCTGATTCTGAAAAGCCTGGGATGTTTATCTAGCTACACTTCAATAGGCTCTCTACCAGGGAAGTCAAAAGACTTTATTAGAAATTTAAATCTCAGATGTGTCAACAGCTGTGCCAACACTGGGGCACAGTTTTAATGTGTTAAATAACCAGTGTAACCAACTGTGAACTGTTTATTATAACTGTTCCACTTCTCATGGGGGGGTTTGTTGATTGTCAGCATATGGGACTTGAATAGTGTTTCTAGTGTAAACACATGAGAAGAATTCAGTTGGAAGCAGCAACAAACACTTAATTCCCATAGCTGTAAAATATACCATAGAGATTTAAGAGTTTGTGTGTAAAAAAACACATTTAACTTTTATGTGCTGTGATACTTTGTAGCCATTGTCATTAAAGTTTACTAATAACTATTTATCTTGCTAAAACACCTCTGATTGGCACAGTTTATGACTTCAACCAAAGTTTCACTAAAGTTATTGTACAGAGCTTCTTTTTTTTCATAGTCCCCAAAAATTAAATACCATGGCTTTAAGGGTAAATCGGCAAATATGATACATTATGCACTGCGGTTTTGGTCTGGTTGATAGGACAAATACGTGGTTAATGCCCTCAAACATACAACTATAAAGTGAGAATTTTATAGTGGAAAAATGGGAAGAGTATGGTATTAGCAAATCTGTGTGCTTTCTAGTATTTTACCGTTTACCTATAGATACCCTCTCCTTTATGACCTATAAGAATGTGAATCTCCACAGAAATTCTCTAACAACTACATCAAGAGGCTGCGCTTAACGTAATCATGAAGGCAGACCTTTCCTAAGATGCCACTATTTTTTACCTATCATCATTGAGTTAGTGACTTAAATCATGGCTGTGCGTTGGCGTGACAATAACCCCTTAGCAGGCCTTTCCACACAGTTGCACACACTGCCCTCCACTCACATTTTTAACCTTTAACTGTCAGGTTAAGAGGGAGGTGGTGGAGGAATAACATGTCGCATTAGAGGACCTAATGAGCATAGACCCTTTCATTACTGTGCCGAGCCTTGAACAGAGACTTTCTGAACATGCAGGGTTTGCCAGCAGAATGAGCTGCTAAAGGATTCTATGAACTGAAGCTTAGACTGTAGTAGTAACATACATTGGAAAACATAATAGTTATGGATGCATTTGAATACAAATGATGTCTAAAAAAAATGAAATAAGAATCTCAATATCAGAGAATATAAAGTTGAATTTGTTTAGTTATTTAATGTGGTTGTATCTGTTGAACTTTACTTTGCATGACTTACCAATTACAGTGTGTTTAAATCCTCTCTAAAGTCATTATTAAAATAATTTCTCTGTGTATTGGCAGAGAGGAGGTGCTATCTGGGCTGAAGAGAATGATGGAGGAAAAGTAAAAGGAGAACCATCAAGGGACTTTGCAAAGGTAAGTGGGTTAAGTAAATACACTGTTGGCAAACAAGATGTCTTAAAATAGCTGTTTGATAACATGTTTTTTTTCTCTACTTACAGCTTTATGAACTGGACAATGATTCACAGAGAAAAGAATTTCTTGACGAATTATTTGTCTTTATGCAAAAGCGAGGTAAGAACCAGAACACTTTATCTCATTAATGTTTTTAAGTGATCAAAGAATAATCAATTTGTTTAATTAAAAAAAAAAAAAAAACATTTTCTTAAGTAACATAAAATTTATTGAAATAAAGGTGTGGTCAGACAGTAGCTACAGCCTTTCCTTCAGGCAAAGGTCACGTTCTGGTCATGGTGGGGGGGAAGTATGTGTCTTCTGCATTTTAAGCACAAACTAATCTTATTTCTACAACTGCTTTCTGGCCATCGTCATTAATTGGTTTTCCACCAAATTGGGATTGTAAAGGTTAGCTGTCAATGCTCTGATTGGCAGGCATGGCTGACCCTGAAATCTCCCCCTCCCCCCGCTCTCAAATCAATTCAGCTGCGGAGCTGCCACTGTTGAATTTTCCCCACCCCTATCCATCTGAAATAAGCTTCATTAGGCGAGTATGTCCAAGGAGATTATACATGCTAAGCCATTTTACTAAACATTAACCTCAGGCACTCGGGTGGATCAGTCAGAATTTTCCTTGTTTGTGAACTTTCCAGGAAGCAATGGCTCATATTGGGCTGAGCAATACATCCCCCAATCAGTACCAATTATTTGACTTTTTTGTGAAAGAAAAATTATAAACAAACCTTCTGCTTTCTATCAACCCCCAGTCACTGAGAAGGCTTCAAAATAAATGTTTTACAAATGCAATTCCGTTATTTACATAATAGGATAAATCTAAATACCTGAATCTTGTGTTTGATTAAATTTCAAATCTTTCCTTATGTTTTTTCTTGTGTTCTTAAAGGGACTCCTGTGAACCGAATTCCCATCATGGCCAAGCAGGTGCTGGACTTGTACAAGCTTTATAAGCTTGTGACAGAGAAAGGAGGCCTGGTGGAGGTTATTAACAAGAAAATCTGGAGGGAGATCACCAAAGGTCTTAACCTTCCAACATCCATCACAAGTGCAGCCTTTACTCTCCGCACACAGTACGTGTTGCCTTTTTAAACTTAAAATAACTTAATTGAGTTGCCAATACAATGCATATGTTTTGATACATTTTTTTTATGTAGGTACATGAAGTACCTGTACCCGTTTGAGTGTGAGAAAAAGGGTTTGAGTTCTCCAGTGGAGCTACAGGCTGCCATTGACAGTAACCGCAGGGAGGGCAGACGTCCCAGTTACACCAACAGCCTTTATCGCTACTCCCCCTCCCCAGGATCTGCTTCTCATGCGCTCCTCTCCTCACCAAACATTCAAACTACTCCGACTGGTCACAATGGCCTTAATGCAATGGTCAGCCCTAATTTAAAAAGAACTGCAGGTAATTGTTAATATTTTCTTGCAAACCCACATAAAAGCGTAAATGTCATATGTATTATAACTGTGCGTCTCTTTTGCCTTACAGAGAGAGTAATCTCTGTATATCAGTGTTTTATGTTTTGCTCTGTCAATCTTTCTCATCAGATGATGCCACAGCCCCTGTGCTTTCTGGACGGCTGTCCATGGCTTTAGCTTTGGGACAGCAGCAGCAGCAGTTGGCACAGGCTGCCACACTGGAGCACCTCAGAGAGAAACTGGAGCGCAGTGCAGGAGGAGGCGCAGCTGACGGTCCTGAGAAGAAAATGATGCGTCTGGCAGAGGAGCAGCAGCGCCTCATGCAGCAGGCCCTACAACAAAACCTGTTGGCCATGGCTTCCCACTTTCCTAAACCTATGAACCTCAAGCTCAACAACAGACAAGGTTTGTTATTTTCCAACGGACATGACAACCTCATTGGTGCTTAGTATAAACTTTGACTAACGTGATTTTGAATGTTTTTTTGTTTTGTAGCAGAAAGCAAACAAGATTTGTCCTTGAGCATCTCCACTAACGGAGCAGCCAGTATCAGTGTGTCTGTTGAGGTCAACGGCACAGTTTACTCGGGTAAGTTTAAGTCAGTTTCATTAAAAAATATATATATTTTTGAGGACTCATATTTTAAATGTTTAGACATGTTATTGTACAGCCGCCTACCTGACATTTTAAAGTTTTTAATTTCATGGTATAGTACATTATTTATTTTAAGTGCCCATTGATTATCACAAACTGCTGCTTCACTGTTGTAGAGTTGTAACTCACTATCCAAGGTTTGATAACTGTAATTTCTTTTATTGTAGGAACACTATTTGCCCAAAAGGCTGCTGCTCCAGTGGCTTCACAGACGGTCACAGCGGCGGGCACCAGTGGTTTCAGCGCACTCTCAACACACAGCCCCTCCTCTTCATCTTCCTCCTCCTCCTCCTCCAAGGGACCAAATTAAGCCTCACTTTGATAATCAAAATAACTAAGATACCTCTCTGTCAAACAACTGTGTAACCTCAACACTGCTGTGTACAAGTTTGGCTTCCCGTTCGTTCTATCAGGAAATATCTTCATCAGACATTTCTAGCAGTGCTTTTTTATTTTGCTAAACTTCTCATAGTAATTTCAGTATTTGATAGTTTGCAAAGGGAAGCAAGTAAGAGACCAAGCTAATACAATATATGTTTTGCAAATGAAAACAAATTATGTGAACAATGTGAACAGACATCTACAAAGGGAGCTCTAAAAAGTCTCAGAGGATTTATATATATATATATATATATATATATATATATATATATATATATATATATATATATATATATATATATATATATATATATATATATATATATATATATATATATATATATATATATATATATATATATATATATATATATATGCACTGTATTATATAAGTGTGTGAATGCAAAGACAAAAACATGGTTTCAGGTATCAGATTGCCATAGTGCCTGGTAGAAGTTTTTTTTTTAATGTAGTGTCGTGTGTCTAAAGAGCTTTACGCTCTGTTCAGAAGTGTCTTTAGAGCAGAAAAGAGAAACGTTTTCTTCTTTAGCTGTCAACTACCTTAACGGCTGGTTTATGATACTGTTCTAAGTCAACAGAACAATATGGTCTCCAAAGTGTAGCTAACAAAGACCAAAAGCCTTAGTTCCTGTCTCCTGTTGAGGCATTTGCATCCCTCTTGACTTGACAAGTAGTTGTCACTGTTCACAGCTAAAGTCAGAAAATGTGTACACAGTCTATTTCTGCAAAACTTTGTACATAAAAAATGAAATCAAGTGAGTGGGTGGAATTGGTTAAAGTTTTTTTTATTTCAGTTTTTGATATTGCACTAATGATTTCACTTAGCCTCAATATTCAAAAATATTATTTCATTTTATTTGTGATCAAAGGACCAGAGAATCCAGTGCTTTAGTCTTTGTGATACAAGGTTTCTGCTAGAAGCTGAATGTAGACGTTATAAACCATTTACCTCAATTTATGCAGAGCTCAGGAAGATTTACTGTTCACTGCTATTCTGTACTGCTGTGTTCATTTTATAAAGGCGTGGAATGTGTCCTTTAATAACCTCAGGCTTCAAACAGAAGAGCGTTTTGACAAATTATCTTTGAAACAGTGCTACCTCACACTTTGAGAGAAATATGCAATACTTAATGCAGCATTTGTTGGCCATCTGCTGAAATAAACTGTAAGTGGACAATCAAATAGTCAAGTCAAATTGGAAATAGATGTCACTGTGAACTAGACAACCATATAAAACCTCAGTTTTGTCATTGATAATGTATTTCTTGGACCTGTGTCCATGAATAAAACAATTGTGTGTGCTGTAAATGCTCAGTGTGTTGTGTTCTTTTTTATAGATTTTATTATTGGGTATCCTGTTTGTTGGTTATTGAGCTCAGTCATGCCGCAAAACGTTTAGAAGAACAAGCTATATTTTACAGTAGCTTTTGATGTGTTCAACTCGCTAAGACAGTGTTAATGTTTATTTATTAATAACTCTGTGATTACTGAACAAATCAGCCGGGTGTATATATTAGGATTTAATGAGGAACGAACAAGTCAGTTTCAACGTTAGTTTCTTTTATCCATTTGATAATGGCTTAATGCTGTGAAATACAAAGGAAACATGAATGCAGCATCAGCCTGGACACAGGAGCCTACTTCGGTTCTCTCCTCTCTCATGCATGTAAACCCGGACAAGGTGTGAACTCCAGCTGTGAAGGCAAGCTATGCTATGAGCTTAATCGGAGTAAGGTCTGCAAGTAAACTCAGTGTCTGGGTGGAGGATAGGAACATTGCTCATAAGATGTTACAAGAACCAGTTAAGTCTCCACAGACAAGATAGTCTCCAAGTGTGATTAGTCTGTAATGGTGCAAATTAAATTTGCTTTAAGTAAGAGATAATCAGTTTGTAGAGGTCCATGCTTGTTCTTATTTCTACTATATTATGAAAAAAATAATGAATGAAATTTTGAGCAATACTGGCATATAACAAAGGCAATAAGAAGCATTCAATCTATGCAACAAGGTAAATTCTTCTTACATTAACAACATAAATCAATCAATTGCTTGAAATGGAGTGGGTGGAAGTTAGACTTATTTACATTTAGTCATTTAGCAGACGCTTTCATCCAAAGCTACTTCAACAGTGTTACATTTTACATTTTTAGTTGACGCTTTCATTTTAAAGTGACTTACATCAAGGTTCCATTCACCAGTGTTACAGCTGGAACACCACTGGCGGCAAAGGGGGTTAAGTGTCTTGCCCAAGGACACAACGACAGTATGAACTGTGGGGAGAGTGGGGATTGAACCGCCTACCTTCCGGTTGAAGGACGACTGCTCTCACTCATTCAATACTAGTATTAAATGAGTAGCTTATTAGACTCATATTGACCGCACAATTTTGATGAAATGATTAATGTTTTTCTTTTTAATCATCACTTTGTGTATATTTAAAGACTCCAACCTTCACTGGTTTAGTCTATACATATTGGTTGCAAAGCCTTTAAAATTTTAACATACACAACTGTCTTGTCTTAAAAGGTAACAATTGGGTCATTTTATGGCCAGAAGGAGTTAGTGTTTACTTCTTTATCAGAGACACAATAAGATGTTTTACTGAAACCTGTAAGATAAGCAATCTTAGCAATTTTAGCAATCTAAAAATGTAAGTTTGCAGTTTTATGTGCTTCAAAACCTATTTTTAGGAGGCTTGTAATAGTAGAGGAATTGCATGCCGAGGTAAATCCTGAGTGCAGTGCAGCAGACTATAACGATGGCTTTACTAATGGAGATATGAGCTTGTGTTTCATGAGAAGAGGGGCCAAGCAGATTTGTTCTTACTTTGATGGAGACTACAATGACACTACTGGATTGGCATCTGGAACATTGTAGAAAAAAGATGCTCCAGGCACAGCAAGAGGTATTATTAAATGGATATCTCCGCCCATGGTCCCCAACTGTCAGTCAGGATTGGAATAATACCAGCCAAGTCACTCAACAACAGATGATCTCTGTCCTGACTCTGACACCACACAGCAGGAGACCAATGGATATGGACTATGCATCCTTTTAGTTTAAACCTTACACTAATCCTGTTAAAGGAATACTCTTTATTTTTAATTATGCTTTTAGATCCGTGGTGTCAAGATATGATACACAGATGTTTAGGTATACTAACTATCACCTGTACTAATGAATCACCTGAAGTACATGGGCGGCAATACTGAAAGCTTTGATGTGTCATCATTAATCAAGCAACCAATTTGCTTTAATTGGGATATCTGAGTTTTGACCTCTGGATGTTTTGACATTGCTGCTACAACGTGCCCTACCAGGATGACGAGTACGCAGGGCTGCCGAAGGGATCATGGTCATTCTCTTTTTCTGGCTCCTTATACAAGACCTTTTCACCAAACAGTTTAAAAGTACGTCTTTACAGTGTATGACCTCAATTATGTAATCAAAATGTTAAATGATGACAAGTTTCTTGAGCATTTTATGGGGTTCACATAGAATTACAGATACATTAGTGGTGCTGGTCCCAGGTACATACTGTATATGTTTTGACATTGATTTTGGTATTGACATTGATTTTACATGACTAATGTGTGCTGAATGGTTATTCCCCCCTCGTCCACAGTTCATCTGCAAGTGCTGCTGCTGGTTGGCCTGGTAATCTTCTGTCTGAGCTTGGTCTTGGGGTATTTTATCTGTTGGAGGAAAAGCCCTTATTATCCATCTGAGGATAAAGACATAGTGACGTTGAGGCCAACGCCCACTAAACCTTTGACCTTTGGCCAGAGCTGTCCACCCTCTGCGGTGACTGTGGCATCCAAGCAGCAGTATGAGGAACTTCCTTGCCCAAACTTGGTTGTTTGTCTAAAACTTGTAGAGCTCTTCAAAGACAGTGCACATTGACTGGGGATGGCATTTCTTACAATGAGCACAGCAGACTCACTAGTCTTGGTGCTGTCTCTCCTTCAATGCCTGAAGAACCTATTCCTCTGGGTCCACTAGAGTTACGACTCTAGTGCCAGCCTCCAACAGATAATATCACCAAAACCATGCCTCCATTTTACTATGGCCTGCTCCCCTGAGTAGCAAGCCTTGGCTGTTACTATCCTACGTGTTACTGGCACACATCATAAACTGGAGGATGTGTATGTGCAGGGCAGTCTGCCTCCTCTGTACCCCTGTCCTGTACAGGCTACTAAGAGCAGCCTAAACCCAGAGTCACACAATATTACACTGTTATTAAAGGTGGACTCCGTGGATCAGGTCCAGCAGTGTGTCCCCAGAATAACTGTTTACACACGAGAACCTCCCACTGACACTGGCTTTGCCCTGGGAGAGCTGGAGGCTGCATGTGCTGGACAAGACTGGAAAACTGACAGTTATTTTCCTTAACAAAAGAACTGAACCAAATTAAAGGGACAATGAAAAAGGTTGTGTTCATTTTATGTTTTAAATCTGATGACCACATGTTAAAATGTTTGGTGATCAACTGCGCACAATCCAAGAAAACTCTTTGTTTCCACAACATGTTTGAGATTTCTCTTTCCTCTATTTGAGCTTTTTCTCTTTGACATCAGGGTCAGTTCTACCAGAATGCAGTGACATGTAAGGGGCTTAGCTGCCCTCCACAGATCTTCATTTTGCTCCAATATCAGTATCAGTCAGTATCAGGTGAGCTGAACTTAAACAGCTTCATTCAAAGTCTTTTAACACACATACATTTGCATTTTACCTAAGTGAAAAAAGTGAGAGATATTATTGCAGAATGCTTAGGGGCAGAACTTGTGTAATTGTTTGCTTTTAATGTTTAGGGGATTAAATAACATTGTGCTTTAATCCTTCACTATTAATCCTCAGGAAAATGTTTGAATCTCCTCTGGTTCTCGGTTTTGACAGATGTAATCTATGTTTGTGTTAGCCTGTCACTGTGATACTTTATTTATAGCAGACAAACAAGCATACTATATATTTCATGGATAGTAGGTCAAGTCAACTTGACTTGAATTATATTTTGTATTTGCCACAAATATGTGTACAATCAAAGTAATCAGCCTAAATAACGTAGACCTAACAATATTGCTCCTTGAATGCACTGTACACTGTAATCCTGACAACCAAGTTTGTGCAAGGAAGTTCCTTGTACTGTAATTTTGATTTTGTGATTTGCGCTAAGACCTTTTTTGAATCCTAACGTGTCCTTAAGTGTGCTATACTATTGGTGGTAAAGGTTCTCAGCCACTCTATGTCTTGTATTTAGTGAAACTAACAGAGACAGGCATGATTGTGATCAGAGTGTTCTAAAACCATTTTATTAAAAACATTTAAGTCTATGAAACTGCTCATAGGTCTCTATGTGCAGTGCACTTGGCTGTGATGAGATGATACGGTAAGTGAACTGTAAACACAGTTTATAAAAAGACTTATTTCAAAACAAGCTTAAAAGCAGAAAGCTTTTCAGGAATCAGTGAACACTCAAAAACATGATATAAACAAAAATGTTGAATTATTTGGTATTCAATTCAATGATGCTACATGTAATACAGATACAAAGTAGGGATGATTGTAGCCTATTGCTACCATTTAATCTCAGCAAATGTTAGATCTTCTGTAGCATTTCTTCAAACGTGACAGTATCATGTCATATAAATTACAATTGTATCTTTCTGACGCTAACCCTTTTAAAGCTATATTACTATTTTGTGAAAGTTTTAAATTCATCTGTAAAGCAGCAGTAATAACTATTAATAAGGTAATTACTATTACACTCATTATTATTCAAAACTTGCCTAGATAAAATTCCTAGATGGATGCAGTTCATTTCTCTTGTTGCTCCACTTCATCTTCATCAGGGCTACAAATATCAATCATCTCAACATGAAATATCCCATCAGCACAAAAGAGACGCAACATCTCTGGCAGGTCATTTACATCAGAAGGGTTGTCTGAACATCTTTCAGTTGGCCGTTTGGTTCTTAACATGGCTGGCTCTGAAAAGACAATTAAGAGATTTTTTAGAATTATTTCTTTGT
The DNA here is from genome assembly GCA_024416835.2 of Perccottus glenii. Taxonomy (NCBI): domain Eukaryota; kingdom Metazoa; phylum Chordata; class Actinopteri; order Gobiiformes; family Odontobutidae; genus Perccottus; species Perccottus glenii. Next base: position 8,589,241 of record CM044563.2, read on the forward strand.
TTTGGTAAATACAAAAAGAGGAAAAATAGATCAATCATTTCAGAACAGATAAAACCTGCAATCCCCGTCATTATTGAGAAGGGTCTACTCTAAACCCTTATAACCAACTACATCTACACAATACGGATTCATGCACAGGTTCACCTTGAGGCACACTGGCATTGTTTGCCTCATGACTGCTGCTCTTCACTTTCACTGCTGACATCTGGCAGAGGAGACAAATGAGTACGTTTTGAGAACTGAGGCTAAGTGGGAAACTAGGGATAGTTTTATGAGAAGTGCACAACACAACAATAGAACTTATAGATTTTTCTTAATGTCATTTTCACCGGCCCTCTTCAAAAGCCTGCGGCATGTTGTGACTCTTACAAAGATGGCTCTGATGCGTTCCAGCTGAGCAGATTAGCGCTGTCTGCTGCACATATGTGTCAGTATATGTAACGAATGTGGGGTTAGTGCTGGCACTTCTATGAAATATTTTCATGACATGATTATGCAATTAGTGATATTAATTTGTGATGGTAGCAGATGTTATAAAAACGTACTAATAGGCAAACATTAAATGATCATAAAGGGGTCTGATGGATTTAAGTTGATGTTTTAGCTGGTGTCCCTTCACTCTCGCACAGAAACTCAAGCAATAAAATCCTTGTGTGTTTTCTCTGGCACATGCCTTTTCTGCTGCATCTAGCTCTTCGTCTTTAGTCTCGTCCTCCTCATACACCGGCATCAAACCCGAGCCTTGGTGCCAGCTTCTTCTGTCCAGCACACTCTGAAGAAAGAGAGAAATATCATTGCTACATTCTGTACATATTAGTGCATCTGTCTGACATCTTTAAATATCTTACCCTTATACCCTTTGCCGTTTGAGTCCAGTCTTGAGCAGATCTATCTTCTGTCATCACCATTTCATTTCCTTCTTGTTCCATGAACAATTTTTTTAACTATGAACACAGCAACATTTTCTTGTGTGTGACATTCACAATTAATCTACTTATGTCCACAATAACAATAGTGGCCATGAAAAAAGTGTTCGATTAATAGACTATTTAAAATGTTCTTGATATTTAATAAATTGGGAAAAGATTAGTACATGCTTTCCAGAATGTAAAACTTTAGCTTAAGATAGCCTCATTAGTGGTTATTTTATGCATTTATGTATAATGGGAAAAACACTGGGTTCAAATACCTGCTCATTGACCATTCTCCTTTGCTGTTCAGTGTCATGATCCCCTTTATTTATCCTGTCTGCACATCCGCTCTCATTGTTACCCTGCTGAAGCAATCACTAGTTATACAGAAAGAATACTAAAAAGTTTTTTTTTAAGATTCCTTTTACATTTTTTACTGAGGAGTGCAGTTTGAGAGTTTGAAGCTTTGGCAGTTCTAGTGTTTTCTCCTGCTGCAGCTCGACTGCCGTCTTCTTGCTCTCTGAAATCACAAAAAAAGAAAACACATCAGAAATGGGAAGTTGATTCTATTTGTTGACCTTTTCTAAAGCCAAACCTTCCAGTTGGACTTTCAGTGACTCTGTGATCTGAGCATCTGTCTGGTCTTCAGCATCCTGATCATATCCAGCTTTCACCAGCTGTAAAGCAAAACAGAGATAAAAATCCAACCCCTGTATAGTCTACCTTTTACTTTCCAAAAAGAGATTGTAGTTTAATGAAAGTGCTTCCTGTGACTTTAAAAAGGCATGACTCAGGTAGGAGTAATTATCCAAATATTAAATTGCGTAAGAGTGGCAGTGATGGATCTACTCAGGACATGGAGTTACATGTAATTTTTTGTACAACCTCAATGAGTTGTTGAGACAGGTACAAATGAATCCAACTGAATGTGATCAAAGTAGATACCACTATGTAGATGTTACTTCCTTCTAATAACAACACATTTCATTGAATCTGGGCTCTTTAAAAAAAAGCTTTATAAAAGTAAAGTAAAACAAGGACTATGTTGTTGTTTTAAGCTTAGTTCAGAAGAATTCTTGAACATGTTGTTACGTGAGGGGCTATGTCCTGGCAGCTCTGGGAGTCTTCATGTACCTCCAGAGACAGTGGTGACCTGAAAACATAATGATAATAATACTTCAGCATTTGTTGGTAGTGCATGATTAAAATGTAGGTTTATCCACTCACTCTGTTTGTATCTCCTTACTCTCAGTCTGCACAGTTTCACCATCTGCAAATGCAAAGTTAGAATACTTTACCGCCCCCTGGTGACACAATTACATCACAATTCCCAAAAGTACATTTACCTTCTTCCTTGTTATAATTGAGAAGTTTTTGACTCCTGCTTCTCACAAGCTCAAATATCTGTTGAGGCGCATCAAGCTGAAGCTTTTGCAGTAACTCATTTTGCAAATAAACATAAAAAGTATTTAAAAACACAATATGGTAATAATTGTATTTTTTTTTATGACAGAGCATGTCATCTTACGTTGTTTTTCTTCCTCAGTTCCTCTAGTTCTGCTTGTGTCAACTGCAAGGTCAAAGCCACCTTTTGCCATTTCTCCGTCCAATGAGAAGCCTCAGCTTTTAGCTCCTCAATGTGCTGGACTCTTCCTGTGTCTATTCTTTGATACTTATCTTCCTGTAGTTTTAACTGTTGCTCTTTTCAAATATGTCAGCCTCTAAAAACACGCAACGATCCTTCTGTCTCTGGTTTTCTAGACTTAAAGTTTTAGAAGACTCCCTAAATGTAGGAAAAAGTTTGAAAGTAAAATTAGCTTTAACTATAACAGTTTGTCAATCAAGAGCACACTGACCAACTTATAACTTAAACCACAGTTATTAGAGACAAAGAGCAATAAAGCCCAAGAGTAAGTCAAGACATGTGCATGATATTTACCAGGGAACAGGAGTGCAAATTATACAAAACAAAATTATAAAAATGAATATACAAGTAAACAAATGTAGTGCCATTGTAGTCTTAATTTATAATCCAAAGGAGACAACATGCCAGTATCTCTTAAAAGTGATCCTATGGTCTCAAACCCAAGTGCAGTTTTGAGTACTACATGCAGTATGAATTGTTTGTTTTACCTGAGTTGATTTAACTGTCCTTTTAGCTCATCCAGCTCTTCTTGTTCACATGCATTCATTTCACTGAGCAGCTCTTGTTTATCTCTAACCAGCTGAGCACATTCTGCCTTCAAATTTGTCATCTGATGTAACCTCATGGTATTTTCTGTCATTAGCTTCTGGACTTGAGCTTGTGATTGTTTCATTGTTTTCTTGATGGCATCCAGTTCATTTGTCAGTTGTTCATTTACCTGTTGAGGTAGAAGACATAGTGTAACGTTCAGGGGGTTAAATGTTTTTAATATGTGTTTTATGTTCTTGTTGAGTGTTGTCAATGTTTTTGTAAAATAATGAATACAGATGTTATTTGATACCTGGGCCGTGTGATCTTTGTCAGACAGAGCTGCTGAAAGCTTCATCATTAGTTCTTTTACCTTGTCCTCCAGTTTTAACACTTGGGCTGAAATCATAGCTTTTTCCTGTGACAAATTACAAGATATTACAAGAAAAAAAATAAAATCATTGATTCATTAATATTTAGGCTGTTGGTCACGTACCAAGCATGTTTGGCTAATACTGTTGTTTGCTTCACTCAGTTGTTCCTGCAGTTCCGACTGGTTTTGCAGAATTTGTGTAAGTCTTTGGTTTAACTCTGTTTTTTGATTTAGCAGTGCCTTTTGGGCCTGTTCATGCAAAAAAATCACAAGTTACCTATTTAATTTTGAAATATTTATTTGTTTTTTGATATTATATTATAATCGTCTGACCTCTGTGGAAGTATAAAGTTTCTGGAGTGTCTGCTTACACTCTTGTTCTTGTCTTTTTGCTCTTAACTCAGCCTCTATGAGAGCTTGCTTTAACTTGTACAGCTCTATGTCAGACATTTGTTTTTCCTAAATAAACACAGAAATAAGAAATTACACCTGGAAAAGGCAAGAATATTTCCTTTTATTTATTATTATTCATTACTAAAAGTTAATTGTATGAGGAACTTTAAGTAATTAACAATTTATCTTACACATACTGTGACTGTAATAAATATTTAAGTGAATTTTGTTGTGATAATGTTGAAAATAAAATCTTTTATCATACCCCTGGTTTCATGTCGAGCAGATTTCCACTGTTCAGTCGAGAGTCTGTGGTCTTTAGCACTTCCATGTGGGTATCCAGCCGTTCTTCAGCTTCCTGCAGCCACTGCATCATATCTGTTTGTCTAAAGCCAAGGCGGCCTCGGCCTGAACGCAGTTCAGACAGCGATGATGGAGAAAAAGACCGTTTAGAGACATTTGGAGCCAAGTGTGACAGAGACTGCCACTTCCTCAGGCCTGAATCATTCTGTCTGAAGCCTCTTATGCCTCCAGATGAGCTAAAGATACCAAAATACAGATGTATGAGACTTTAGTTACTGTTTTGTCCTTTTTTAATCAAATTGACTCTCACCTGGTGTTGAAATTGGACAGAAATCCCGATCCAGAGACTGTGGCCATACCAGACCATGCTGAAGACTATGAATAAAAAATATATAAAAACAACTTTTAACTGATAAATAATGTTGTATAGCATAGCTGTGTCTTACCTGGGCTGTGAGATTGGTGTCCCACATGTCCATGTCCAAGAGTGAAAAGGGACTTGTATTTCTTTCTGGTCTGAACATCTTTAAGTGTCCTTCCGCAGTGTGTGAGTCCTTTTTTCTAACTGCATCTATCATCTAGATTTTCGCACACAGGTGGCAGTTTAAGGAGTGGGCCTATTCTTAGACCATGTGTCTTGATGTTCCTACTGTTTGTTTTAGTCAGTAACTAGTTTAAACAAAAGACCAATGTAGAGTTTTATGTCTATTAATGTATCCACTTACAATTATTTAATGTGCAGCCTGCCAGCACTGAATGATAGGCTACCTTACAATATCTTTGTTTGACAAAATCCTTTCCTGTTCACTGATACTGACAATGCTTGTAAACAGCACAGCTTTGATTGCAGTGTGCAGCACTGGAAGTGGTGTCCATGGAAACCTCTGTACACAGGATACAGTTGAGCGGGTGTGTCACAGGAATCATATCTGGGATATGATATCACACGTCTGCTGAATGGTTTGTTAAGACTTTTTGAGAGCCTCTAATAAATATTCTATTGCAAGTAATGATTAAAAGGTATATATTTTTACAAAAGGCATTGTAAAGACATTGATTGATGTGTGTAGCTGAAAAATAGCTAAGTTTCCTTTTAGAGTTAAACAAATTGTGGCAAAATAATAATGTGCAACCAGGTGTGAAATACTACACTTGACTGACTAAATCCAAAGTTATTTCATTTCATGAGCCTAAGTTTCTCGGTTAAACCTATTTAAAGGATCTAAACAAAAAATGTGGTATATATGAAAAGTGCGACACTGGTTGGTAAGTTATGGCCTATTTTTATGTCAAACGCAGGGACAGAACTAAATGCATTTTTTCGAAATTCGAAACGATTTCAGATTCATCCTAAAAAAAATGGCATAAAGTGTGCTCTTCATTTGAATTCCAGCATACCGGAAATCCTTTATGTGGAGACCGGAAATAGTTACACAGCCTTCAAACTGCGCTAGTGGTAGCTTAGCTTTTATAGCAAGCAAAAGGAAGCTAGCTGTTGTTGAGAACAACAATTCTTCCTTTAACACTTAAATAGACTGTAAAGAGTCATACAAAGTCTTCACTGTATTTGTAAAAATAGGCACAACACTTACGGAGTATTTAATCAAAGACATCATTTGCGCTTTGATATTAAAGGTATGTAATTGTGTCAAGGCCGACGTTACAGTTAACGCTAGCACAACTATTTGCTAATGTGAACAATTTCGTATTTCAAATACTTCTCGCTCTGAAACAACTATTTGGGGAGTTTGTTTTAAAAGTAGGAAAAATAAAGATAATTATTTTTATTTTTTTTATTTTTACATTTTCTTGGATCTTTTCTAGAAATGGCCGCAGATTGGTTGGGTAGTTTGGTATCTATTAACTGCGGACCAACACTGGGGGTCTATCAAGGAGAAGTGTCGTCAGTGGACCAGTCCAGTCAAACCATTTCATTAAGACAGCCTTTTCACAATGGGATTAAGTGCCCAGTTCCTGAGGTGACTTTCAGGTAACTAAAGCATATAAATTGTTGCTTCTAGTGGTGTACATTGTCCCATTCGTTTGTTAAAACTAGGTCTATTTTCTCCTTGTTTTTCCAGCGCCATTGATATAAAGGAGTTAAAGATTTTGGATATCAGGAATGGCAGTGCAAGAAATGGCACATCTACAAAGTCGGGTAGCACTCCAGTTGCAGTGCCAAAGGGTGACCCCAGATCAGTGGAAAAGGTCAATTCACCACAGCACTGTTCAAAAAGCTATGGTGAGCGTCACATGGATGTACCTGGTCAGCCGAAGGCATTTCGCAAAAGACACAATTCATGTAAGTGTCACGTATTACAGCTCAGTTTTCATTTTAGGATGAGACGTGACAATCTTTAACCATACCTAGGGCTGCACAATTAATCGAATTTTAATCACGATCACGATTTTGGCTTCCCACGATCAAATTCGCGTGATCGAGCGATATTTAAAATGCTTCATTCATTCACGCTTTGTATTAAAGGTTTTTTGTTTTGTTTTTGTTTTTTTAAAAGCCAGTCTAGCGCGCTGTAAAGCCGCTGTCTGATCACGTGCGTCCATGCACCAATCAGAGTTGTTCCCTGCACCGCGCAGCAGCTCAGTCAGTTTCGAGATGTAGACAGTCACAGACAGAAGACAGAGTAGCGTGAGGAAAATGCCATAACAGATAGCAGGCTATAATCTATCTTAACAAAGAAAAAATGTCTAACGTAGCAGAGGGAGCGGCCGAGGGGCTTGTCTCGAGAATTGGATCGTCATCCATTGTGTGGAAACATTTTGGGTTTCAGGCAAGTGACACAAAACAAGAACAGGTCATATGCAAAGAGTGCCATAAAGTTGTTTTGGCACCACAAAGCAGCACAACGAACCTCTTTAACCACTTAAAAAAACACCATAAAGTTCAATACGATGAATGTATGAGGGCCAAGAAATGCGTTGCAAAGACTAATCATCCCACAACATAAACTCAGACATCCATCGAAGCGAGCCTCTTTAGCGCATCAACATACCCATCCACCTCCCAAAGACACAGTGAAATAACGAATGCAGTCGCATTTCATTTGGCTAAAGACATGTGCTCAATAAACACGGTGACAAACGAAGGCTTCAAATTCTTGGTCAACACTCTGGATAAACGATACGTGATCCCCTCGCGTAATTATTTTTCAAAGGTGGCACTACCTGCGATGTACAGAAAACGCAGAGGAGAAATGGAGCGTGATCTTGCCAATATAAAGTACTTTGCAACTACAACGGATCTGTGGTCAAGCAGGACAATGGATCCGTACATGAGTTTGACAATTCATTACATCGATGAGGATTTTGCAATGCAGAGTCGATGCTTGCAAACATCTTTTTTCCCGCAAAGAACATGAACAAGTTCTTATTTGGTTACATTCTGTTATGGAATATTTGTTTCTTATTGATTGTATATTTTATTTTTAGTTTTATTCACATCCATTATGCAGGTACAACTTAAGTTTATATTTTGCTTCCTAAAATATATTTACACATTGTAAAATGTAAAATAGTGCCCTGTTGAAGTTTTGCTACATTTTCTTTATCGTTTTAATTTATTTTTATTTATTCTTTAAGGAGATTCACTGAATTTTGGTGAATAAGAGGACCTATTTTATTTTGATGCACATATCTGTACATTAGCAGGAATGTTGCACAATATGGATGTGAAGGCAGTAAATGTAATTAGCTTGTGTGACAATAAAAAATTGTTTTGGTTAAAATCAACAAATAATCGTGCTAATTAATCGTGATCTCAATGTTGATCAAAATAATCGTGATTATCATTTTGGCCCTTATCGTGCAGCCCTAACCATACCTACTTCATTAATTACATCAAGTGAAAAGTCTTGATCTATTCTAAATTTTGTTTTAGAGAAACATTGCACTGTATAAAAAGAATCAATATATGATTAGTCAATCATCTAAGATTTAATCCAATCGGACACAAGACTACTCTAAGCAACAAAAAAAAAAACATTAGCAAACTTGAATACAGAGATCATAATTTTACCTATATTTATCAACACATTTTTAAATTTTTTTTTTAAAACACTTATACTCTTTTTCACTGAAAAGCCTTGAATTACCTCATTCTCATTACTTCTTTTTTCACTTGCACTAGGCACTACAACAAACCCTAACCCGAAAGTGATATTACAAGACATTTGATGGTTATATTGTACATTTAACTGAAGTTGCACATTTAATATTTGAACATTAATATGACTGTACAGAGAGAAAAAAATATTTTATTATGTGTAAATCTTTTTTTCTTGCTATGATTGTGTTCTTGTTTTTCATCAGGGTCCTCCAGTAGTCGAGGGGTCAATCAAGTGACACCAAAAAAGAATGGGGTGAAAAACGGTGGCAGCCAAATGAAACAAAGAGACGACGAGTGTTTTGGGGATGGTGTGGATGACGGCCTAGATACAGACTTTGACTTTGAGGGAAATCTGGCTCTTTTTGACAAAGCAGCAGTTTTCTCAGAGATCGACATATCAGAGCGCCGTAATGGAGCAAGGTCACGTGGAACGCCTCAGGACCAGACACCTTCACGATATCGACATGATGAGAACATCCTGGAGGCCAAACCTATTGTGTACAGACAGATAGCTGTACCTCAGCCAGAAGACAAAGAATACTGCACTGGTAAGTCTTGTCCAGTGCAGTGCTTAAAAAATATGTGGATCAAATGAAATGCTAAAATTTTTATTTATTTTTTTATCCCAGATTCGGGCCTTGTTGTACCAAGTATTTCCTATGAACTGCACAAGCGTCTGTTGACAGTAGCTGAGCGTCATGGTCTCTCACTGGATCGAAGAATTGAAATGACAGGCGTGTGTGCAAGTCAGATGGCACTTACCCTTCTTGGAGGGCCCAACAGGTAAGCATCAATCACTGTTTAAAAACAATATCCTCAAATTACGCTTGCGTTGATTGGGTTACTTGGCTCTGCCTTTTCCACTGTACAGCATTGTTTAGAGTCTTTGAACATAACTTGTGACTGAAAATCTTGGAGAGAGTTGGCTTAGAAATAAGTTAATTGAAATCTCTAAACTCCTTTTCATATATCTTGAAGGTTTACGCCAAAAAATCTTCACCAGCGTCCAACAGTGGCTGTGCTGTGTGGCCCTCACGTTCAAGGGGCTCAGGGCATTAGCTGTGGACGTCACCTGGCCAATCATGAAGTGGAAGTCATCCTGTTTCTGCCCAATTTTGTTAAAATGCTTGACTCTGTCACCAGTGAGCTTATACTTTTCAACAAGACAGGGGGCAAACAAGTGTCAAATGTCAAAGGTGAGCATATTTTGGTAAAGGTGGGGTGTTAGAAAAAAGAAATAAAAAAATAAATTTACTTGAAAAGTAAAATTCTGAGTTTGTAACAATTAATCCAAATGTTTACTCTCTCTGCACAGATCTTCCAGACACACCTGTGGACCTAATCATTAACTGTCTGGATTGCCATGAAAACACATTCCTGATGGATCAGCCTTGGTACAGAGCAGCTGCAGATTGGGCAAACCAAAACCGAGCACCAGTGCTCAGCCTGGATCCTCCTACTAGAGGACAGGGGCAAGCAGTGGAAGCCAAATGGTCCCTTTGTCTTTGCCTCCCTCTTTCCCTGGCTGAAGGGGCCGGCAGAGTTTACTTGTGTGACATAGGTATACCTCGACAGGTTTTTCAGGAAGTAGGAATAAAATACCATTCTCCATTTGGGTGCAAGTTTGTGATCCCCTTGCACTCTGCATAATGGGAACAAACGCTTGACATGAATGCTTCACTAACTTTAACTTTTGGGGTTTTGGCACCTTGTATTCCAGAGTTTTGCCTGTTTGAAAGTTATCTATTAAACTTTAAACTCTTAAGTATGTAAAGCAATTTTCCGATTAGATAAGAAATAATGTTTATTTTTTATGGTACATAAAGACAAGGTAGAGTGAAGCATAAATATATGTTTTTACTGAAAAAAAATATTCCTTTTAATAGTTGTAAAGGTCTAAAATGTATGTGGTTATACTGTTGTATTTACATTATGGATCATTTTGAATAATCGGAAATATCAAAAGTACAATTCAGTGTTAATAGACAATCTGTGACTTCTAAATCTTAATATTTCTGGATCTGAATATTTACATTTTCTTACAGTTCAAAGCCAAAACCCTTTTGATATTTGCGTATACTCTGCCATTCATTGTAATTTTTTGTTTTCAAGTTAGAGTTAGTGAAATATTTATAAGCATTTCCATCTAAACCAATGTGAAATTCTTTGTTGATGTGAACAATACCATGTTTTGTAAAATAAGGCAGCTGCTAAAAGCTATTGGATTGAGATTTTTTTGTCAATCAGGCTGCTATAATAAGGGCTCTAAGATCTATAGCAATGTTCCACAGTATATAATTTGTGCAAAACATAATGACAAACTAAAACATACCATGGTAAATCTTTTTTTTTTTTTTTTTACTTGCTGCTTAATGAAAATCTTAGCAGTATATTGTTTCAGTGACTAAGTTGTGGTTTAAGTTAAATCTCTTAAATTTAACAGATCTTTAAACCTATTGTTAGAAGAAAATAACACATGGCCTGTTTTCAGGAGTACACTCAAATGGTGTGTGCTATATTGATGTCGAATGTCAGATGTGTTTTTAAAAGCTGAACATATCGCTATTGCTGCTCTTTGTGGCCCTTTCTGTGTAATAGGAGTTGGATCACATTGTTTTTTAATGTGTCCACAAACTAGGCTGTTAGCACTTGTGTCAGTCTGGATTACTGAGTGGGTTATTGCAAATTGTTCTTTGAAATTCAAGCTCAGGCATAAAAACACATTGAGAATATATTAGTTTGTTACATTTTCCACCCACTTAATGTTAATAATCTGGTTTGAGAGCTGGGTGCTGACTCTGTTAAAATGACTTTGAACAAAGCTCTCGTCCTTTTTCCAACATTCCATGGGCTTGATGTGTTTTGTCTTATCTGTTGAGACAAGTCTGGCTTTGAAACACCAGCCAGTTTAATGAATGTGAGGTTTGTCTTTGGCCGCCAGGGGGTGTCTAAGCACTCTGCTTTGGCTCTTCCTTATTTTGCTGTTTGGCAAAGTTTTGAATTACAAGTTCTCTATAAAATGTGAACTCTGTTTCTGTCTGAAACGTGAGTGGTAAGACAATTGATTTTACACAATTGTTACAGAGCAGGTTCATTAAAGTTAGCTGTTTGAAATGAGTAGACTTGCCAAGAGTGATTAATTCATATCACTTTGCAATGAGTCGACTTGACCAAACATGACAAGTATTTTCGTTTAGAGACAAAGTTCATTGTAAAAGTTTATGTGCAAAAATGCTTACTTGTCAACTTTGCAGCATACACAAATAAAACACTTTTACCGTCTATCTTCAAAATAATTTACTGAAGTAGGAAATTACTTGCTATAGTGACTTGGAGCCGTATCCTATTTTTAGATGTGATAAACGCGCATGTGCAATGCAAACTCAAGGTGGGGCAAAAAAGTTGAACGTTTCTCACGGCGAAAGATCTGAAAGTGGGGCAGTCTTTAAGTAACTGAACTAGTAAAAGTGGGATGAAGTTTCCGACGCTCTATTTGCTTTCTGCATCATTTATGTTTATATAAGGAGACCTATATTTTGGACTAATTTATTCGTAGATGTTATTGTTTTATTAGGTAGTTTTTAAGTTATATTGTCAGTGGTGGAGCAGGACGAACATCACTGAGCGCTGAAAACCCATTTGGACTGCTGCTGTTGCGTCACATGAGAGACGTCCACTTCCTTGCTTTTGGGACTCAGCTGTCAATGACTTCGTGAATGGGCTCGTACTGTTTCTCAGACGAATCTCGAGCAGCAGCTAATTAAACTGATCTACTGAACACGGCTTTGTCTGCAAATAGGTAAGAAGTTTAGGAAGTGGTTCTTCCTAAACCTAATCAATAGTTCTTGTTGCAGTAGCATATATCAGATAGGTCCAAGTCAAACGATTATTTTCTATTGCCACATATGGATCCTATGTAAACTAGCCTACAAGACTAAACAAGATGAGCTCAGGATATAACTAAAATATGACACTGTTTTCTTGAGTCTTTTGTCATTTCCTCTGGCTCATGATGTGCAGCTGCTGCATTAAGCTGAGCTCAACACTGGTCTGGCACAATATGGTAGAGAGGAAATAATGCCGAATAGTAGCCTATACAGATTGCTCAAAATAGAGTGTAGGTCCAAACATGGGTTTACAGTGTGTATTTTCCTGAGGAAGAACTATCGCCAAAAATAACTGGAGAGGCTTATAATAAAAGGGTGACGTCCCTCAGCTTGACAGTGTTGCTTTTTTCATTCAATAGTGTCATTCTCAGGAAACAGTTAATAGTAAATTTGAAAACGCCCCACAGCCCCTAGCAGAAAACAAAAGTCCACTGAAAGCAGTTTTTGTCTGTGAGAGAAACTGGTGGACTCTTGATTTGGGGTGGTGTGGGGGGTGGGGGGTGGACAATGCCCCTCTGGCATAAAGAATTGCCTCACAGCCAGGTTCAGAGAAGACAATCTTGCCATTTTTTAAAAGATGCATGATAAAGAGATGAAGGAGTTAACAAAACCACAGAAAAGCTTTCTATCTTCTATGAGGCATGGTTGCATCTGTAGATCAAGTTTGCACTGCATGTCATGCAAAGCCCCTATTGAGGCTCTACTTTGCATGGCATACTGTTTTACTGTTATCATAGCAAAATCATTGACAGAGGTTTTTAAGCCAGTTTGAACTTTGGACTGTAGTGAAATGAAAATGACAAGCCAGACTAATAATGTATTAATTTTTAAAACATCCACAAATATAGAACAAAACAAATTGGACCTTCAACACAATACAACATCTACACTTTTTTGTTTGATGTTTTTTATAGTTAGTATCACTTTGTTGGACCAACAGCCTAAAGGTGATCAAGGTTCCACTAAATTATTATTATATGGTATGTTTTATACTCCATTTGACAATTGAAACACCTCTGAAAGCATGGCAAACCTGACACATACTGTACCACTCCGGTGGCAAAGTGTGTACTTGCCACTTTTCTCTGCTCCTGTTTTCTTGTAGCACCTTGCTGCTTTAATAGGAATGATAACAGAACAAATCTCACGAAAATCCAGTTGCAGCACAAAGCAGCAGTTCTATCTGTCAGTCAGGTTAGTAATTCTCAGCTGCTGCATAAGAAGTACAACTGCTATAGTGTTGTAAGACTTTAATAACTAGACTATACCTTCAACATCTTTAAAACAACAGTAAAAGAGTGAAGCATTTTGCCTCCAAAAACAGATGTGGGCGTGCCAGTTTCAAACCGTCAAAGAAAGATGTTTCTAAGTCCTGTCTTGCTCTTTGCAATCAGGCTAAAACCAATTTATGCAGTTCAGACTACTTCCATAAGTAAACTGATAAGTGCTGATGAACTACTTTGATATGAATATAATTCTTATTAATCATGAAAATTAGAATATTTTGTGTGTTTTATATTCTTGTATAAAGAGCAAAGATTTGTTGACGTCTCATCTTAAAAACAACATCTCACAATCATGGTTCAAACATATCTATGTATTGCTAAAATTATTTAACCTTCAGAACAAAATATCACAAAATACCACAAAATTACAATTTACAGATTTAGGCCACGTCAACTTTAGAGCACATTTCTTGGACAGACTGATGAGTGATAATGATGGACTTTGTGGTTAGGGTCAGTAGAGAATTCACTTGACTAACAATAGTGGGATTGTCTTACCCTGAACAGAGTAAAGAGCATGCTGTGGTTGTGTGTTGAGGTCTTTGGAAACAGCAAAGTGACACCATGACAAGCCCATTCTGACAGCTCTGGGTGGCCTGCTGCTACAATGACGTTACTCACAAAAGAGATGTTAAAAAGTGACAATGTAGTCACTCTGGTTAATGAGATTACTTTCTCCTTTACTTAAGTTACTGTCCAGACATATCCCGTTGCAGTGAAAACATTTTATCAATTCATTTAGTCATTTAGCAGATATTTTTATCTAAAGTGACTTACATTGAGCTTCCATTCCCCAGTGTTACAGCTAGAACACCACCGGAGGCAAGGTGGGTTAAGTATCTTGCTCAACAACAGCATAAACTGGGGAAAGCGTGAATCGAACCACCAACCCTCCGGTTATATGACCGCTCTACAACTAAGCCACTGCGCCTATGCAATTGATCATTTTCAGATTAAAAAAGTCAAGCTACACAAAATCACAATAATATGAAATATTGTCGTCAATCAAATGCTGTTCACGTTTATGGCTATGCCTCAGTTATGTCAGGTCAGACCTCTACTATGTATTATTAGTGGTAATAATACAAGTGTCATGTGTGTGAAGTTAGCTATTTAGCACAGTCCAAGATGTATAGAATATAGATGGATGTTTGTGTATAGGTTACAGTTTTCCCTTTTTCTCTGATAAGTCCGCACGTGCCATAGGTCACTGAGAAGAAGATTACTATTGAGTCCTGACAACAATGTGCTGTTTTAGCCTATTCCTGGGTTGTCAGGCGTGGGAATTATGTCCACATGCTTTGTCCCTTGATGGAGAAATCCAGCTGCAGCACACCACAGAGGAAACATCCGCCACATTGCCCTGACACTGAACAATGACCTAAGCAATATAGTCTCACATTCAGTCTCTGAGGTTAGCTTTTTAAAAGAAAAGATATAATAGATGCATAATGTTGTCTTGTATTGGGTACACTATTATATAAGTCTTTTTTTTTGCTCTAATAAACCGTATTTTGGAATTTTGGCTTTGTGCAGGAATGTGACTGCATGTAAATAGATATGTCAGATGACATGTAAATTTATTTATCTATTTATGATATGACATTGTGTCCACTGCTCATTTCCCTGAGCAGTGGACCCCTTCATGGGAACTGATACAGGAAGACAGGAAGTGGGAGGGTATGGGGCTTGAGAAGGGCGTATTGAGCATGTCTTAATCCAATAGGTCATCATTTGTTTTATGTGTCTGTGACTAAACTAAAGCTGGAGGTTACTGTCACTGCAAAAGCCTGGGCACACCTCACCACAACTGTGCATTCCTCAGTTAAAGAAAGCTGTGGTGATTTTGAGGCAAGGCTGCTGCTATGTCCATTTTTGGTCAACTTGTACAGTGCTATCATATGTAATACAAGCTAGTGGATTCAAGTGGATTGAACAAGGGGGTTATTATGTTGTAGGGTTTGAATATATATCATATATATTCAAATTGAGAAATTAGCAGTATTGTTCTTTGTTTAAAATAAAAATGTAAATTAATGGCTTTTGAAATGTCACAAAAAGCTGCAAAGTCAACATTACTTCACACTTCTGCAGTATTTCTATATATTTAAATAATGCATTTTTATTAATAGGACTTCATAAAAGCTGAAGCCCCTGTTCAGACATTTTAAATACAGGACCTTGTCTATATGTAAATACTACTGCCCTGCGTCATGGAAACAATCTTCCCCAGTTGTGAAAGTACAAATAAAAAAATATGTGTTACTTCTGCTTTTTGTATGACTGAGTTATTTATAGTCACCTTCTGCTTCTGGCTAGGCTCAAGGTTTTTTTTTTTTACCAAGTGCATATTGGTTTCAATGAAATAACACTTACATTTTTAATTTTCCAAGAGCTGTTTTAACTATATTTGAATAAAACAGATATTTTGATGTTCACTTTAGGTATGTGTGTTGGCCGGCTCTAATGGTGACAGAAAAAAACCATCAGTGAGAGGATCTTACTGCCTCACTATGACTGAGCACCAGGTAAACAGGACTCTACAGTACAACTCAATAAGACCTAATGTGTAAATAGTTCTTATTCCAATGATATATCCTCACTCTGCCACAGACTCCATGGCCTCATGGCACAGAGTGTGTGGCCAGATACAACTTCAAAGGCACATCTGAACAGGACCTGCCATTTAACAAAGGAGATGTGTTGACTATTATTGTGGTCACAAAGGTAATTATCACAGGCTAGATTTCTCTTATTTAAATGTAATGATCACTCACTGTCTCAAGCATTTGTCTTACCTTTTGTGTGTTTCAGGATCCAAACTGGTACAAAGCTAAAAATGCTGCAGGTCAGGAGGGAACAATTCCAGCAAATTACGTTCAGAAAAGGGAAGGTGTAAAATCAGGAGGGAAACTGAGTCTTATGCCGTGAGTATAACTTTGGTTCTTGGTTGAATGTTCAAGTGTATTTGTCTTCCAAACTGGCAGTTTAGGAGTTACGCTCTACTGACTCTATATGGTAACAGTCCCCAGCTTTCACTGTGTGTGCAACAATACTAAAATAACTTCTCAATGGCCTCTTCCTTTGCTGTGTGGTTGTTGAAGGCAGACACTGTTTGTCATGGCAAGGGTGCTTTACTTACCACAGTTAGGTCAGGTTCTGTGGTAACTGCAGTTAACCTGTAGTTTCTAAATGTTTCTAGCTCAAGTTTGTGTGAACTCAACACAGTTTCCTGTTGTTTCTTTTCAATCTCAAAGGTGTAGTGCTCTTCAAATATGCCCAGCACACATACATGTGTAGGCACAGTTGGCAGTTTTTTTTTTGAGTTGTTGTGAAATCATGTCTATTTTTGAAAACAGTACTTGAAAAGTAAACAAAAAATTGAAAATAGCAAGGAATATTATATTGTCTTCTCTGTAATGAGTTATTTGTGTTTTTGCCTTATTCAATCTTAAAAATGAAACCTGGTACAAATAGAGTATCCTTTAAAGTAATTCTTTGTTTTAAATCGGTCAGAATGTAGAAATCTGAATGTAAATCTATCAAAATGTAGGCCTATTGAGTAAAAATTTGTAAATGGACTGTCATGTTACAATCTATTGCTATAGAGCAATGTTGAGGCCCATTTATTCACTGTCTTCTCCACTCCCAGATGGTTTCATGGGAAGATAACTCGGGATCAGGCAGAGCTACTGCTTTACCCACCAGAGACAGGCCTGTTTTTGGTACGAGAAAGTACCAACTTCCCTGGTGACTACACCCTCTGTGTGAACTGCGAAGGCAAGGTGGAGCACTACCGCATCATCTACAAAAATGGCAAGCTCACTATTGATGAAGAGGGCTTCTTTGAAAATCTGATGCAGCTGGTAGAGGTACATGGATTGAAGTTCTGTTTCAAATATATACTGTAGTGTTTCTTAATGCTTCCTATGCTAAGCTGTGATGCTAGTGTGTTAGCGCACTATAAACATTGCGTGTTTTCTGTGTCTCTGTGCATCTCACAGACCACATACAGTTCCTGGAACAAATAATGAACAGGAAGTATCAAAGAGGAAGAGTGAACAGAGTGCTGAGGTTCAGACTTTTTTTTACCTCAAACAGACTCGTCCAGTGTGGTGTGCTAAATTTGAACAATATGTTATTGTTAGTATACAACTGAATTTAGTACACCACAAATATGGCTGGTTAATATTGAGTGTATAAAAATATAACTCACATCTGTGGAGTTTCACTTTGCAGCCCTCTGTTGGCCATTGTAAATTGTTGCTTTCATGGAAGAAGTTAACTCTTACAATGTAGAATAATTTGTTTGCAAGAAAGTAATAACTTTTAGTTTTCCTGTTGTTATATTCCTATACAGCACTACACAAAAGATGCTGATGGCCTGTGCACAAGACTAATTAAGCCAAAGCTAGAGGAGGGGACAGTGGCTGCTCAGGATGAGTTCTCAAGAAGTAAGGCAATTCTTTGTTCAAAATCTTTTGTGTTTCATAATTGATTATTTGTGTAAGATTATTCAATTTTAAATGTGAAACAGGTGGTTGGTCACTGAACAGAAAGGAACTTAAGCTACAGTCTGTTATCGGAAAAGGAGAGTTTGGAGGTACATTGTTGGGAAAGAAAGCTTACTGACTTAATGACTTTGCTTATTGAATATAATTTTGTAAAAGCATTGCTCATGTTTGGGCTGTTATCTGCAGACGTCATGATGGGAGACTATCGAGGAACCAAAGTTGCTGTGAAATGCATTAAACATGATGCAACAGCACAAGCTTTTATTGCAGAGGCTTCTGTTATGACGTATGTAAAACAGAATCATATTGGACAAATAATGTTTTAATCAGATTAAAGTAACAGTATAACTGTGTCATATTTAAGGCAACTACGACATGACAACCTGGTGCAGCTGCTTGGAGTCATTGTTGAAGAAAAGGGAAGTCTGTTTATTGTAACTGAGTATATGGCCAAGGTGAGTTTCTATTTCTCAGGATAAAGATACTAATTTATCAACAGAGTATTGCAGAAGAGATTGTTATTATCAATTTACTATATATATTTTAATCAGCCATCGTTAAGAATATATATTTTAATTTGTTTGGTTTGCTTTTCAGGGCTGTTTGGTTGACTATTTACGTTCCAGAGGTCGGACAGTGCTTGGTGGTGAATCTCTTCTTCATTTTGCCCTGTATGTATACAGATATAGTTTTATCCCATAATGAAAGAAACCTTTGGTGTTTAATGAGCGGTATATGTTCTATTAAAAAAACCTAAGAGGCTTCTGACATGACTGTATGTGTGAAGTATTTACGATGGGAGAGAACACTCCCTTCTAGCTCCATAACTACAGTCAGAAGTCGCAGATTGGAGAAGAGAATAACAGTTAGATTGTCTAATCAGACAAATATGATTCAAATCCCCTGCAAACAGATAAAGTCAGGTCCTGCTCAAACAAACTTGAAACTTGCAGTGTTCAATGTCAGGTCTTTGGGAAACAAATCATTTTTAATTAATGATTTTATAACTTCAAATAAGCTTGATTTTTTTAAACAAAAACATGGTTAGACAGCAGGACTGGAAATGCGGTCCTTATTGAATCCACTCAATCAAATTTCACATTTTTATCCAAAATGCAAGAAAACAAAAAGGGTGGTGGTGTATTTGCCTTTTTTAGAGATAATATTCTTATCCAGAAACTTGGGGAGTTTATATAATTTGAGTATGTGTCATTCAAAAATGGAGTTGAGGTTTTCTCCATCCATTTTATATGTAGTTCTTTACAAACCACCCCAACAATGTCATGATTTTATTTTATTTTTATTTGATGAGTTTACTGAAATGCTTTCGGTTATCTGCACAGAATTTGAACAAGTAGTCATATCTGGTGATTTTAATGTGCATGTGGATAATGTTTGTGACAGAAATGCCAAAGAACTTTCTACTATTCTTGATACTTTTGGTCTTTGTCAGCATGTTAATGAGCCGACCCATAACAGAGGTCACACTCTGGACCTGGTCATTACTAAAGGTGTTCATATTTCAGAAGTCACTGTGATTGATGTTTCTCTATCTGATCATTTTTGTGTCTCTGTTCATAATTCCAAAAGTTGCTGTTGGACCTACACTTGTACATAAGAGACACATTAATGATAACACCAGAACAAAGTTTATGGAGGCAATCAGGTTTGAAAATGCCTCATCAGGTCAAGTTGCTGATTTGTTGAATTGTTATACTTCAGGTGTTTTAAATGTTATGGACACCATTGCTCCTGTTAAGGTTAAAGTGATCAGGACGAGGCCGAAGGCTTCATGGAGCAATGCTCACTGTGTCAGGGCACAGAAAAGGGAATGCCAAAAAGCCGAAAGAAAATGGCGTAAATTGAAATTCTTAATTCATTATGAGGTATACAAAGAAAATTTGCATGTTTTCAATCAAACCTTGCAAAAAGCAAGAGAAATATTCTTCTCAGAGATCATCAACAACAGCAGTAACAACTCACGTGTCCTGTTTGCTACATTGAACAGATTAACAAACCCTCCAGTTTCATTTCCTCCAGAATTAGTTTCCACCACTAAATGCAATGAGTTTGCATTGTTTTTCAATGACAAGGTTCAAGGCATTAAATATGCGATACAGTCAACAGGACATACAACAACACTGCAGCCACCTAGGAGACACTTGGCTGGGTTAACACATTTTACACCCATTAATGACAGAACAATTGGAAAAACTGTCTCCAGCTTGAGTTCATCCACCTGCTGCCTCAATGTTTTACCCACTAGATTTCTAACATCAGTACTAAGCAGTTTGTTACCACAACTCACTAATATAGTCAATAATTCCTTACAGTCTGGAACATTTCCAAGGGCCTTAAAAACTGCTGTCATTAAGCCTATCCTAAAGAAGAGCAGTCTTGATGCTACAGTGCTCAACAACTATCGGCCCATATCAAACCTGCCATTTTTAGGGAAAGTCATCGAAAAGATTTTATATCAGCAACTTAATGACTTTCTATTACTTAACAACTGCTTTGATCCCTTTCAGTCAGGATTCAGGCCCCATCACAGACTGAGACTGCACTTATCAAAGTCACAAATGACATCTGTCTGAACACTGACGCGGGCAAAGTCTCTGTCTTAGTTCTGTTGGACTTGAGTGCTGCGTTTGATACAGGGACCATGGAATCCTGTCACAAAGATTAGAGGAATGGATAGGTATCACTGGAACTGCCTTTGAATGGTTTCAGTCCTATCTTGAAGACAGGAAGTACTTTGTTTCGGTTGGTAACTGTGTGTCAGACCAAATGGCCCTGACATGTGGGTTTCCACAGGGGTCTATCTTGGGACCCCTATTATTCAATCTCTACATGCTTCCTTTAGGCCAGTTAATATGCAGCTGAGGCGTATCCTACCATAATTATGCAGATTTACATTTCACTCACAGCAGGTAAAAATGGACCAATCCATTCACTGTGTCACTGCATCGAACAGATCGAGTTGTGGATGCAAAATTATTTCCTCCAACTGAACAGAAACAAGACTGAACTAATCATCTTTGGACCACAGAAACAAAGAGAAAGTGTCAGCAGTCACCTCGAGTCTCTTTCTCTAAACTCTAAAAATCAGGTTAGAAATCTAGGGGTCATCATGGACTCAGACTTGAATTTCCACAGTCACATTAAGTCAATTACATCATCTGCATTTTATCACCTTAAAAACATTTCCAGAGTCAAAGGGATGATGTCTCAACCAGACTTAGAGGAACTTATCCATGCTTTTATCTTCAGCAGGTTAGATTACTGTAACGGCCTGCTCACTGGTCTCTCAAAACGAGGGTTAAGACAGCTGCAGCTTATTCAGAACGCTGCTGCTCGGGTTCTAACCAAAACCAGGAAGTACAACCACATCACGCCAGTTTTAAAATCTCTGCACAGGCTTCCTGTTGCTCAAAGAATAGACTTTAAAACAGCCCTGCAGGTTTACAAGTCTCTTAATGGTTTAGCACCAGAATATATTTCTGACATGCTAGTTACTTATGAACCTCCTTGGACTCTGAGAACATCTGGGACAGGCCTCCTGCTCGTGCCCAGAGTTAGAACTAAACAAGGTTAAGCAGCGTTTAAGTTTTATGCAGCAAAAATCTGGAACAGCCTCCCAGAGTAAAACAAGCCTCAACTTTATTAATGTTCAAGGGGAGGTTAAAAAGTGTTTTTTAATCTGCACTCTTCTTTTAAACTGTTTTTAATTTTTTTATGTTTCTTAATCTAAATCTTGTAAATTGTATTTTATTCTTGTAAAGCACTTTGAGTTACCCAGTGTATGAATTGTGCTATATAAATAAAATTGCCTTGCCTTGCCTATTGTTTGCATAGATCTTTTGCTAGAGCATTTACCACTGTAGTTCTGAAAGATTGTAAAAATGTTTAAAGAAAGCTTATTAGTTTAATAATTTGTATTTATTTTTCTGATGCAGAAATGTCTGTGAAGCCATGGCTTACCTGGAAGACAACAATTTTGTTCATCGTGACTTAGCGGCACGTAATGTACTTGTATCAGAAGACAACATTGCCAAGGTCAGTGATTTCGGGCTGACTAAGGAGGCCTCTTCTGTTCAGGACAGCGCTAAGCTGCCAATCAAGTGGACAGCACCCGAAGCCATCAGAGAAAAGGTAGAATAAGTGGGATTAAAT
Organism: Perccottus glenii; assembly: GCA_024416835.2. NCBI lineage: Eukaryota > Metazoa > Chordata > Actinopteri > Gobiiformes > Odontobutidae > Perccottus > Perccottus glenii. The sequence goes on from CM044563.2 coordinate 8,611,377, forward strand.
GTAAATAGGGTTACTAATACAAGAAATGTAAGTTCTGCAATAAATGATGATGTATTTTCAACCAACAGAATTTTTCCACTAAGTCAGATGTTTGGAGCTATGGCATTTTGCTTTGGGAGATTTATTCTTATGGCCGAGTACCCTATCCAAGAATTGTAAGTGTGAAATCCCATTCAAAAGAATGTTGATTTTAGTGTGTCCTTTTTAGACTAAATGGTTCTAATAAACAGCAGTTTTCTTGCCTCAGTCTTTCTTAGTAATTTATTGAAAACGTTTGATTATGCTGTTTAATGTGTGATATTATACACCAGAAATATGTAAACTGTTCATTTTTCTTCTGCAGCCATTAAAGGAAGTAGTGCCCCGAGTTGAGAAGGGATACAAAATGGACTGTCCAGATGGCTGTCCTGAAGTAGTGTATAACATGATGAAGCAGTGCTGGAACCTGGATCCTGCCGCTCGACCTAGCTTTCGGATGTTAAAGGAGTGGCTACAACATATCTTTCAAGGGATGGGGAAAAAATAAAGAAAATGACAAGCAACAAGCAAAAATATTATTCCTTTATTTGACATTTAGGACCATTTTGTATTACATCTAGTTTTTTTGTTATAGTCACCATGTCTGTTTATGCTCTGTTTTTAAGAGTAAATGTCATTGGTGAATCACAGGGCAGATCTTTCTTTTGTGTTATTATCCCAGGTCTACTCTGGCACATTTTACATGATAAATGCTCGTGACGTGAATTTGTATAAAAAGGAAACTGAGTACTGTTTTTGATACATTTTACATTTAGAAAGTGTATTATTAAGTTAATTCACTGTAGGTATACAATGTTTTTTTCCATTGCCATATGTTTGAATTTTTTGATTGTATTTGAAGCCCTACCAAAAATGGAACCACGTTTTTCCTACTGATAATAGTCCTTTATTTCTACAAACAAATAGCTATTTTTTATAGCTAGATTTTATATGTATGCGGCAAAGATAATTTGGTTTATATGGTTATTATATTGCTATTTCAACAATAAATAATCTATTTTCAGTATTTGTCTGTTTGTCCTCAGTACCTATGTATGCTCGCAATGTTTTCAGTGATTTATTAAAGCCTTTTACTTACTTTTTCAGTATTTAGGTAGGTAGGAGATACTTTAATCTCAATGGCATGAATTTAATATAGCACTCTCCCACCTACTAGGCATTCACAGCGCTTTACATCAAGCTTCTATTCACTCACACCAGTGCCACAGCTAGAGGCAAGGTGGGTAAAGTGTCTTGCCTGAGGACACAACAACAGTACGAACTGCGGAGAGCTGGAATCGAATTACCAACCTTCCAGTCATAGGACGGCCGCTCGACCACCGAGCCACTGCGCCCCCTATCTACTGTAATTCTAAATATTTACTTGTTCACTCTCACACTCGCACTCACATGTTTACTTTTTCGAGCAGTGGGCCGGCGGAACGCGAACGTGGCAAAAGGGGGCTTATTTCTTTGTTGCACTTGTTGGTGTCACACAAAAATCTGGGCTGAAAACAGATGGAGGAGGCTGGTTAAGTGACTGGATGCGACAGACGGAAAACAACTCAGGGCAAAAAAACAAAACAAAAAGACGTAATAAGTTAAGGTTTGTTGACATTTCTGATGGATAATGAGGATGATGTCTTTTATCTGGAGCTTCCCAAAGTGGTAAGTAAACTATGTAGTGACAAGTTTTTTTGAATGAGTAAATGCAGTCCGCTGTGGCTAATGCTAACGTCAGCGTTTTCCCTGTCAACAGGAGCTTCACGCGCACCTCAACGGGTCTGTGAGCGTCCAAACCATCGAGAAACTCATCCGCCGCAAACCGCAGCTAAACATCGAGCACAGCATGACCGCCATCGGCAAAGGCCAGCACAGGACCCTGGAAGAGTGCGTACATCTTACACGTTTAAAGAAAAAGTTAATTTGGATCATATCCTTTATTGATATAAAAAGTAACATTTTCACCATCTAACGTAGCGTTAAATGCACGCCAAATCAAATATTTAGAGTTGTAGGCTACAAATAAAGGACGTATTTTTTCAGCACATAATCAAAAGTTATTTATCCGCAGGTGTTTTCAGGTGTTTAAGGTCATCCATCAGTTAGTGGACTCTGAAGAAGACATCCTCATGGTAGGTCATGTCATTGAAATAAACTGAATTTACAAGCTTATACACAGTTTGTTATTGTGACACTGTTAGTTAAGGTTTTGCTGTGCTTTCAGGTGGCTACAGATGATATTAAGGAGTTTGCAGCTGATGGGGTCAAGTATTTAGAGCTCAGAAGTACACCAAGAGAGGAGAAAAGCACTGGTTAATTCAACATAACTTTATTTTCAAAAAATTATGCACCAGGTTGTTAAAATCTGTTTGTTTTTTAAGGACTAACAAAAAGAAGATATATTGAGACAGTTATCAAAGCTATCCAGCAATGTAAACCAGGAGGGAGTGGACATTGACATACGGTAGACATATTGTTCCTTTTTTTGTTTTGCTGTGAGATGGGTGACAAATTCTCTAATGTTGTGACATTATGTTTAGTCAAGCACATCATGTAATTGTCAACTTTCTAATCTATCACAAGTACATAATACTCAATTTAATACTTAATGCCATTAAAATGATTTGACATGAAGGTTTCTGGTGGCCATTGACCGGAGGAATGGGAGTGCAGTAGCCATGGAGACGGTGCAGCTAGCCGAAGAGTTCATGCTGTCCTCTGAAGGTTTGGTAGTTGGAATTGACCTCAGTGGTGATCCAATGGTCAGTTTACACTATACACTGCAAAACTTAAGTGTTGCCATACGATATTTATTGATACTGTTAAAATCTTTGGGTAGTTGTCATTGGGACATTTACAGTAATAACTAATGTTTTGTTATATAAAATTATTTTCAGTCACATTTCAATTTACGTCACATTTCAATTTACGTCTTAGTCAAAATAGAACTCTTCACACATCTTGCAATAGACTACCGCAAACATCCAAAAGATTATATATTGTACAACATTAACATGTAAATATCAATATATAAAATGTAAAAAATATCTCAATACATAATTCTCACTTGTTTCTGGTTTTAAGGTGGGTCATGGCAAAGACCTTCTTCCTGCTCTACAGCGAGCCAAGAACAGTGGACTGAAGCTGTCGCTGCACCTCTCAGAGGTATGGCGTACCATTTAATGTCATCTTAAACAATGTCAGGTATGCGGGATTAAAACAAATTGTTGCAGGTGCCATCACAGCTCGAGGAAACAGATTTGCTGCTGAATCTTCCTCCAGACAGGATTGGCCATGGTACTTTCATGCATCCTGAAATGGGTGGATCTCAAAATCTCGTTGACAAAGTGGTACAGAAAAACATTCCACTCGGTAAGACTGAGGACTTTCAAACCATTGCCATTGGTCAATGCAGTGTCTTAGTTGCCAATCTCATACTTTTCTTTTCACAGAGCTATGTCTGACATCCAACGTTAAAGGACAGACTGTGCCGTGTTACTCCAAACACCACTTTAAGTACTGGTACCAAATGGGCCATCCATGTGTGTTCTGTGTATGTTTTACTTTCAGTATTTTGACATTTTATCTCTTACATGAAATTGACATACGTACAGCTAAAAGCTTCAGTGAACGGTTTACATAAATGAGTTTTATTCTTTGCTCTTTACAGACTGATGACAAAGGAGTTTTTGCTACAGAATTGTCTCAGGAATATAAGCTGGCAGCTACCACTTTTGGTCTCACTAAAGAAGCTATTTGGAAGCTTTCGCAGCAGGCCATAGACCACATCTTTGCACCTGACACTGTAAAAAAGCAGCTTAAGCAGAAGTGGAGAGATTTACAACCTCATGTCTTCAAGTGAGACATTTATAGGAGACGCAAACCAACCTCAGTCTTAAAACCATATTTAACTTATTTTAGTATTTTTTTTTAGAGATAACTAAACTGTTTAACAACACTGAATTAAATTGTATCTATTTAAAATGTGTTTATTGTATCTTTTAAAGAAAAAAAAAAGTACAAAAATGCTCAACTAAATGGCAGTCCAAGATCTCAAAATCAACATGTTTTTTGCAATGGCCCCCACACATTATAGTCAATGCCATTTATTGTCATGCCTTTTTTCCAAATTTGCCATGTTTGTCTTTGTTCTTCTTAAACTTGCCATGATGCATTTCTTTCTTCATTTTTCCGTGCTGGGGACCTCCATTGCTTTGGACACTTCCACCCTCGAGCTTCCTCTTTTTATCACTGAAATGGGTATCAGATTTAAAACACTCACCTATAATATAACTCGCCTATAGATTTCACTTGTCACTTTACCTCTTTATGCTGACTACAGCAGTGCTCCCTGCTTTTTTCAACACATGGTCCCACTCCTCGTCATCCCCACGTATCCTGTACCTACGAACAACAAAGGTTATTATTTTACAACCATATAATGTTAAGTTATGTTGTTAGTTATGTGTTAAGGATTATTCTAGAATCACTCACTCTTCAAGATCCAGTTCTTTCACTTTCTCCAAATCTTGCTTGTGTTGCTCTTCAAACTCTCTAGCTGCTTCATTCTGTTTTTAAATGAGAAGAAACAGACCATTTACACATTTTATTTTCAAAGACTTAAGGACAATCATGGGATTTTTTTTCTCAAAACAAAATTTATCTTAATACTGTAAATGCATACCAGATCATCATTAAGGCTGCAAACTGTAGGCTCCATTGTAACATCTTTAGTTGTTGCCATCTGTGCTTCAATTTCTTTTTCTTGGACACTGGTAAAAACCTAAAAAAAACCACACACATCACCATAATAAAATGCTAATCTAACAAGAGCTATTTGCCAAAAAATTCAATAACCTTAACTCACTTGAACTAATTTCCGGATAAGACGGTTGAAGAGGCCCATAAGCTGTGAGCTTGGAAGGTCTATTTCCTTCTCCAACTGTTCCACTGATTTGTGCTGTAATCCAATTCCCAAAAGTAGAGCCTAGAAAGAATAAGTTAAAACAATAAAAAAACACAAGTGTAACAATAAACAAATTAAAAGTGATTAGGATTAAAGGAGAAATTTACACTCTGTGCAGCAGAGAGGGAGATGTTTCCAAGCTGCTTGAGGAAAAACATTCGTGCAACAGTTGGTATCAAGTCCATAATGAGGTGATAGTCCACCATGCTTCTTGAATACAACTCAGGCGTTTGAGATCATAAGGAGTGAAATACGTCGCCAGTTCAGAGCTACTGAGTACTGTGGAGCCAAAAACAGTTCAGATTAGGTTTTTGTAAAAAGCTGTTTTTTATTAGTGGTGTAGAGGGTTAAGTCTTACTGCTAGTCTCCTCCTTGCTCTTCTTATTCTGCAGAATACTTAGAGCCAGGCTTGGGTGAAAGCTGCTAAACTGGTATGAGAGAAGGGCCAAAAAGCGGCGGCGAAAATCTAAAATAAAAATACATTTTAATGGGGACTGCTTACTGATATAGACTATCAGTAAGCAGTGGGTTAAAAGTTTACCTTTCCAGAAGGCTGTCAGCCACTGGCTCTGCTCTGGAGTTTCATCTGTGTTCAGCTCCTTCAGCATCACGCAAGAGTGCTCTCCAGTCAGGTCATTCTATATCAAGTTGCAAAAAAACAGCATATCAGCATGTTTAAAGGGCCCAATGTGCAGAAACGCAGAAAAGCAATGGGGTTACTTACAGGTGTTTGTCGAAGATACACTGGAGTAAAACCCGACTTCTTCCAGAACCTATCACCAAAAATGTTTATTATTGGGTTTTATGTCGAAAACTGACCTTGTCCCAGTTAAAATAACATTTACTTGAGCAGCTGTGTAGTAAGGCCATAAGAAACTCCAAGATAGTCTAGTCGTTCGGCTCTCCTCTCACTAAGCTTCAGCAGTAAAGGTGGTAGTTCCTTTCTGGGTGTGATCACCTCCTCCAAAAGACTGACAGCCTGGACAAATGCCAAAAACATGACTTAAACCAGTGGCTGGTCTAATGGTTGCGTATGAGATCCATTGGAGTTTGACAGATTGGGATGAATATGTCTTATCTTACCTCACTGCTAACTGGGGTTATTTCATTATGTTTTGAATGTGTGTCCTCATCCATTGTTGGAAACTTGCCCTCATAGTACATTTGAAGCAGCTGCAGAGCTCTGGAACCATATCCCATCTGTTGAAAAAGATACAAAACTAAAGGTCAACACACAACAGCTAAAATAGAGAAACGCAAATAAAGCTAAAGCCCCAATTCTGAATTTATTAATGTCCAAAAGGTATCACATTTTTGAGCGCACTACAAACTATTTCTATATGTGGCCTGATGTTTTTTAATGAAACTATTTAGCCTCCAAAAATGTAAAAAAATGCTACAAAAGAATAACTGCTTACCCCTTGGTAGTCTGGATTAACAGCTATCCGCACTACTCTGCCACCAGAAAGGCTGCCAAACTCTGCATCTTGAAACTGTAGGGATGAGTTGAGAATAAGAAAAAACAGAGCTACAGGTAAAAAGCTTTTAAAAACTAGGCCTGGACAGTGTACCTGTTCCGAGACAGTCCATGGGATGAGGTCACCAGAGGCTTTTTTTCCTCTCGACAGACTGTTAAGGATGGACTGCCGAGATATTTCTCCTTCCAGACACACCTAAACGATCAAAGAATGTATGATATCTGTCAGATTGGTTCAGTGATTGGCCTGTGAATAGACACCATTATCAACAGACATGTACCTGCACTACAGCAAGAACCTCGGGAAGGGAATTTTGTGTTGGAGGGACGGGTGGCAGAAGGCAGAAGAGGTGATGAGCAGGAGCATCCGACAACAACTGCAGATCGTTGGGAGAATTCTGGAGCCAGATAAAATATACAGTTAACAGATACTTATACAAACAATAATGGAATATGTAACGTGGTATAAAAGCAGATGTCTCACCTTGTAGTGTGACGCTACATAAAGAGCCATTAATCTTTGCAGAAAAGCCTCAGATGCTTTGTGATAACAGAAAAGTGTGTCTCTGTTCACATAGTAGCTACAATTTGTGTGTTAAGACCAAAAACTGAATTTGAATTTATGTTCGCCCCTTTTTGGATAAGTCATAAGGAAATACATACAGTATGTACAAATCTCCTACTCAATTAAATACATACAACCATGTGTAGTGTTATTTGTTCTAGGCATGTTGAGGATACAGATCACAGGACTGGGGTAGAGGGCAGCCAGAAATGAGCCTGGGGATGTTCAGACAGTCGAGGCAGAGCAGCTCATTCAGCCACTTTTCCACAGAGTCTCCTGGAGCATATCGAATGGACTCGTGCAGAGATACCTCGTGGAGGGAGCGAGCTGAGAACAAACACCAAGTCAAACACACGTAACAGCATTTTTTTACCACATTTTGTAGAATGCTGCTTACCTGCTGCTAGCCTTGAAGTATTTGTTGTTTTGTTTTCTGCTGATAAACTTTGCTGGCTGTCTGCACTCTGCTGCCTCAGTTGCTGTATCAGTTTGAGGGAAAGAGAGCGCCCTGTCCCTTCATACCTGCAAATTTACAAATAATGATTACTTAAGCCTTAACGCCTCTAAAATAGAAGAGTAGACTGGCAGGTCAAATAACTGACCCATTAATTGTGGAGGCCATGAAAACCAGATATTGGTCCAAGTAGTTTCTTTACTAAGGGAAGAGGGATGGCTGCAGCTTCATCAATAACCAGCAGTTCCGCCTGGCCCAGCTTCACTGCATCCCCAGGGTGGATGTACTGTGGAGATATGTATTATATATAAAACACACTTTTCAAATTACAAATTATGATTAAGGTGCAGCCTCGGTTACCTGAATGGTCTGTCTGTGCTCTTTGAAGATGTTCACTCTAACCACAGCTTTATTGAACTCTGGGTTTAATGACTGGATGATTTCATAGTCAAGATGCTCCTACAAACACAAGCAGATGTTAGATTATATACACCATTCATGACACCGTACATGAACCCAACTAGCATAAAGCCAACTACCTGATACTGCAGAGCATCAAACCCTTTGAAGATAAACTCAAACATTGTGTGCAGGTTGTCAGGACTTGGTGATGTTACAAATATATTGGAATAGCTGTGAAAAATATAAATAATCACTCTCAATGACATACAGTTTAAACATAATTCAAAATCAATAAAGCAACAAAGCTTTACCCAAAAGCCACAGCTCCAGCAACAGCCAGCCCCAGTGCAGCAGATTTTCCTCGACCACGAGCAGCAGTCAAAGCCACAGTGCTTCTTAATGTCTTCTCTGAGATTGCCTCAATGAATTTCAGCACTGCTTTGGCCTAGAATAACATACATGCCACAAGTGTTTATAAATGCTTATCACTTTAAATGGTGTGGGCCGTCAGATATGCTCTATTATTAGTAATAGATAAATCTCAACCTGATCCATTGTCTTGCAGCGGTCCACCAACACACCCACAGGCTGAGTGTCTTGAAGGGACTCCTTTAGATCTTTCAGCTCCTGTTCACGAGGGGACAAACCGTCTTCCTGAGAAGAACATAAGAGACAAGTCCTCATTAATCAAGAAGCATCTAAAGCGGGGGGGCGGCAGTAGCTCAGTGGGTAGAGCGGTCGTCTTTCAACCGGAAGGTAGGCGGTTCGATTCCCACTCTCCCCACAGTTCATACTGTCGTTGTGTCCTTGGGCAAGACACTTAACCCACCTTGCCTCCAGTGACTGTAACACTGGTAATGTAATGTAAGTCGCTTTGGATAAAAGCGTCTGCTAAATGAATAAATGTAAATCTAAATGTAAAGCATTTCTTGCTCTTATAACTGTCAAGCTAAGTGTGTATTATACCTGGGTTTTTGGAGGAACTGGTTTTATATTTGACATGTGGCTTGAGACAGGCAAGATGTTGAGTTGGTCATCAATGACTACACAATTTTTGCAGGATGCAAGGGACAGAATGAACCTAATACAAATACAATAGAATTTGGTTAAATGAAAGACATGTTAAACTAGAAATCAGTATAAGTTGTACTTACCTTTCATTAAACCTTCCCACCACATCCTGATGAGCTTCAGTCCTGTATCGAGAATGCACATCCTAAAGAGCACAGGTCATATGAGCCAAGTTATCCAGACAACCACAAGATAAACAAACGTATATGTACACACACACCATAGTCATTGCATAGAGCTGTTTCAGAGAGTTCATTGTCCTTAAGAGGATCACCACAATACCTCCTCCTTCAACCGTTTCAATAGTTCTTGCTAAGAGATTGGGAGTTAGAGCTTCAAAGTCCTGGTTGACACAGAAAATTAAAGAGACAGTGAGAGATTTGTAAGATACAGTAAAACCAACTTTCAGTTCATCTGCAGATAGCAAAAATTATAACCAACCTGTAATACACACATGCCAAATGTGTTTCCCAGGATCTTGTGTGTCTCATTGTAGTAACAGTAGCGAATATTAGTGGCAGCAATAAAGAGCTCAAAAGGATCGTCCTGGTTCAGGTTGAGTGTACCAGTTTTGATCTTCTTTTGCAGATGTCTCATCCGCTTTTTGCGGTTGCTAGAACATGTTCAACCAAAGTAAAACAACATTGAATATAGTGAAGGGCTTGATGGGAGAAATATTTATCACATACCTGCTAAAGCCTAGATCTTTTTTGTAGCACCAAAGAACAGAGGGGCGAGCTCTGACAGTGGCTTTGGACAACATGTGATGCAGGATGACAACCTGCAGCAGACGTTAGCCATTAGTCAGCTATAAAATACTTAATATATTGTAATGTAAGTAAATTAACTTGAGTTTTACCTGATCTCTGCCACGATCTCCAACCACAACGAACATGGTGCGATGGTGCAAAGCGACTCCATTCTCGATCTGAACGCGAATCCGATTGTCCACCTTTTTACGGACTGTAGCCATTGTGTTAGCTTACTGTTCTGATAGACCTGAATGTTAAAGTATGCCAAACGAAAACAATACGATACAGCTTTGATTACAGTCAAAACAAACGAGTAGCTGCACCCCCGCACACCTAGAGGGTACTCATATAGAAGTTTAATAGATATTCCAATGATATTTACCCTTGTTCCAGGACAGGCTTTAAGATAACGCAATAACTTGACGTATTTTACTTGTACATGCCAGACTTCATGCTGTTGATAAACTCACGTGGAGACACTTGTTCATGGAGGACCCCAGCGTGACGTCAATAATATGCGACAAGTGTTTTCTTGCGCATGGTTTTGTTTGTCTTGGATAATACAGCCATGGTTTTTGCACAGACGTAAAATAAAAACTTGTTTTGTGGCGCAAGGTTGGTCCTGTTCTACAACGGGTATTTGCTTTAAAGGTTTAGGCCTTTCTACTTCAAATATTACACATTTATCGATGCGATAATTGCATGGCTTATTTTTTATATTCTTTTTTTTTGCAAAGTTAAATACACGTATATAGATCATCCGTAACATGCAGAGCACAAACTAAACCATGTATTTTTACTAATGGTGCGTAAATACAATGCTAGACCACTGGGTGGCGCTGCTTTTCTGTTGCCACCGTTCACCACGTTTTTAGTCAAATTACTTTAATTTTTTTGAGATAAGGCTATATTAGGACCAAAACGGTAAAAAAAAAAATACCAAGTGTAATAAATTACACCTATGCAAAAGGTATGCAACACAACTTTATTGAAACTCTTGAAGCAACATCAATTTACAAACAAGGATATGGGAGCTCAATGAACATAAAAGGCTTTTAGAACCAAAATGACAGAAAACTGAGGAGGGGGAAAAACTCCCAAGGTTTGGACCAGCAGTGGCAGGTGCATTTTCATACAAAAAATAACTTATGAAATCTTTCAAGTTTACAGGAACATTATAAACACATGGCTTGTGTAAATCACTGGTTGGATTTACAGCCTGTGTTCAGACTTTAAAATGATTCAATAGTTTTGAGATATCAAAACAGGTTTACCTTGATTCAGAGACAAGAAAATACCACTGATGAAGAACCAACTAAGAGAAGATGAGTGAGCTGGGGAAAATGCATTAATGGATTTTCAGTGTGGTGCAAGTTAATCAGTCACAGTCATTATGAAGAGGCCTTTTCAGGAGCGCATTGCCTGAGTGCTGCCTCTCGAAACTCCTCTGGATCCCTGGCCAGTTCCTCGCTTGTAGTTCTGTTGGTACCCATCCTTCAGCGACACACAAAAGCACATTGAGAAAACTATAACAACTAACAGATGCAAAATATATTTGGATAGGTCTTTAAAGGATCTTCATACCCTCTGGTAATTCCCATTAGAGTAGTCCCTTGGCGTGTTGAACTGAGGCTGTCCATAAGCAGAGTTTGGAGCGTTGGTGAAAGGAGGACGATAACCATCATAGCCACCTTTATGTGAGAAGATTATTGGATTAGTGTGCAGTGTATTTCTAAATTTACTATACACCTTTATATTCATTTTTTCCCTGATTAACTGCACAGCTCTATTCTGTGCACCTAATGTGAAAGGTGTGATCTTACCCCTGAAACCATTTGATGAACCCCTGTAGCCATTCACCATGCCTCTTGAGTTGCGTGGCCCACCACGGGACATGCCTCTGCTGTTATAGAAGGACTGACCCTGTCTGCCGAACCCTGAGCCCTGCGGAGAGGGCTGCTGGTGGCCTCCTGACTGGTCTTGGGAGTGGAATGTACCAACTACTGAAAAACAAGTTATTTCAGATTAATGCCTAGTAATTTAATTTAGTTATTATTAATTAATTTAATAATTAATATTAAAACCATGAAGAAATGCCCACCAGACTGCAGCTGTTCAGACTGCATCTCCGGCTGCTCCACAGGATGTTGTGACTGACTGTTGAAGGCCTGGTTGTAAGTGTTCTGGTACTGGTTGGCCTGGTTTAAAGCCTCTGTCTCAGTAGCGGGGGGGACTGGGGCATTGAGGTTGAACACCTAAAGGGCAAACAAGAGCCACGTTGTGATGAAGCCAAAGTCCCAGTCTCACGAGGAGTAGAATCCATTACTCTGAATTTCCTGGGTAGAGCTGCTTAATTATAAAGCTACAACTGCAATATGATGAGAAACCACTTCACAAGTAGCACATAAGTCCAGCAACTATAAGTCCAGCAAATATGTATTGGCTGCCAACACATCCCAGTCCTTAATCAGATACCATATTGAAAATGACTTGTCATAAATGTCAAGTTCCATTATAAAGGCCTTACTGTCTGCATTGACTGGAATGGTGCTGCATTGACATTGATTCCACCACTGTGAGGAACTTTGGATACAGGCTGAAAAACTTGTGTCTGTGAGGCAGAAGGAGGAGGCTGCTCCGATGACAATGACATCGAGTTCTTGATTGGTGAAACAAGAGAGCAAACAAGTGTTATTAAAAACAAATATTACAAGGTGAAATGGACTATTGCGTTTAGTATTGGCTATTTGAGTAGAAACTGTAGTTTACCTGAATAGGGTCAATAGATTCTGCTGAAGGGTGAGGATCTGGCGTGTGTGAGGTCTGATACATTGGGGGTGGTGTTGGGGAAACAATAGCAACCTGAAGAAATCAGAACAACATTTACATTTAGTCATTTAGCGGGAATCGAACCACCGACCTTCCGGTTGAAGGACGGAAGGATATATTATATTGTATACATTATATATCATATTTATAGGATGTACTCACTTGTGAGGGCTCAGGCTGAACAGGAACAGTGTTTGGTTGTGCTAGCCGGGAATCTGGGTGAACTTAACAGATTAAAATAATTTTGTAATTTATAATTCATTAACAAACATTTACATTAATTTATAAAGCTTTGTTTAAAACTTACCTGGAGGACAAACCATCTGAGGCATGTCCATGTTTTGTGCAGGTTTCATAGGCTGGGCCGAAACAATTGCAGGATCAATGGGCTGTCCGTCATAATCCAGCATGGAGTCCTAAAGCGAGACGGTTATTAAATGTGAACAGACATGAATTATTTTGCTAATTGCTAGATATTCTTTCCCCTTAATTTCTCACCTGCATAAAGTTGTAGGTCCCCTGCATTTGTGCCATCAAGTCCTGCACAACCTGCTTTCTGGCCATAGGGTCAGCAGCTGGAGCAGAAGGCCCTAAATTCAGGGGGTGGGTCTCCAACGGAAGAGGAGGGGCTGTCTGCACAGGTGGCTGCTGTGGTTGCTGCAGTGCACTTACCGCCTGAAAATAAAAAGACACATAAATAGTACAAGATTTATTATCATATCTTTTTTAAGCCATCATGACTGACCGTAGTAATCATGTCCCCATCTGATCAGTCATTTATAAGAAATCTGCTAAAAAGCCAAAAAAAAAAAAAAAAAAAAAGGTCCATCCCACAAACCTCCGTTTCTGTGGTCCACTCGTCCACCTGCTCCTTGTCACTGCTGCTGTATGTAGCGTCTGGAATGAACTGTCTGTTAACAAACTAGAACAAAAATACCCATGAGCACCATGGTGGGGAAAGTAGATATAATGATAGAGGATAAGCATTGTTACCTCTGTTGTTTCAACTGCGATTGGCTCTATGAACTCTCCAATTATGTCAACTTCTGTACAAAAAAAACACAATGCAAGGTTGAAGCCTTTTTACAATAGAAAATTTGTTCTTGTGACATCAGATAATGCTAGTAACCTGCATCGACTGCCTGCTCTTCTGCTTCTAACGATTCAGCTACAGCTACTGATGCTGCTGCTGCTACTGTTGTTACTGCGACTGGCTCTTCCTCCTCTTCCTCTTCACAAACTCCATTTTGATGAGATGGAATCCGGTCAAAGTACCCACTCAGCAGAACCTGGTCCAAAGTCTCCTTCAGTGCCTTGTCTGAGGAAAAAAGTAGATAATTCGATTTCACAGTGCTCTCACAAGGTCAATTAAGTAAAAACTCAAATGGGAGAGGTCCATCCTTGTCTGCCATCCCCAGTGCTTGGTGAAAATTGACCATGTAGTTCTATGAAGACATGTTTAGAGTACTGCATGCTTAAGCGTATACTGTACCCAAGTGTAATTTACCCTTGAAGTGTGGCCCATTTGACTAGCAAACATTTTTTACATGGAAACATTTTGGCGATGGTGCAGTTGGAAGAGGTGGGATTCAGCACAGCTGCTGAGCATGAGCTCAACTGCACTTTCTGTAAACAAGAACGACTCTTCATTATGACAGTAGAGTGTAAAATAACTGCAGTCAAGTCTCCATTGATCTGAAACATTTCAAATGCAGCAATTCTTGACAGTCACAAATAACTTTCTGTCAGCATAATGAGACTGAAATTTCATTTTGAAACAATAGTCAAATATGACTCAATGCTCGTTCAAGATTATACATATGCATCTTTTCAATCTGTGCCAGTATTGGATATAAGAAAAAGATGTATAAGACCTAAATGTTAGAGTAACACCATGCCATTTAGTGTAGCACAAATATCTCAATCAAGTGACCTCTTTGACCAGATGTCAGTGACAGTATTGGGAACAAGCAGGGTTGAGTGAGCTTAATAACCAGATACAGTAGCAAAGGCATTTCCAATTTTAGATATTCAGGAAAAGCAGGTTGATATGATTTCCTTCACAGGCTTTTGTGCTTCAGGCCAAGCCGTCTGCTGCTGCCGCCTAAATAAATATGACCCTGAGTGGCCAAGTGAGGCTGAAATGAAAAGGCTTGGCTCTTTTGCGAGAGTGAACTGGGTCACCCCCAGTATCAGAGTGTAGCTCTAAAGCCCTGACCAGTAGAACCACAGGCGACAGGGCCACTGGCAGGATGCCCCATTGCTGAGTCAGGATAGGCTCAGCAGTGCCAGTCTCAGAACAGACCATTGAAAAAAACAGTGTGCTACTAACCCAACCAAGCTTTGAAAATTTTGAACATGGGCTGCACATAGGGCACCATAACAACACATATGCTACATTAAATTGCCTTTTTTCACACAAACATTATCTTAAGAAATTGCTTTATAGCTTCAACAAGACAAAACGCTTACAGATGACCAGCACTGTCACCGACCAGCTGCTAAAGTGTCCTGCCAAATGTTTACACCACCAGCTGAATCTGAATAAAGACAGTGTCATAATTTACATTAATGCCAGAATTGACATAAAATACAGCACAGCTTTGTACAGTATTTATAATTCAACAAGCTTCTAGGGCTTAATTACAGTACAACCACTAAATTATATTTGTTATGATTCAGTAAGCATCTCCTCAAGTGTCGTAGTTATTACTTTTAAAGCACTTGTTTTGTTGTGAACTCCCTTTAAACCCTTTTATTGAAAAACAATATATCCATGTAGTACACAGTTGCTCTGTCCTCTGCCAACAACTTGAGTCAACAAAAAGCACAACCAAAATGATTAAATTGTTGTAGGACGCTACTTACATGTTGTTCCAACCACAGCCTTCTCCCGTCCTTCCAGTAGGTCCCAGAGGTGCACAGATGCATCCTCGTACTGGTCAACCAATCTGAGGAAGAATTAAATCAACAATCAACTTATAAAAAAGCAAATACACCATTGTTTCTTAAACCCAAGACTTGGAAGTTGCAGACTAACCTGATGTTTTGGTCACGGTCTGGCCCCACCAACTTGTAAAACTCGTCTAGAGCTGTGAGGTCTGCATCTGTGAGAAGCGGCGAACCTCCAACACCCTGTTTCAGGTCCTGCCGCACCGTGTCATCTCCAAGCCGATCTAAAAGAAACTGCACCTCCAAAACCGTCTTTATCCGCCTTTGCTCTGCTTCCTCACGCTGCAGCTGCTCCCGTCGTGCAGTTTTCTTTACTGCCTTCTGGATCTGACATAGGAACCACACAGAGGCAGGTTACAATAGACTCGCCAGACATGGACAATTTTTCAATACACTTTGAAATTGGAGGAGTAAGCTTTACATCTTGTCCTAGAGTAACGAAGGTCTTCTGCAATTCTCGGGAAAATTCCAAGTTGTTCATGATTTCCTGGTATTTTGAGAGGGCCTCCTAAAAAAGGGAGTAACAGTTAAAATAAAACACCATGCCAAGCAGTATTGTGCATTATATTATGGTTTGTACAGTATCCCTAGATACAGCCTTGTATTGCCAAACAGGGTGTCTAAACTGTGCGGAGATGACAGCTATGGAGCAGTTATATGAAAAAAGTATGACATCTTATTCTTTCATCTGGCAATATGGCTGTTTGTCATGAAATCAAGACAGGCCTCGTCTTTGAAAACGTTACCATCTTGTGTTTTTCTTTTTGATTCCCTTTTTTTAAGTGATGGTGTTCAGAGCGTTTCACTCCTACTCATACCTATTTCCCAATATGTGTCCAAACAGAAGAGTGCAGAAAACCAGCTCTTATAGTAAGCTCTGTAGAAACACAGCTTTAAGTTCTCCATACTGAACTAAACCTTTTAGTCAAAACAGGGCTTTAATGTACTCACCAGCTGGTCCTGATTCAGACGCTCCCCTTTGTCCTTCCTGACTTGATAGTCATCCAGTTTGCTCTGTGAAAAAATATATTAAGTTGCACCAAAACCAAGTAAAAAACCTCTAGGACCATATCAAAAGGTAAGCAGCCCTTCACACACACCTTTTTTTTCTCCATGTTGCGAGTTTTCTTTTCAATGACACCCAGCACTTGTTTTAAAACCTCAGACTGTCCACTTGATGCAGGGCTGCCGATTGACCCTGGAGCGGATCCCACCTCTGGGCTGGCATTCTGCACTGACCTGTTTGCATTCATTGCTGAGGGCATCTAAAAAACAAGAGTCAAATTATAGCAAGCTTTAGCACAAATATAATGGCTTTAGGTCAAACACTTCAACAATGTCCACCAGTTCTGTGAAAAGCACTCTTTGCTCAATGTATACATAGAAATTTCACATGGTAAAGATTTTCCACATTACAAATAGAAAATGACAAATTAATTTTGTATTTGGAATGTGAAACTACGATTATACCGGTCATATAACATACATCAAAACTCGATAGCCATCTTACAGTTAATACAAACTTCGTGAAACAGGCGCAACTTTGCCATTTGAGTGTTGATGGAAGCATTTATAGAGATAACATATCCAGTATTGTTTAGTAGGACATCGTATGCTATTCTGACTAGTTCCTTTTCTTTCTATTTTGACACTGCTACAGGCTACCTTAAGTCAAGCAGAGATGTTTTGAAATCTTGAAAGCCTCTTTACATAAATCTGACTTTTTCTTAACAAATATATACAAGCCCGTTTTCTGGCTATCAGTTTGTAGCCCTGCGTCTCCAAGGCAATAAACAAAGATTGCCGGTTTTATTTCCGAGGTTTGATAAAATGGCCCTTGCCTCAGGAGCTAGCAGCGACCGCGCTGTTAGCTAGTGTGCAACAGTAACGCGTGCTAGCGAGCAGCCGGTCAGGCACCTCAATTTCCTGGTAGAACGACTTGCGATTTACCCACCTTAATGGTTTATATCCACAGGGGAGCTTTGTGGCGAAATGTAAGAAACGGCCAAGTTGTTATTATTGTTGTGTTGCTTTATTATGTCTTTCACTAGTGTGGGATCCGCCCCGCCGGCCTCACCGACAACTGAGACGGTTCGAAAGACGGAGAAACTCTTTATAAAGGCGAAGGTCCGTTTTAAGCTTCCAAAGATGTGCCAGATTTAAACAATTACAAAGTAAAGGCTTAATAAAATAATGTAAGATTAAAAAAAGGTCACAAATTGACATTTAAAATAAATAAGTGATTACTATTGGTTGATATTTATAAGTTTGCCTAATTTGAGCTTTTAAATTAATAATTGTGGTCAGGCATATTTATTAATAGCCTCTTGGCAAAAAATCTGCACAATCATTAGCTTTGATTAGGCTATCCTATCTCAACCCCTATTCCATATACAGTATTTTTCTGTCAGCTGTTCCATTCAGCTGTGGGCTTGAGTCTGGTCCCAGCTGTGTCACCACATAACCCTTCATTCATAACTATGAAAGAAGATCAAGTTTAACATGATAGTGTAAAATCTTGGTCAAACTAACATTAAAGTTTATTTTTAAAACAAATTTTGTGAAAAAGTTAAGACAGGCTATACACAAAATCAAAAAGAGATAGTTTTTGATGTGGCAACAACTTTATAGAACACAGATAAAACAAAAGTTTTGTGGCTTGTGTTCATATACATTTAAGCTATTAGGGCACTTTTTATTGTGTTTCATTAGACTTAGACTTAACTTTATTAATAAACAAGGGGAAATTTCTTTGTCACAGACACAGTTGTGAAGGTGAATTGCAAACGGTATAAATTAAGTCTATACCGTCTCATTCTGTAGAATTAGACCACTCAGTTCTGTGGTGTAATATTTTATATGTTATGTGTTTTAAACATATTAATATAAAAGAGAAAACCTAATGTCAGACACACACAGAGGAAGGACTAGATAAAGACGCAGGTGTCTGTTATCGGAGGATACAGAGCCTGAGGAGGAGTTCCCAAGGCCGTACAGAATGACATCAGAAAGTTAATGAGGAGATCTACCAGGCCTTACATGATGTTATCAGAAAGTTAATAATGAACTTCAAAGCTTTACAGAAAGAGTTATTACTGTTCTGTCATATCAAAACTGTATAAAAGCTTATGTCTACTGTTCAAACATCAGTAGAGCTGGGGAAGTCTACTCGGGTCGTTTATTTTGTTGGTTGTGAAACAATAAAAGACTCTATGGCATTGGATCTGGTGTTGCGTTCATAACTTATTCCATACAATAGTGCCAAAGATTGAGGGATCAGTTTTGACACTAGTTCCTAAAATAAAACAAAAGTATCACATTAATTCAAGACAACATTATTTACCATTCACTTTAGAAAAAACAAGATACACTATTCATTTTTATTTATTCAATATATATATATATATATATATATATATATATATATATATATATATATATATAGTATTTTATTGTGTTATTCAAATACAGTACTACTCATACACTTTTTGGGTTATTAATACTTAATACTTTAACAAACTGACAAAGTTTTATATTCAGTAGGTGGCAGTGTAGGGCAACAACACTAATAATGGTGGATCTCAAAGATTCTTAGTCCTAGTGATGTGCAGATGTTTTGATCACTGTTTATTGCTTTAATCCCATTACTAGTGACAGACAATAGGGTACTATTTAACAATTTACTGATTCACATACATCATAACAAACACATGATTATAAGGTATAGCCTACGGCCATGTTTACATGGTAAGTATTGAAAGCAAACTGAGCTGAGGGCCAAAGAATGTGAATTGTGTTTTTCCAAATACAGGAAGCAGTTAACATGGCTGTGGAGCTTTTTGATTGCACTGTTCCACTGAAAGTGTTTCTTTTTGTGATAATACTGATTATGGGAGGATCGGAGGGGTAAGAGAAGCGCCCTTTCAACAAGTGACTCATTTCCGCAGCTTACTTTGTTTTAATCAGCCCAGTGGCCATTTATAAAATCCTTTGTAATTCCAGCAAGGTTCCTCCTCTAACCTTACTAAAGCCCTACACTGAAGATTTAGAGTGCTGAAGACAAGCAAGTTATCACTTCATTTCAGATTAGGCTGGATTTGTTATCGCTTTCCCAGTTAGTGGGTAACAAACATTATGTCCAGAGTGCTCTTATTTCAGGAAAAATGCCTGTTTTTTTAGATAGGTTTGTTATGCGTGAATGTACAATAGCACAGCACATAGGAAATGGTATGAAGGAAAGAATTTGCAAGACACTTGAAAAAGAGATGAGGCGTTGAAAGAGATGACAATTATTCGTTCAATGTATTACAATGTTGAATATCAATAGGCTTTTTGTTTTGTACTTGCCCTTGAATTCCATACCGCCGTAATGCTTTCACTACCAAAAATGCAAAACAGGAAGCTGGACTCGAGATGGCTTCCCAAATGCTCCACTAGCTTCTTAACTGTTTGCTTTCTGAATCCTAATTTAGACAGCCAGGCAGACAGCCAATCTGTCACATTGTGTAACAAATTGAGCCACATTTATGAAGCATAGAGGCAAACATAAAAGTTTGCCGCCTATTTGCAACAGCCAAAGAGTTTATGGTGCGCTGTTACTGCTATCATTGTCAACCATCTGGAGGCGACTGGTCTATCTGAAAAGCTGGGTGTCATCATGTCAGGGGGAGTAGTGTAGAAAGTGAATGCAATGTTCACATCAACTCTTTCCCCAGGAAGGCTTCATCTAGACACACCAGCTGCACACACCCTCTGGGCTTTCTTAGCCAACTTTACAGGAAGTAGTGGATGGCATGGTTGTCATATCAGTGCTGACTTGTCCTCTCTTTATTTCCTCAATATATATTACAGCTTTGTATTAATACAAAATGACAATCCATCCATATATCCATATCACATATTACTGAATATTGTTGAGTAAGTTAGTGCAACTTTATGTATTTTTGTCAGGGGTAAATTGGTTTTGATTTTGGATTTAACTTGTCTCTGTAAAGCTCCTTGGTGTGCAGGAGGTGCCCCACAGCTCCTCGCTAACCTTGCTCCTGGGCTTCTTAGTCGGTTTGCGTCCAGCCTACTCAGTCCAAGTTCAGTGTTGCCCAAGGAAGTACAAATTTGAATTTGTTTTCTTGCATCTGGCTGAGGAGCTGGCTCTAGGCGCCTGGAGTTAAGGTGCTTTATCTCTGTGCTCAGTCCAACTGCTGTGTGTGGTGTCCCTCCCTCCAGTAGCAGGCCTCCAGCTCTGGCAGCAGATAACAGCCGCCGAGACCCACAGCAGCTAAGCTCTGCTGCAAGGACACTGACAACGTACAGACATTGCTTGTTCTTTTTTATACATAGAAACGTCACACTTTTCTCATCCTGCATTTTATTATGCGGTCTTGTATTTACTCTACTGTCTGTAATGGATGTTGAGCTGATGTTAGAATGTTGTAGTAAGTAAGTAAGTAAGTAAGTAAGTTTTATTTATATAGCACCTTTCACAGATATAAATCACAAAGTGCTTTACAAAGTGCAATAAAAGAACAATAAAACTATGAGAATAAAAATTAAAACCACAAAATATTAAAAACATAAAAACATAAAAGCCCAATCAACTAAAAGCTTGTTTAAATAAAAGTGTCTTCAGCTGCTTTTTAAAAGAATCAACAGAAGCGTCCACTCGCAGTGACAGGGGCAGGGCGTTCCAGAGTCTGGGGGCGACTGCTTGGAAAGACCGGTCTCCCCGAGTTTTAAAACGGGTTTTGAGGACCGTTAGAAGGTTTTGACCAGAAGACCGAAGAGCGCGGGAGGAGGAGTAAGGGGTCAGCAGGCCTGTCCATGCAGAGCTCTAAAAGTCAAGACTAAAATTTTAAAATCAATTCTGAATTTGACTGGAAGCCAATGTAATGAGGATAAAACCTGGGAAATGTGAGCCCTTCTGTTGGTTCCAGTTAAAAGCCTGGCTGCAGTATTTTGCACCATTTGTAGTCGACTCAGAGACGATTTGTTAAAACAAGTAAAAAGAGAATTACAATAATCAAGACGAGAAGAAATAAAAGCATGAATAATCATCTCCAAGTCAGCTTTAGACAAAAACACTCTCAATTTAGAAATGTTTCTTAAATGAAAAAAACAGTTTTTGACCAACTGTCTAGAATGACTGTCCAGAGACATCGATTGGTCAAACAGAACACCAAGGTTTCTGAGGCTCGACTGGACGGAAGAACCCAGGGAACCAAGGTGTTGTTTGATTTGAGGTATTTTTTGATCTGGTGCAAAGATTAAAGATTCAGTCTTTTTTGTATTCAGCTGTAGGTAGTTATTGTATAACCAGTTCTTTATGCAAGACAAGCAGTTCAACAAATCAGTTTATGAAATTCAGAGTCTTTAAAAGAACAGTACAACTGAATGTCATCAGCATAAAAGTGATAAGACACATTTTTAAAACCGTGAATTATTTCACCAAGAGGGCGAATGTACAATAAAAACAAAAGAGGACCTAGCACTGAGCCTTGAGGAACTCCATATGACAGAGGGGTCATTTCAGACAGAATATTGTTAATAGAGACACAAAAAGATCTTTCACTCAGGTAGGAGGAAAACCACTTTAGAACTGATCCAGAGAAACCCATTTCATTGATATTTTGCTCACATGATAACTCCACTCACACATGGGGAGGGCTGGTGAGGGTGGCATGTTGTGTGTACAGTGTTTTCTGATACTGCTGAGTATTTTCCAAAATGGTTGTAGAGGTGACAAACTGACATGAACAGCTTCCTGCACAGAGGAGAGTCTTCATAGAGACTCAGGGTTGCTCTCTATTGTAGATTTCACTGAAGTAAATGGTCTGTTGTGACATGTATTTGAGTTTTGGGAAAAAGGCTAGAAATGGTTGAAATCAAAGTTATTTAGTAGATTATTTATATTGAAGCAGATAATGGTGGGTTTGTGCAGCGAGTTCTAGCATTAATAACCTCTGAGTTACAGACGCTCAAACAAAAAGTGTTACTTTAAAGCCGATCTTCAAAACAGGTATACAGGTAAAAAATATACATCTTATTTAAGCATACAGCTATTTGTTTGCATTATTACTAGTCTCTTATTTTATTGTTAATTAGAACAGACATGTATTCTCTTGGGCGGACATTGTGCTTTTTGAGTTAACAACCAATTGACCTTTGACCCACTGTAAGGCTTTAAAATATAACCTATTCCAAATATCCCCATAAACTACATGCAATTATTTATTTCAACATAACAGCTCAAATATTCAGTACAGATTATTATCTACATTCAATTTAAAGCAGAAAAATGTAGTTCTCACAATTTAAAAAGTCAAAACAAATAAGATTATAAACTTCTATGTTTTAATGTGAGAAGGGATTGGAAAAGCTATTTAAAAATCTTACATTTTTGGAACTTTAGGGCCATTTGTTGCAGGATTTGATAAAATGGCTTTAAAATCCCTTGAGAGGCTAATGAGCATGACTGCGCTTGTAAAAACAAAACTGCAGACTACTCATATCAAAGCAGCCTTTATCTTCGGAGTATCTGCAGTTAGCGTAGCAGAGCATGTCATGAACTCATTAGACTCGGTCACGACCTACTCCACGCATCACGAAGCAGACTGGGCCGTTTAGCTGTCGCTTTAAGACCCATTTCCCCCTATTGTCAAACAGTCGTGAGCAGGAAGAGGGAAAGGAGAGAGCGAGCGAGGGGGGGTCCCACCTATTTAAACACGATGCCGCACAATAACAGTTTGGAGAGCGTCTGCTGGCAGCCGTGTCCAAAAAGACCAAGCTAAAAGTGTCCTTCTGAAGAGGCTGGTGGTGTGTTAAAGCCCGGGCACTGCGTCTTCAAGCGCAACAGAGTGGATCAATAGAGAGTGTCACCGCGGTTTATTGCCTCAGGAAATGATGACAGTGGCCTCATCACTGCGCTTCTTGTCTTGCGGCCATTTCGACTGACTGGCCTGTTTAATGAACGCACTGGGGCCGGAGCTGCGTGTACAGACGCGTGTGTGTGTGTGTGTGTGAGGCTGCGTGTGGGAGCCCCAGGAGCAGGTGCAGTCCACTTACAGACACCTTTACTGTCTGCCTGGACTCTGTGTGTTACAGACTCATCTAAATCTGCTCGACATCGCGTTTTACAAATGACATCCACCATTGAGAGGAAGACACTGGAAGCTAATGAGTAAGTAGTAGCGACAGTGCTGTTCCAAACTGAATCATAGGCTATCTGAGATGAAAAGGCAAACAAGGACACGGCGTCATGTAATACAGTAGGCTAGATTTGTAATAGCTGCAGTAAGAGGAAAGAGGTCAGAACTCTTCTAGACTATACTAATGCGTCTCAAAGACATTTCATGTGATTTAGATGTGATTTGTGTTTCTGTCATAGATCCGGATATAGGCTAAATAAACATAAACATAAATCCAACCAACTATTTGATAATAGTGTAGAGACGGACTATCAAGTGAATTGGTGCAAAAGAATGATTTTGGTTGATGGCTTTTGACTAACAAAGTTAAAACACATTTTTTGTCTCATTATTCTGTCTTTTGGTTTGGAATTGTTGTGCAGTTAGTTTATCAACTTTATTAGGCTTAGCATTTCACTCTTACAGTCTTATTTTACAGCTTTGTAACAACAGGGTTACTGGAAATGTGACACTGTTTTGGGAAAAAAATTCTTACTGATGCTGGAAATGAACTTTGCACTTTTACCTACATTCAGTTGTTTTTAAAACTTTGTAGTTGAACCATTAAAGGCGCCAATCTTGAACCACAAAGTCCCCGGTTACTTCCAGATCTCATGACTCGTGATCTCTTTACTCCCCATTTCCTTTTCCTCTTTCCTCTCTCCTGTGCAACAGCAGATGACTCCAGTGTTGAAAGACATACAGTCTATACAGTTCTAACACTATATGACCTCTATTTGACAGAGAGCCTGTGGATGAGGTGCTGCAGATGCCTCCGTCTCTGCTGACATGTGGCGGCTGTCAGCAGAGCATAGGTGACCGCTTCTTCCTGAAGGCCATAGAGCAGTACTGGCATGAGGACTGCCTGAGCTGTGACCTGTGTGGCTGCCGGTTGGGGGAAGTGGGCCGCCGCCTCTACTATAAGCTGGGAAGAAAACTCTGCAGGAGAGATTACCTCAGGTTAGTGTGATGCCAACATCTACTGCCAACACATTTGGTTGACAAATGTGGGAAGTCTTGGAAGTTTTCTTTTTTGGTGTCTAACATGTGTTATCCTGTCAGGCTCTTTGGACAGGACGGCCTCTGTGCTTCTTGTGAGAAGAGGATCCGTGCATTTGAAATGACCATGCGAGTGCGGGACAAAGTTTACCACCTTGAGTGTTTCAAATGTGCAGCATGCCAGAAGCACTTTTGTGTGGGAGACCGCTACTTGCTGATCAACTCGGACATTGTGTGTGAGCAGGATATCTTTGAGTGGACTAAACTCAACGGTAACAGCCTGGTGTAGGGGAACGTCCTGTCCTGACAATAGCCCTGTCCCAGGGGCTCTAAAGGGGGCATACAGACTGCTGGAACATGAAGAACAAGGGCAACATTACAGCTCAACAATGCTCTCTGCTGGAGACTAATAAAAACTGCACCAGCATTTCCAGAAACACCTCTTCATGACACATTGTCAATGCGAAATTCTGAAAAGATGCAATAACATTTTATAGACACATTTTTATGTTGAACAAAATTATTGTTGTTTAATAAGCCACGAATCAATAATAATTCATAACTTTGAATCATTATTGATTAATCAAGGCTTGATAAGTAAAAAATGTCAGATGAGGAAAAATAATTTTATATTTTGATTGATTGAATTTAATGAACTATAAATTCTGAACTGTATCCCAAGTGCTACAAACGTCTTCCCAAAACAATACTAGACTTATCCCAGTGGCTTGGAAATTTTGAAACTTGTTTCTGTAGAAGATTATTAGATTCACACAAAACCCTTTTATATGAAACATGAAAGACTATTGTCTGATGCCTCTATTGGGACAAAAATAAAGACATGAATGTTAAAATGTGTATTTTGCAAGGAACATTTTAGACAGTATTTTATTAGTGATTGTAATTATTAAAGCAACTCTGTTACCTTTTCATATTTGTGCCAGAATTTGTGGCATAAAGTTGCATAGTGTCACCTTACATAAGATGTCTTACTAGTTTATACCCACCAGATGTCACTGGAAAGTTAATTTTAACTTAATGTGGAGTGAGGAGGTCATTTTGGAAGTTATTTGCTAAATTGTACCAAATCTGTAAGGGTTCTGTTAATGGAGTCATGATGTCCTGGGCAGTGGGCTTACTGTCTTCAAAGCTGGGGTCTGTCAGAGTGATTCTCCTCACTGTCTCTCTCATGTCTCCATCTGTCAGCTCACACTGAAATGGCCACAAGGCTTGCTCCTGCAGTGCCAACCCACAGCCTTATGCCATCCTCAGTTATATTTACTGCTACAACAGCACTAAGTGATTCCTTGAAGGGGTGACCACATTGTATTAGTGTCTCACATCATAAAGCACCAGAAACGTGATCAAGAATCAATTTGCAGTACAAAGCAGAGAAAAGAGAAAAAGAAAAGCTAGAGCTGATGCCTGCAGCTAATTCTGACACTAGTTTATTCACAAAAGATCAGGGAATGTAAAAACTAGAGCAAAGTTAAAACCCACACAGGCTGGGATGATGCTCTTGCTGAAAGAGATACTAATGAACTTGACCACAATAGAAATGGGAACAGTGCATGTGGGCACACACAGGCACGATGGGGAGCTGCCGAATGTACATCAGATACTGCTTGTGAAATGACTGCATAAATGCCCGCTCTGTGGTGGTCCCAACAACAACTCAACTCCCATGTTTTACTCCAGGCCAAGGATGTGTGCAGATATGTAGCCTGTTAGCTACATAAACATACCGATGAGACTACAAGTGAGCCTTTTATCTGCTGTGTGTAAGGAAACTGCAGCTAAGAGGTGGCCAGGTCTCATCTCGCAACATTCACACACCACACAACGGCCCATAGAGAGCCATGCACTAGCCAAGTGGCCTGCCTTCCATCGGCCTGCTTGTCCTCCATTGCCCTGCAGGCTGAGCTTTGCCAGAGCACTACGTCGACTTGCACAGCAGCCTCAGCAGGACTCAATAAAATCCTGTGCCTCTTGTGTCATCCCTAGCAGCTGTGCACAAGGCCGGGAGTGTAGTGCAGTGTTTGTGCGCAGAAGGAGGCCTGTTTCATCTCCAGTGCCCATGCCACAGCAACCCTTTTCGGGTAAACCTAAAAACAACCAGCTGCGCTCATGGAAACTGAGGAGGTTTTTTAAAGAGAGAAACCACCATGGTTTGCAGCTTGTTTTTGTCAAAATGCCTGCCCCATTAAAACAAGCAGCTCACATGGACCTCACTTGTTTGCAGTGTTCAGGATCACCACCAGATGGCACATGTGATCCAGGTAGACTACATTGCAAAATTGTTCTCTCTGTGTGTGCCTTGTGACGGGTAGATTAAGGAGAAGCGGGTTTTGGTGTGTATGCCAGCTCCAGAAAAGATTAATTAGAATTGAATTGAAGGCGACGAGACATATTCAAAGCGCTCGGGACATGACAGTGGAGTTCAACGACACCTACAAAGGAAGATGTGGTGGGACAATTATCTGCAGCACAAAGGCGATTAATCACAGCGCGATGTGTCAATGTCAAAGCGCAGCTGACAACAAGAGTCAAGTGCTATTGATCACGGCCGCCTTGAGTTTCACTTGCACTTTATCAGATGGGGCTAATTGGGAACACATTCAGCTTGTGGTCCTGAGAGATGTGCCTGTCAGGAGTCACATTCCTGCTTCGATTCCCCGATAGCCCGTAGCGCCTGCAGTCTGGGTGCAGGACGGCTGTGAGAGTGCACTTTTTGTGGGCAGGGGAGAGGGGGTGTGACAGCACATGCATAGGTGGAGAGTTGAGTAATACGCGTGCATCCTTTAACTCTCGGCAGTCATGTCCTCTGCCTGGATTAAATATGTGCCGAGGATTTATACAAGACTTCTGAGGCCCCCAAAAGTGAGCTGCCTCTTCAGCTTCTCTCCCACCTTATATTTTCTCTCTGCCTTACCTCACACTGTCACACTCATCTATTTTTATCTCACCTTTCTATACTTTTTTTTTGCACCCCTTCTCATTGTCCTCTCTGTTGGCCATGTGTACGCATGTGTGATGTGTGTGATGTGATTGATTCTGGCCTTTCTATAATTTTTACTGCTGCAGCTTGCAGGCCTCTGACAGACAGGTTGAGTGGCCAAAGTACAATAAAGAACTCAGAGATTTGATTTGTTACTAAATCAGCATTACTGTTACAATAAAAAACTAAAGGGTTCAACAACATTTGTGATATAGGATGACACTTTTACTCGAGCAGTGGCTGTCTTTATTCACAAAAATGAACTGCAAAGCAATACCTGTAATCTAGAATTGTGTTTATAAATCAAAAATATAAGGGGCTTTAAACTCCTCCAACAATGAGAAAGTACATTCATGTAGGAATAAACTGAAAAAGATATTTGCGTAAATACGACTATGGACAGATTTTGTAGAGCTTTGTTAAGTGTCATAAAATTTCATTCATTTATGAATTTTATACTGTTTTATCATTTGTTTTATTCAGCAATTTGTGGTGCTTCCAATAGATTTCACAAGAGACATGTCTAATATATTTCAGTTTTATCTTACCTTTTTAGATAGGTTCTTTATCTAAAAGTTATTTGATTATAATATTCCGCACAGCTATGTGATATAAGTGTACATTCATTCATTTTTGTTTGACATATGTTTTTTGTCCTACAAGAGTGTTCCCGGGCTGTGATGAAGCAGCTTCTCTTGTGACTCGAGGCTCTGTCCGGGCTTCAGACACACTGCAGTGTAAGTCTCTCTGTTGTACGATCCTGTTTAAACCAACATGGCCAAGCAGTAATATTGTACTTCCAGAAATATTTTTGTGATGGATAATAAATAAAGCTGAATTTCAAGACCGCATACATCGCTTTATAAAGTATGATCTGGGAAATGTGGTCACAGTTGAATAGTTAGAAATGAACCGACACAACACATGAAACAGTCTTGAGGCTTGGCCATGAGTGAGTGGTTTTGGTGTTGCAGGTCAAAGGTGAACTTGTGTCTGGGTTACAAACTTGGAGAGGTGCACATTACCATTTCCAGTAACAAAAATGTTTTTATAACACCATCTTACATAACAGCACATTTTCTTTTTTTCTTTTAAGCTGTTAATGAACTGATTGGTGGCATGGCAAAGTATTATTTTACTGACAATGTGATATGTGCCCCATATCGTCACAGTAGGTCAATTTTTTTAGATGAGCAGAGTAATGACCTCCTGGCATAAATCTAAACCTGCTTCTTGCCTCCTTTTCATCAGACATCAGTGAAAAGCCAGACCGTTACTCGGAAGCAGACCGTGGCACTGTGTTATACTTTCAAGCAATCACTGATGGGAACTCCAATTAAGGTGGTGGAAAAAGGTGGCTACTTCTTTGAAAAAAAAAAAAATCCAGGCACATGTGCAGGTAAGTGACCATGCGGCAAATGTTGGCTACACAATGCTGAGCTCAGTGCAATTTCCTTTTCTAATTGGACTTCCCACGCGATGCCTGCTTCCAATCATTTTTGGAGAATAGTGGCATGGGGAGCTGAGCGGCATCATGGGACCACAGTAATAGGAACAACTTCTGGATGGTGAAGTGTTGGGCAAATTGACTGTGTAGAGCGTTTTCTGTAAAAATGTCTTCTATTATTAAATGAAAGTAGTATCCTATAGAGTTACCACACGCACCCAGCTATAGATAATATTTGAGTCTGATAGACTTTCTACACCCGCCATCTCAATACCCATAATGCTTCATTCCTGCCAGTGCCATCCTTATTTAAGAACTTCTCTCCTCCAGTGGATTTCCTTTCCTCCCGAGTTGGCTCACCTGGAACCAATCTGTAACACAATCAAAGTGTCCTAACATGAAAGCTAAGTTCTTCCTTTGATAGTTCATTTCTCTCCACACTTGTTTTTTCCTCTCTTCTTTAGTGGCTCAAACAGCAATGTCTGGAAAAGATTCTGCCTTAAAATAGAGGCTCAGTCACTAAGCATTATGCAAATTCCTCTTGAAACAATTCACTTGTGCTCTGCCTTTTGCTTTGGAGACAACAGAATGGGCCCTTTGTGTAAGAATATACAGTGTGTAATGAAAACGAAGAGGCATGGTTGTTGTAAAAATGAGAACAGTGCTGCAAAGTCCTTGAGAAATTTAAGATAATGAAACATAACGAGTAAGCTATACAGCCTCTTCAAGTTTAATCTTCACTGAGCAACTGTTTAAAAGCAGGTGGGAATCCGTTTGGGATAAAATATCAAGCATGAAAAGTGAAGAAAGTGTGTAATATCTTACGATCAAAGCTTATGAAGTTCCCCTATTATTGCATTGCACTCATCCATTCAAAGCGTTGATTGCGGCTTCTGGATGCAACGCTTCATGCTCATCAGGCCGTCCCTCTCAGCTTTTCGAGTGTACTCAGGATAGAAGTGGTGATTAAACTCTAATAGCAGCGTTTTTGAGAAGTCCGAGGGGATTTACTCCTGAGTCAACATGCCAGAGCCTATTTCCTCCTCAGTCACTGCTGCCTCTCAACACCAACAGGCTGCGGCCATGGTGCAGCTCCACGTGGAGCTTGTGTAGATTGAAGAAACCTCGGAAGTGACCTGCACAAGGTCTTAGACATACATAAGGTACTATGTCGATAAATGCCCCTTTGAACCTCAAAATGGAAGTGGGCTATACTAAAAAGAATATAGTTAGTAACAGGCAGAGTAGGGTATATATGTGTTTCAAGTAAAACTAGTCATTTCAAAAGCCTGCTAAAGTTTAATTTCAAGTTTGAGTTAACATTTATTTAATTGTGCAAAGTGGCAGACTAACTATATCAAAATGTCCCATATAATTACACAACAAAAACAAAGAAACAGAAATAGAAAGTTTATGAAGTTGTAAAATGGGGCTCCATTTCAACTTAAATGGGCTTCTGCAGGCACAAGGTGTTTTGACCAAAAGATGCGTAGAAATACAAATAATAGTATAACTTTCTTAAAGTGATGAGCAAGTTATTCCCCTTTATTCAGTCATTATTACATGTTAACAAGAGCAACGTTGGCTTATTGCTTGTCAAGTAGTAACACTTCCCTTTATTTGTTCAGCCTCATATCTTGTTTCAGTGTGGGCTCACTAGTTTATAATAATTATATCAAACTTGTATTAATGTCAGCCAGATTAATAACCAGTTTAAAGAAACAATGCAACTAACTGAGAGAATAGAGAAAAATGTAATTGAAACATAAAGTATGTTTTAGGAAATCTTATCTTATAAGTAGAATTTATTCGAAGGGGTCTTTAAATAATTTAACACATTAAATGTTGACACCATGTTCAGTTATTGACAGTAAACTAAATTATCACTAATTGCTTGTTCTTGCTGTAGTATATGTACGTTAACTCATACTCGTACTCATCATTAAAAAAATAATGCGTTGAGTTGTATTCTGTAACTTGTTGATGATAGTAGATGTGAAAAGTTGACTGTAACTGATTCATGCCCAAAACGGAGTTTCACACTGTTTTGGGAGATGTGTCCCACTGTGGCCTAACTGTTTTCACTGAAATATTAGGACTTTAATTTCAATGTAATTCTCTTTTTTGTGGAAATCACTGTTCCTCCAAGTACATTTTTCTTCTCACCATCACCAAATAGTACTAAATGATGCATTTATTAAATGGTCTTTGTAAAGACAGCACTTTTTTTTTTTTTTTACACATTAACAGTTTATTTGAATGTACTGTGAACGTAATGCTGTCTTTGAGTGTTTTGTTCAAGTTATGATTTCTCAAACTGTTGTACAATGTGACTTGGGTCAGAGTTTTAGACGCCTGTCACAGTGTTAACATTTCAGACATCTTGTTTTCAAACTTCCCACGAACAACAACACAGTGGCCGTTATGCAGCCTCCAGTGGCTCGGTTGAGACAACTTATGCTGCTCCTCCATGTGACTTTAATTGAATGATTAGATGTAATTCAATAAGCAAGCGAAGGGCTGTGCGCGTGAGTTTGAGGCGTAAAGCAAAAGAGTACTGGTGAGTGGCCCCATTGTCCCTGAGGCCTCTGCGTCGCTGCTACCTTTCAGTAAGAATCACGCGGCCAGATCGGCCCCTGGCCAGCACCCCTGTGTGGACCCCTCCGCTCTAATTGTCTAGGCCACCAATTTAAGGAACCACGCATTTTGCAGGTTTAGTGCACAGTCTGGCCATGTCTTGTGTTTGCCATGTGAGTCACTATCTTTAGGTCGGGATCAAGCACTCAAAAACATTTAAATTATTATTGTCTCATCCACAAATCCCTTGGCTGCAATAGATCAAGTTTTGGGAATGGTTGCCATCAGTTAAATCTGATAGGTCAACATTAAGTCTAAAGTCATCAGAAGAAAGACGAATTGACTGCTTTCAACAAGAGAAAAAAACTCAAGCTCAAACTCAAAAGCTTTAGCAACACAGAGTTGTGAAATTGCTCTAAATTATGACAGAACCTATCCCAGCTTGAAATATTACCCCAGCTTTTGGACCCGTTAGGCCTACATTCACACACAGCTGTTTACTGTCAATCTGTTGCGGCTCATGCAAATTTGGCAGGAAATGGTTGGCATTGTAATAAAGAAAATGAAAACGGCTGCTCTATAGCTTTAGTGTGATGCAGTGAAATAGTTCCATAAATTACTTCAAGTCTGTTAATTCTCAGACTAAATCAAAGTCCACAGACGAGTTGAAGTCTGTAAAATATTGTTCATTACTAACCCAAAGGGACACAAGACTTCGGTGGGATTACAAAGTCATGGCTAGTTAGAAAGAATAAAAGAAAATGATGATTTTAATGCAGGATTGTCAGATGATTCCTGCCACCATTTGCGTAGCGTTCCCTGTGGAAGCAATCTCGGCAATTGTGTGTGTAGACAAGTGTATTATCCAACATATGTCTTTAATGCTTGGCCAGCCCACTTGCCAACTGTCATATTGTTAAAGATAGACTACACCCTGTTGACTACTGCCAAGGAGGCCCATAGATTTACAGCATTACCCTGCTACAAAACAGTGAGAGCACAAACCTGTGTAGCAGCCAAAGAGGTTAAAATTTGTAAAGTTTTATTTCAATAACTGTTAGACTCCTGGATGCAGTGAAGACTACTGCAGCTGACTCACACCACTGATCCCATGAATCACAGTGAAGACTCCAAGAGGGGTTCAATACTGGCAATCATGTTAAGTAAGTGAGTTATAGGTTGGTGACACTCTTATCAAATTTATTACAATTAATTACAAACACTTTATTGCCAAATGTATGTGTTATATAAATATCTTTAAGCTAGCAATAAGTGTGTCTTAGATGGTAACTATTTACATGCTCCTCACTAATGTTGGGAAGGAGCGTATGAGAAGCTTATACTACCAGTCATCTTTTCTTCATATTTTCATCATTCAGTCATGGAACTAACTTTGAAAGCCTGTGAACTATGGAACACTGTTACAGTATGCCTCAGCCTGAATAATGAGAGCAGTGACTCTAGTGTTGACTAATCTTTACCTTAACCATGACATTGTCAAACCTACTTAAATGCTATTTAAGGTTTAGATTAGATCAGTGTAAATCAATTTGTTGGGGTGTCTTTGGCAACTGATCAGTCATACAGTATATACATTAGTACAGGATATGCTCGATATTGTTTGATTGTGTTTTGTAGTTAACTGAGCATTTCCAGTTTAGTTGTACAACTTTCATTATAGTTGCCACTGAAGCTTAACTCAAAATGCTAACGTGGAGATTGACTGAGGACAATCCAAAGGTAACCATGTGAGCTTTATGCCCCACGTTTCAACTCTGTCTAGTTTACTCTGAGAAAAACACTCTTTCAGTTGTTTTCAAATCTTCAATCCAGTGACAAATTGAATAATTGAACAACATAAGGCGGGAGTAAAAGGTGATGCATGTTTGAGGTGGCAGTCTGCGGATACGGCATGGAGACAGTGGCAGGGCTGTAAACTAACAGAAGGCTGTGACAGGGTAAGTAGGACACTGAGTTTCAGCAGCCGTTTGAAAGAGGACAAGGCAGTTGTTCAACAAGTGTTCTCCGAAATTAAGTGCAGAGAGCATGACTCTGATTATGTAGCATGTGAAAGGCCTTCTTTCTTGTCTCACTGAGGACATTCTTGATAATTAGGAGGAAGAGTACATCTTTGTTTGTCACTCTGGACGACCTTCTCTCCTGGGTCAGTGGCTACCTGGGAGATATAGACGCACAGAAACCATGTGACCATTCAAGAGACTGTGGCATTGACAAATGACAGATGAGGGAGTGACGTAAGCAAAATAAAAGCAATTATAGCATTTTTCTTCCAAACAAAAAGTTCTTGGGCCATGGGTGTAATATTATTGGAGACAGACATAATTCTCAAATGTGACTCAGAGTTTCATTCGGTCAAGAAATTTAATGGTGTAACCACAAACCCTTGTCCGGATATTGCTTCATAGGAGACTTCACATTCAAAAATGACAAACCAAGGCACTGCAAGTGAGAGAGAAATGTAAGTGATGGAGTGACGGAGGAAAAATGACCAGCGCAATAAAAGTGGTATTATTGGTATCGCTGGACCTGGGTGCTTCTGGGAGGAAAAAAATGATTTATGGAGACAAAAACCAATTGAATAAAAGAAAAAAGATTGGAACTATGTGAAGGCGGGCCATTATAGGGTTTGTCAAAGAACAGTAATATTGTAACTTCCTGTGCACTTCACGATAAATGTTTTTGGAAAGTCGAGCTCTATTATCCCACCAGAAGTATAATGTAACACCAACACTAAAAACATTCAATAGTAAAAAAAAAAAAAGTGATCAGTTTATTAGGACATGCAACATGCGGTCGGCAACAGTGTTCGATCATATTTTAATTAGGCCCTCAATGAGATTAACATTAGCCCAGGGATCAGACAGAGTAGAGGTAACCTGAAGAGAGGGGAAAAGGGGTCAGCCAACTGTTTCAAGTGAAAGTGGAATCAGGGGCATCTGTGTTTGTTTGTAATTGGCTATGTTTGGGGTTGACTCTGACATCCTGCAAAGCCTAAGGGGTAGGGCAGAGGTTACCCATTGTAGCCCCAGTGTGCACCTAAAATGGACTCTCCTCAAATGTAGAACACTGTCACCATTGTACATTATACTTCTAAACAGTACAACCACTTGAACATTTTGGGTTTACCCAAAAATATAGTAGTAGCTTTGGATGAGGCCAGAAAGGATCAGGTATTTTATCACATTTAAGTGCTTTGTCTTGCCAAGCTGTAGCTTTGGAGTTTTTTGACTCAAGTCCATCAGAATAATACATTAAATTATTGAGTGCACAAAACCTCTAATTATTTTATTTGATTTATTTTGTATAATAACAGCACAATATAAAAAGATATTTATTAAATACACAATAA
The DNA here is from genome assembly GCA_024416835.2 of Perccottus glenii. Classification (NCBI taxonomy): domain Eukaryota; kingdom Metazoa; phylum Chordata; class Actinopteri; order Gobiiformes; family Odontobutidae; genus Perccottus; species Perccottus glenii. Next base: position 8,646,437 of record CM044563.2, read on the forward strand.
ATAGTAAACCTACAACAAATACTAAAAATATTACATAAATCACCCTGCCAGCTGACCATCGATGGTCAGCACCAATGACTGTATAATATATGGACGTTTTATGCCCATTGCTCCCCTATTCACCGATATTGTCCTTATGACAAGGCAATAAAATGGCGGTTACATCCGTTTTTTTTTTTCTTTTACTGCATAATAAAACATTAGTTTTCAAATTGCATAAACGGACGTCCCCCAGACCCCCAGAGTTGTCATGTAGTAAAAACGTAGCTCTAGAGACTGGAGCCATCTTTTGTACCAGGCTGTAAACATGATTTTTACACTTGTAAAGTCGCCATTGGGTTTCTCCTTATATTTCCGCTTTTGAAGCCTGCCCTCTGGTGGACAACGGTATATCGCTGTATATCGCTGTATGGCGGCACACTTACTCGAGGACCTTTTAAGGGGTTCCATGAGAGAGGCTTGGTCAGCACATTTTCCCATACAGTACCCAAAAAACAAGTGTTCCATGTTGTCTAAAGCTAGGTGCTGTATGTACAAAAGGCTACAGTATCACATCATTTTGTTTTCACAATACATGATTTGAGACCAGAGAATAATAGGTAGCCATAGCTTACAGAAACGTGCAATGATAATATTTGGGCTTTAAAAGCCCTGCATGCTGACCTCTTCTTTGAACAAACCATGAGAGCCCTTGGGTGCCATGATGTCAGCGCACTGTCGCTGGCTGAGATAAAACCAATGGACAGGTTTGTGCTGACAGCTCCTCTCTTCACCTCCTCACACAGATTTGATTTTCTTGAGGGATGCCAGGCGCTACTGGCAAGACTAAATGGAAATCACGCTGTCTGTCATATATGCCAAAGCCACATGACTGGGATATGAATTATGGTCTTTTAAGCCAATATTAAACCCCCAAAAGTTTGAAGCTAAACACTGTAAAAAGATTTAAAGATGTGTTAAAACAAAGAGGTACAAACTCTCATGTGGGATAGCCCAGGCATAGCTCCCGTGGAGCACCTCAGAAACTCCTGGGGTGAAAGGTTAGGGCTGTGACAGTGCCGGCTCATCTAAGGGTTTCTCTTTATCCAGAAACCAAAACACCCGAGGGCAGAATGGTGGGCTTGTCTGGCCACCCCAGCCTGACTCCCCAGGAGGATGTCAGGGAGGCACAGAGCCCAGGATCAGGACTCCCTCCTGCACAAATACAGACAAGGTCGTGGGTCACGCGGGGAGCTCACACAAGGCTTTCATCCTAGAGAAGCTCATTTCAAGGGAATGTGACTCTTTCTCCATCGAGATAGGAGTCCTTCTGGATCTGTGTGCGGCTGCAGTGAACTCTGGATACACAGACATGCTCCCTCAGTCACAGTTTGTTTTGTTTTTGGGTCTGCATCTCCGAGCTCATCGGCTGGCCCGCTCCAGACACTGCTGTGGGAAGATCAAGCAGGGTCAGCACACACAAGAGCTAGTGTTACAATCCAAACACAAAATAAAAATGTATCGAACAGACGCACAGAACTGATCTTTAGCTGAAGAAATAGTTTCAGTATCTTGACATTTACTATTAAAGCTACCACTGTGGGCTTCAGGTTGCATTCCCGGGTAATTAGTAGCAACTACATCTTGGAGTGCAATGTAAATCTTTGTGTATTTATTTGGTTGTAAGTTTTAAAAGTGAGATGTAATAAGGCATTTATCTGCTTAGACTAAATATAAGCCCTGTTACTGTTAGTCCGATTTAATGAAATGCAGAAATACTGTACAAACAAGCATTTTGTCAAAATAAATTGCAATAATTTAGACTTGTTTACAAATGCGTATGATCGTAAGACAAAAATATTTGCATCTCATTCATCCGTTCACTCTCGTTCTTGGACACTTTAATGTCAATGAGGTGAGCAGGGACTGAACTGCTAATTTTCAAGTGAAAGGGGATATAGTTTGCTTCTGGAGCCACTGCTGCTCTTGAATGTGTCTTTATTTAGCTTGTATAGAAAGATATGAAGTAGTAAAGTTATAAAGCCGTGTCCCATGGTGTCTTAATGCTTCTCCTGACAATTTGGATCAAAGAACATCTGGCTTTCATGGGCAATATTAAAGCTAACATCAAAATTACAGGATATTAGGGTAATCTGTTTAGAATGTTTGGCACATGGCACTATTTCTGTCTGCGATCAATTTAACAGAGTCATTATCTTCATTATCTACAAACTCATGCTGAAGATGCATCAAGCTGCCATCAACAAGTGCTCAGGACAAGAGTGTTTAACACCAGCAGAAAGCTCTTCCTCCCATTGTGTGATCCTTGTGATATGTGCAGCATGTGTCCACAATCGATCACCCTCTGAAGTTTCCCACATGTCGTGTGTTTCAACAATCCTGAGTGCTGCTTCAGTTTTGACATTATTAAAGCGAGGCACCTCCATGAATACATTAACACCACACAGTGATAAATATATTCCAAGTGCTTCCACGGCCAACATTTGATCTTGTGTCAGCCCAATACTTTTGTGATAGAAGCTTTGCTGTTGAATTTTCCAATGGACATACTGACTTTAAAAATAAATTTCATTATTTGTAAACATCAAGTCGAATCAATTGGGCTGCTGCTACAACTGGTGGTATTATTGCTTGATTTATTATCAGGACTGCTATCAGGACTGCTGATTCTGCATTCAATGTAAATTTGACTGTCCATTTATTTTGAGACTAGCTGTAAATATTGAAAGAATAATCCCTATAATAATGTCTCTTGTATTTTCTAAGAAGAAACAACAAGTACAATCTTATTATGCATTTTGATAAGAGTCAACGCAATAAACAATTCAACTTAGGATTCACTGAATGAACAGTTCATCAGACACTAACAGGCCTATTCAGATACCGTCACATGGCACTTTTAATGTATTAGTGCTATTTTTGACATTCCTCCTTGTACACTGTAGTGACTGTAACTGCTGAAGCAAAACAATTTCCTGTGAAGAATCAATAAAGTATCTATCTGCTAATAATAACATGTGTGTACTGAAAGTGCATAATGACAGAGGCCATGTGTCATTACTGCTGCAGTTCTGATGGATGGAGGTCCACTCATTCATGGGTTAACTGTGAATGGCTGAAGCAGATATAGAGCTGTGAGATGAAGGCAGTGCACCATTCCCTCTGTTTGGCCCTCCTTGGTCCTGTTTATTGAATTACACATCAGTACAACCGCTGCTTCTTTTTTCTTTCCCTTCATCTCGACTTAATTTGATCAGAGAATCTGCTGATGCAGTGTGTGCCCTGCTCATGTGAAACTAATTTGAAGCTACACATAAAAAAAAATAAAAAATCTGGTGTTTCTGTTGAACCCCTGCGCACACACATTACACACATTAAGGGTGTGGGGCCATGACAGAGATGGTGAAAATGTCTTTAGGCAGTAGCTCGACAAATCTCAGCAGGGGACATCATCTCATATTAGGTGTTTAAGGTTTCACGTCCACCTAGGGTGCTAAATACTAACCTAACATTAGAAGCATGTGGCTAAAATATTTGTATTTACACCACCTGCAGATAAATACTGTGTCTCACTGGGTTGTTTCGACAGTTAAGTGTTAACAAAATTGTAGGCGGAAAAGCTTTCAGAGATTTGTGAGTTTACAAACTAGTCAAAATCAATCTTGACCCGCTCCAAGCAAAGTATCAACGGTCCAAAATACTGGCTTTACAGGCTCGTTGTGTCCAATGATGTGGCAGTACTGACAGGTCTACCCTTACAAACGTAAACAACATGGAGCTGCTCTGATTGGATAAAACGACGGTTGATAAATCCAATCACCTCCAGGTATTCATTTAAAGTACCTGCCCCTCCCAGATGGTTCTGTGGAGCAGTTCAATCTGGCAAAGTCAAGTTAGAAAAAGCTAGTGGTGCAGGTCAAGTTTAATACACAGAGGCATAAGAAGGGTGCTTAGTGGCCCATGAAGAAGGTGGGCCTATAAAGAGAACTTCTACATTATATTTAAATGTTAAATATGCTAGGATAAAAAACAAAATTTCAACATTTATTATTATTTTATTATTGATTATTATTAACAATGAATACATCGATTAAAATAAAAATTCACAGTGGCTTATTCAATGGTGTGCTTGCGTTTCTCATTTGTGACTACACACCATACAATACTGCCTCATGTAAAACTAAGTCTAAGTGCAACATTATGAATAGTTATAAACAACTGAATTAAGTTACTTTGAGAAAACTACATTTTACAAACTGTACATTTCTTAACAAGTTCCAAAAGAAAAAAAAAAAACATACAGGAATCGTCTCAGTTGTTTTATTAAATCAAGAAAATAAAATACCTTCAAATAAACTACTAATAAACTACTGTAAACATTATCCTACTACAGAGAAGACAATGAACACTACACCTATGGCTTTGAGATAAAAGGCAGAGTGGTGCTCTAGCTGGGATGGGACGAGCCCTACTCAGGAGGCTCGGTTGGTTTATAAATTCCCAGCATTCCTCTAATTATATGATATGTTAATCACCAACAAGACACTGTCACTTGTCACACTGACAGAATGATGCATAGAAATCAGACATACTGTATGTCTACAGATGTTTGTATAAAGGCCTTTGGTTTTGCAGAAATACACTAAAGAATTTTCCCATATAGCATAACAGGGAATATCTTTCCATCTCCTATCATGCCTGACCTTTCCCAGAGCCTAAATCAATATGGCCGTGCAAGAACCTAAAGTTGAACCTAAAGCATTTCTCCAGTGCATTAGCTTCACGTCTCTCACAGGAGACACTGATGGACCAAAGAGCAGATCGACAGGAGCACTGTGCCAACACAAACTCAGGTCCAGCCCGGCAGCAGCCCTTCGCCACTGGATACCAGCTGGAAGTCAACCAGACAACCGGCCTTTTAGTGAAAAGCTTTTAGGGCGCCCTGCACGCCATGCCTGAGTGATGTGTATCTGTGACAGCTGAGCCCGCGCCCTGCAGCACTCGCTGGTTTATATTAAACATAAAGGAGGCTGTGCTCAGAGCAGGGGCCTGTCAGTCTGCTGAGTTTAGTCTGACTAAAACACTACATCTAACTTCACTCTATTATTATCGCTGTTAAAAAAATCATCTTCATTTTTCCCCCTTGTAGGAAATAGGAACAACACAAAGTATATATACGGTGTATATATATATATATATATATATATATATATATATATACACAAATGATAATAATTCATAATAAATATATATCTTTAACATTCATATTGTTGTATTTTTGGTCCATACATATCCTTTTGAATACAGAACCATACAATTTGCTGAAGGTAACCTGTGTGTCATGGAATATGGTTGTTTTGCTCTATTGTGCTAATATTAATTGGGAATATCCCACAGATACAGTGCATAGGCAATCACTTAATGGAGCAGACTATCAATATTTCCAAAAGAAAAAAGATGTTTGTTTTTTAATCATGATTTTCATGCAACTACAGGCTTAATGTAACCATTTAATAAAATGGAAAGCTGTATTACTACAATAAATAACATACGTTAGTGTTATAACAGACATAGGAGTTAATGTTTTATTGAAGCAGCATTTAGCCTGCCTGTATATTATGAACTATATGTAATGTATTGGCATTTTCAAAGGCAGAGCTTCACCATAAGACAACAGGATTCAAGTACAGTTGCGTGGTGCAGCAGTCCGTTACGTCCTGGGCCTGGCATTTCCTAAATGCAACTCTGCACAAAGCACTAGTACTGTCGTTACCAGCGCACACAAACAGCAATTTGTTTCTGTTTTTTTTACAAGGAGGCCAATTGAGTTTCAATGAAGACACGTAACTTGCTTATATTAGTCTCAATAGAGGTAAAATATGATGGTTTATGAGAGGCGTTTACAGCAGCGAATTAAAGACAGCATGGGATTAACATGAGTTAAGTGTTTTTTAATGATCATTAGGTTTGGACCACATTGGAAAAAAAAACATGGCAGCTATTAAGGAGTTGAAAATAAACTCAAATAAACCCATTATCTTAAACTCATTGTAAAATTAAAACGATTATTGTTGTTTCTTTTTCCACATACATTTTAAATTATTACATTAATTAAACAGCAATGCCATAGAAAACAGTTCATGTGATTATTATTAATTAATTTAAACTGGGTAAATAGATTTTCTTTAAATAAAATTAAAATTAATATTATACAATGTAAAATGTATTCACAGTTGTTAACTTTAGACGGAGGCTGAAAGGGTCGGTCCGCATTGTACTGTATTTGTATTGTTTGTTTATAATACTTAAGTCGAACTTAAGGATATGATTTAACACAAGCTATTCAAATTGAATTCAATCAGCGCGCACTTCGAGTCAGGCTTTAATTGTCGGTCTAATTTGTGTTCTTGTGGAGATGATTGTTCTTCCAACATACACCAAGCCAAGTAACCGGTTAAGGTAATGGCGCGGGGTTAATTGTGTAAGACATAAATTAATTTAATATCAAGAAAGGACGACGTCTCAGATTTAACACCATAAAGTTGCGTTGAGCAGCTCTAAGTGTCACTTAGACCTGATGCGTAATGGCACGTTGTCACATAAACTGCAGCTTTAATAGAGCTGTAAAGCAAAGACTGTGACTAAATTTAGTCTGTTTATATTTAGATACACATCTGAACTTATATCATGGTCTTTGTGCTTAGACTATTCTAAGAAAAGTCCAACCAAAGATGTTTCCTTTGTGGACGCAGAAGTTTCCTTAAGAAAGGAAGTGTGGGTCACTTTTTGGAAAGCGCTCGAATCAAAGTCGCTGTATTCATATCTAATTACATTAATGTCATGTGTTGTGTCTTTCCTTGTGAGCTCGACCTCCCATTCCTACTGGCTGCATAATAATGCGAGCGGAGCTCGGTGTGGGCCTACATCAGTTTGCGCGTGGAGCCTGAAGGTCGCAGTGAGCCCTTGTCACATCCATAGTGTGTCTTGAGCTAAGAGCAGTATTGAGCAGGGTACAGTGCAAAGACTATCTTTACCCCAACAAACCTTCAGGGGGCTTTTAGCATTTGTTCAGACTCTGGAAAACATCTGATTCATTCCTAACCAGTCCCAGATGCTGAGCCGTGAGAGCGTGTGTGCGTAAGGAGTGCGTCAGTGAGCGCCTGTCAAAGCGGCAGGGTTTGGGGATCTGAAGCCTGCTTTCTAGAGAAGGGGAGGGAAACAAGCCCAGTGGATTTTTTGCAATATCACTGTTTAGGTATGAACGCAGATACGTGCGTCTCATACTGCGATATGACATCGATGGATTCATATTATAGCCCGTCTGCGCCAGCGAGGGACCACCAGACCAACCCGTTCAGGACTTTCTCAGGCACCGATAACAAATACAGCCCAACGTTCCTCTCTGGCGCCAAGGGCCCGGCGTACGGAGAGAAGTCCCGCAGCCCTTTCCAGCCTGAGTGCGCGGCGCTGGATGGCGCCGAGGACGGCACCTTCAACAAGTACCAGCTCTTCATGCAGAGACCGGGCTGCAAGACTCCCCCTGAAGGAGGCAAGCTGCACGCAGACAGTGCGCACAACGGCACACTCATGCCCTGCTACGGTGAGTGCGCGCCCGGAAACTATAGAGAAGGTTAAGGCTTACTCCAGCGATAGAATATATCTGCTGTGACAAGTTTATAAAGAGTTGTGGACTCACGCTTAAGTTATTTTGAGGAAGAGCAGAGACAAACAGACAACTCCTGTTGAACAGGTTACATTTCCTACACTGCCAGTGAATCACGAATAATCATAATAGCCCACTAAGATAGTGATTGCTTTATTTAATTAAATTTTTGAACAAAATTAGTGTTTTGGGTTTTTTTGCAAATAGGCTATACACATCATAAATTTCAGTTTTGTGCACAGTGGTTAAGCTTAAAGATACGTGTTGCACGCAAAGGTAAGAGAATAATCATAAATAAAGCTAACATAGTTTATCTGTTCATTTTGTTACCAAAGCACATCTTTTGTTTTTTTAAACTACTCGGTGATTAAAAACTGTAAAATAGAAGTCTTGTTTTTACTCCCAACTGTCTGTTTACAATGCAGGTTATGATTTTGAAAATAATGAATAGAAAACTAACAAAAGTAACACGGGCTACATCCCGAGTCGTGTTTCACTCGCCCTCAAATTAAATAAATCTAAATCTAAAGTTTTACATGTCACAGTGTGCGTTGTTCACGTTTAATAATAATAATATTTTTTTCTTTAAATGAAAGCCTCTTCCATTCAGTGGACTGAACCGGACAGAAGGCCCAGAGCTGCAAGAGTTACACATAAAACACTGGGCAATCATTAGAAATATGCAAAAATATGACCTGTTACAGTATAATTTAGAACTGGATGAATGCAGGTTTTTAAATTCATTTATTTGAATTTGGACTTATGAGTGCACTATTCATTTTAACACTTATTTCATTGAGTGCCATTAGCTCTCACATGGATAGAACACAGCTACCATAACTCTCCGCAGTGGGGTCAAAATACGGGCCTGGTGTATTTTTGCGCATCACCACAGTTCCACACATCCATAAAAGTAATTTTCAGTAAGAAAAAAATGGAGTCACCGCGTATTTTGCTCTGTCACATATTTATTGTCTGGGTTTTGAAAGCCTCAAACCGAACAGATCGGTTTGGAAATAAAACGATTTGGCAAGTGAATTGACAGCAGCGTTTTAAACGCAATGTTCCCAGAGGAGCGCCGTGCAATGTTTTCTAATTGACAATGTTGCAGCCAGATGAAGGCATCGTGGCTCCGGGGTGGATACTATGGGCTGGTGCCAAAGCCTCAGGCGTCAACAGGCTTGTGTTGTCATGTGTGGTCCCCTATGGCAGATATATAGCTCACAAATGATGACAAAAGTCAACGGGAGTGAACGATGTGGCAACTTCACTGTTTACATGGCAACCCATTATTTGGTAGGCCTACTTGCGTCACTTGAAGGATGCTGGTTGGAGTTTAATTAACGTTACAAATTAATTAAAGCTACGATTCTTTGAAGCCATTACGCATTGTCCTTAATATTCTTTCATTGTAGGATGAGGTTCAGTGAAGCAACACAAAACTCTGGACTACAACATTTCATATACACTTACATTTTGATTCCAATATCATTATTTTCACCTGCTATGTTGTCCTGCTTTAATAATTAAACACAATTACAATGTAGTCATTAAGATTACTACAGACTGTTGCTCTGCAATGCAGTGCAACTTAAAACAACATTGAGATTTGAATTTACATTTATTCATTTAGCTGACGCTTTTTATTTTTTAATTTCTATTTTAATAATAGCATGCAACAATATATATTCCTTTTTTCTTTTACATTTACTGTACAGACATTTAGGTGAATATTGAAACACTTTATTGCCTCTGTCAGTGCAAATATATTTATACAGTAGTGGTTCAGGTTGGGGGCCTGTTCATGTGAGTGCAGTAGTGTCCTACAGAGAGGACCTGGATGGGGCCGTCTACCTGCTCACACAACATTGACTTAAATAAAAGCCTCAGAGCTGATGGAGAGCAGAGGAATGCAGGTCAGCGCTGCAGGAGGCTCAGCATTAATCTGATGCAGATGTGCATTACTACTCCTATAGTTATTATTCATACTCCCCTCAAACATCACATGTCCACAGCTACGCACAATCCCAGAGATGACAAAGTGGGACTGGTTTACATAACCCTGGCTCTACAATACCCTGTGCAAATAAGCAACACGTCACAAATGGATATGGAGATTGGGTAATGACTTGAGAGGCTCTAGAGAAATGTGAGGTTTTCTGGGAAAGACCCAGAGAAGTTGATGTTTACATGTCTCTCCACAGTTTGCTGCGTATGTATCAAGACAAAAAGTTCACGTTTCTGGAGAGAACATGTAGAAAAAACAGTCAATAAATACTTTCAAGGCATTCTGACAAAATAAAATTGGTTAATTTGCTCAAAATAGGTTATTATAAAGTAGTAAACATGTTATAAATGAATAATTACTTGTTTTATTTTATTTATTTATTTTTCCAATTACCACAGGTCATAAATAAACAAATTTATGTAACATGTAAGTTTACTAACAACTCTAAATGAAAATTTGGAACTTACTGTCTGTCTGACTGACTTGTTTGACACCCATCACTATTTTAACGTAAAGGTCAGTGTGGCCTGACTATTTCCTTATGTATTTTTACAGTGGATACATGGTGTGCAAGAATAGCTTTTATGAACTTCAGAGAATTGAAGCAGAGCTTATGTATCTGTACTCTGGCTTGTAGTTTTAACAAAGGTTTACTGATCTAAAAAGATGATTGAGATAAATATTGCCGTAGGCTACAGCAATTGTATAAAATACAGCTCTCTTGTTGTCATAAATCCAATCTCAAACAACCACTCCTCCCTCTACAGGCACGTCAAGTATCCCCTAATATGTAAAACATTTTCTCAGGGCATGAAAACCAAAACAAGACCTCAGAGCATTCTGGCAGGGGTTTAAAAGCATCCTGTCAAAATATAGTGCTCTAAGTACACATTAAAAGTGATGTCATCAGAAATGCATGCACTGATGACTAACACATTGGGTCCATGTTAACAATAAGCAACCGCTACAGTGACACCTGCGATCATGCCGACACGAGTCTGTGAACCAGAATGCATTTGAATTCATGACGAGAGGCCTCATAAACTACAGACTGATGGAGGTAGAAATACCTGATATAGAGCAGAAAATTGTTAGATTGAAACACATTTTCTATGGTGTTTATAATTTATTTCATTAATATTTTGACTGCCTTCGTCACTAAGGTTAGACAATAAACACAACAATGTATTTGAGCTCTATATAAAGGGCAGAAGGAAACGTGGAAAGGCTTTAGTTGTAACTATTAGACTTCATATACAAAACGCTATATGACAAATGCTTTTCACCACATGGGTTAATAATATTGTATGATAAGGGCTTAAATGTTAAAGCAGGATAATAATAGAAAAGTAGGTCAAAACTAGTGATTAATTTTAGGTCCAGTCCAGTTTGTTTGTTCCTAGTTTGGTTCAGACTGAGTCATTGCATTGATTTTATTTGATACATGGTTTTTATTAAAGTCATGGCAGTGACTCAGAAGGCTTTATATCACTTTTCACAGACAATTAGATTTTTTAACAAAAAGGCACAAATATTTACATTATTTTAACAAGGTTTTTTAATAATAATACATCAAATTTATATGGTGCTTTTCAGGAGAAGATGCTTTACATACAGTACATACACAAGACAAACAAAACAATAAGACAACATATTGCAAGTAAGGTTATGACAGGTTGTAACGTTTCTTGAAAAGGTAAGTTTTTAACTGTTTCTTAAATGTTTCCAGTGAGTCAGAGGTTTGGATCTTTGGGCAGAGGGAGTTCCAAAAGGTTGGGGCTATGGCAAAGCCTCTGTCCCCCAAGATACGGTGCAAAAAATGCAAATGATTGAAACACCAAACGTCCACTAAAATGATCAAATATCCATCTTTTTTAAGTGTTCAGGATGAATTAGGTTTGCTCTAATATGAACGTTATTCATAACCTTGACAACATGCCTTTTCTCCTTTTGTGATAGTTGATAATAAATGTGTTTACTGAAGCCAATGGGACATGTTTAAATAAGCTACAAAAGTTAACCAAAACTACAACTCCCTGAACTAAATAAAAGACTAACCTAGCTCTGACAAAGGCTCTGGGAGAAATACTCGTAACAATGTCTCTGAAAACATATTTTACTGTCTTAATACATTTTATAAAGCATGAGATTATTAAAGGCAGGTAATTGAAAGGCTTTGTTGTAAATGTGCTAGAGAGGTTACCAACACAACTATTATGAGCTATTCTGGTGCACCTTGATATGAGACCAAGCCAAAGGTATGACAGTAGTGAGGTCACGATCATGTCAATTTATCAGGAGCTGAGGCTGAACAGACAGATTTTTGCTTTCCCAGGGAATGTGCATTCCTGTGTGAGCCGCTGGCATAGATCTCTCCTCAGGAACATCTGGGATCCTCCCATCCTTGATTCCACTGAGGAAACAACAGTCAACATCAGGTCTCAGACTCAGAGCTGAGGAAGACTAGTACAACCCAAAACATTTCTTTAAATCAGCAGTGAACGTTGCGACAATGGAGCCTAATGGAATATGTGACTTTATTTGGTCCTTATAGGGTGTGATAACCTGAGGGCTCTTGTGGCGGACTGTTGTCAGAGTCGAGAAGTTTGTGAGAACATCTTAAAGCACTCTGTTTAAAAGCATTCCCTTCCCTATTTAGTGTTTGGTCATTAACCCTTCCCCAGGTTACTAATTTATAGTGTTTCTTTTATTTGGCTTCACTTGACCCTCCCCGTCCTTTTCCATAAAAACCGAGAGGGTGCCCTGTTGCTTTACAACCAGTTAAATTACACTTTGATGTTTTCTCTCTGTTTTCAGCAGTGATTAAATTGCTGACCCTAGTAAACATCTGACCTCGGCTAACTGAAGAGGTCTGCATCCTGTCAAAGAGTAACTCTGGCAAATTGCTGGATCAGCCGGTGATAGTTCTGCACATTTACATGCATTAATGAACAGCACTGGAGAATAGCAGTGAAAAACACATTCCTCTTTATGCCAAAAAAAAAAACCTGGAGCCAGCGTAGTGGAATCTTGGCTCCTAAAAGAAAGTGGTGTATGATGGCTGTGCTCTTGAGAACAGCTTGCAGAAAAGACAGCTCAGCATGCGGGAATACTAGGAGATGTTTATTGTGAAGGAGTGAGTGGTTTGCGTGACAGAGAAAGGGGCATCAAGGTTAAACTACTCTAATTAGTGTCAAGTCAGGTTTAAATGTTCTTGATATTGCCTTGTATCAGGTTGAAATTTTAAGATTCCCCTTGTTCATCTAGGTTCAGCTGCAGCTTTTGCCTCACAGGAAATATGCCTCGCTCAAGGGCATCCTTGCATTTTCTCTAACAAATGCAAATGCAAGCAGGAACCAAAAATTGACCTGTCTTACTGTGCATTGCAGCAGTACTCCTGCCCAGGGCTAGACTGAAACATATTGAGCAGTGGTTGAGAACTGGGGGCCAGAGGAGGGGCTGATGATGTCAGAACATCTGCCCGTGTGGAGACTGTAAGAGGGTCTGACAGGTGGGCCACAGTGATATGAGGTCATGAACTCAGGCTGCGTGATCTGTGTTGTTCCATTAGCATCTCAGTAGGGCTAGACAACAGGACGGGTCATGAGGTTTTGGTGGGTGACTGTTAACTTCTTATTGTTATGCAAACTAATTGATAAAAACAAACATACATATTGTGAACAGCCTCATCACTCTAAAACTATTTAAAACAACACCACTAAGAGTCAGCTCCCACAAGGCTTTGTCTCTATTACAGACAGCAACATAACTTAGAATCTGAAATGCTAAGTGACAAAGGAAAATGCAAGCACATGAGTACATAACATGAGTCAAACTGAGTCATCTTCAACTGGATTCAACTCTGAGACTAATTCTATTGGACAAAGAAATACTGCTCTTGCTCAAAAACTCAGGTCTGTTTATGGCGAGGACCATTATGTGCTGTAAGGAAAGGGCACTCCTTGTGCCAGTGTGCTAGAAAGCCAAACAGAGAATCTGACACAACTCTCTGTTCTCTCTGGGCTGCAACTGGAGCCCTGCAGCTTATTTATCCACACCACTGTTTGTTTACTAAAGCAAAAGGGACAGCTTTCTTCATCTCCTCAGAGGAAACAAAAAGGCCAGCATGCGCTGACAGAAACAGAGTGAGGTCTGTCAGAAAATGGATGCTTCCAAATGGAAAGTGACAAACACAATGTTGTTTACATATGAGAGGTTAAAATGGCAGAGTGGTACACAAGGCCCACCATACATGGTTCAAGGATTGGGTTTCAAATGGCGTGATTGAGAGGAGTGAGGCAGGGGCAGCGCTGAGTGCAGGGAAAGCACAGACAGCTTTGAGGGTTGTGTCATAGGTCACACCAATGTGTAGTGACATATCTTTCAAACAGAAGTTTTTTTTCGAGGCTTTCTGCATACAAGACAAAGTCTTTGAACCTTCAAATTAAACATTAAGGTGATGTCAGCTTTGCGTGAATGTCATTTTCTGTCAGTATAGATGATGAGCAGATACACTGAGTTGAATAGGTCCTTTTACATTTATTATCAGCAATACACGTTCTACAATGACAACCATTGTTGTATATTTGAAACACCTTAGTGTTTCATATATACAACAATGGTTGTCATTGCAAGCTATAAATGTTGGGTTTGTGCAGGACTTAAACCTCCCAAATCAGGACCAGGACCTATTTATTGGGATCCATCCATCTTTTTTTTAAAGAGTTTGTTAAACTAGTCATTCATGGTAAAATCCTGCTTTTGGTATCAAGTTCTAATGTCTTTCACTTTTGGGCTGGATGCTTTTTTTTAGAATGACAATTAGCTTTGAAGAAATTACAAACTGAAGCAGGTAGCGTCCATCAATATCCATCATGTTTGGAGTGAGTGACTTGAAAATTAGAATCCTTAGCCAGACAGCAAGCCATGTGTGGCACTGTTCAGCTGTGTCATAGTGCTGTGTGGACAAATATTTCAGTCAGAGAGTGACACTATGATATCAACATAGTGGAAAATGGAAACTACATATCTGTGAAATAAATCAGATACGTTGCCTAAAGTTGTTCATATGTTCTCCATGTGACACTAAATACTGGGGCAAGTTACAAACTCTAGTGCAAGTTCAACACAACTCTGCAACATCTAAGATACATATTGAGACCAAACAGCCCAATGTGTCTTTACTGGGTGCAAATCCTGAAAATGTATGTGTTGTTGCTTGAAATTTAACACTGTAACAGTGTTTATATATTTACACCCACAGTGTATTTTTAACACAGATTATATATATATATATATATATATATATATATATATATATATATATATATATATATATATATATATATATCTATATATATATCTTTGCACTTTGCATCACAAGGTGGAGTTGTGGGTCTGTATATGGTACAAACAAAACTCTAACTAAGATGCTTATTTATGGTTTTATTGACATAGCATAATGACCCTTGCTAATGCTTTTTTGCAAACCTTCTGCTGTTACATAGTTTTTTATTGTCAAAAGTACATTTAGTCGACTTGTTGTATCATGCGACCATATTTAGAATTGTTTATTATTATACTTTATTTCAAAATGCATCCAACAGTTTACTTTGCATAACCTTTAATACTTTCCATCTGTCCCGTAACATTCAGGGAAAGACAACAGCGGGTTGACAGAGTCAGAGTTGTCCCAGAGTGTGGAGGCTCCTGGGATGGAAAGCAGCTACTTGAACCTAAAGGAGTCTGGAGTAAAGGGCCCCAGTGAGAGGCCCGGCTCGGACTTGTCCAGCCCTCTGGACAAAAGCGAAGCTGAGAGCAACAAAGGCAAGAAACGACGCAACCGCACCACCTTCACAAGCTATCAGCTGGAGGAGCTGGAAAAAGTTTTCCAGAAGACACACTATCCAGATGTGTATGCACGTGAGCAGCTGGCTCTGAGGACAGACCTGACAGAGGCTCGTGTGCAGGTAGGCACTGAGATCTTTTTTCATTCTGTGTCTACCTTCACTCTGGGTTCAAAAGAGCCCTGGATCAGATTTGATTTTATGTCAGTGTAAACAGGCCAAACCTCTAGAAGTCAGATCTTTTTGATCACATGTTTATCACAGAATCTGATTCATATCTGATTTCTAGTGAAGCCTGACAGACCAATAACAATTGGACTGGGATTTCAGTGCCACATTATCACATTTCTCTGATAAACACTAACATCCAGATAAATGATTGTCTGAGATGATTATCAAATTGTTCACTTCCAGATCAGTCATGTCTTTTGTTCATTTCCTCATTAGAAACACAAGAGGATCTAGCTCACACTAGATCTGTCATTATACAAATGAGAAGTTGAGATGGAAAAAAATCAAATCTGAAACTTTTTTCCCAGTGTGAACACAGCTTGTTTACATGTTAATACACACTTAGGGACCTGACACAGAGGGAGTGCTGGTCTGGCACATTGACAGAGATCTTTGGTAACAGCATACACCAAGCCCCATTGTTCTGCATCTTTTCTGTTTGCAAGTTTTAAACAAGAGTGGGATGGGTGGGACTCAGGGAATACTTTGCTCTTAGCTCTTACAGGCTGCAGACTCTGCAGAGAGGTCAGAGGCCAAGGGTTTCTCTCCAACACCACCATGTTCAAACTACTCCACAGCACAACTAGGGAGGCAGGAAGGGAAAACACATGGAAAAAAGACAAGTCATCAAAGCTATTTGGCAAGGATTTAAAAAACACTTTGAGATGCCAGTTTTAATTTCCAGGGGTAGTTGGAGACATAGTCAGGGACATAGAACCTGGCCTGGTCTTTGTGGTGGTACTGTAAAATAAGTGCATTCATGTTATGTTCACACAGAACCATCTATTCCCAGATGAATATAATTATGTTCCTCATATGACAGCCACACAGCAGACTCTGTAGAGTCACTGTGTGGTTTGACCCATCGTTTTCAAATCATAATCAAAATATGCACGCAATCAAGACTAAAACCCCCAATTTTAACTGAAGGTCCATCAAGACAAAGTCCAGGGATATCCAATTGTTAAATACCAAGGGGCATTTGAAGCTTGGCAAGAGATCGTGAAAACCTTTTCATCTTGCAAACAACAGCTATCGAATCCCAGAGTACAGATGTTTTCTGCCAAAATGCCAATGCCAAGGTCCTGCAGTTTTATCCTTAGTTTGATGATAAATGTCTTCAAAAAGTCAGCTACAGTTTTCTGTAATCACTTCTGCTGTGACTAGTTTATTAAGTACTATTAGCGCTCAGCCTCAGACTTGAACTTGGTGCCTAGTTTTTATGGAGCACTGGGTTGTGTGTGAGTGACTTGTGAGGCAGTCTATCAATTGGCCCAGACCAGGATGACAGCGATGAGGTGAGATGGCTGGACTTCAAAGCTGCTTTTGGAGTTGTGCACTCTGCCCTCCCTAGCTCCTTCTTCCTCTCTCAGGCCTCCTAGTTCTGGAGCATAAATAAAACTCTTTAATAGCTCTGTAAGCTGCTTTTTGCTGTCAACGTCTTTAGCAATTACTGTATCACCGCCAAGCACTTTGAGCTCCAAAAACTCTGAGCACCTTCTTTACAGATGTCTCAGATAAAATAAACAACAATAGTCTCTGTTGGCATATTATTCTTTTTTTTAGCCAATAGTGGTTTTTGATGGTATAAATGATGTATTAGTATTGTATAAATTAGAATATCTGCAAGGTAAAGAGAAAGGGCTGGCTTTCCTTTCAAGAAGCTGAGAAGGTTATGGGCTGGGGAATGAGAGACATGGAGCAAAATGTTCCTGAATGATCTTTATGCCAAAGTATTCAGCTTGGGTCTCATTCCTACTGCTGTTCAAAGGCAGGCCACATTGAGCAGTCTCTTCAGTGAAACATGACACACTCTGCACACACAATATAATATGTGCTCACACATTGTTTACACTTTTTATTGCTTGTTTATTGACTTTCAGGTTGGGTGTAAGTGTGAGACCATATAAGGCATTTGACAGTGACAAACTTTAAGAGTTTATAAATGACGTTATATGCCAGTGTTTTCTGTGTGTATTCTGTGTGTCTAAGGCGGGTTGGCGGCTCTCGTCTGTACGCCTTTGAAAGGTCAGAAGGGTTAGCTGCGGAAAGCCAAGGGCTTAGGCGTCAGGAAATTAAACATGAAATGAAAACAAGCTCCAGTTTGAACATTCTCCCATCTCACTTTCCAATATCCCCACTTCCCCTCAATGACTTAAAAGGGAGGGGGCGGCGGCAGGAGACATGGCGCTGGGGTCACTGGGGGAGAGGGGGCTGGGCTGGGGGAGATGGGAGTATGACAAAAGCATCACAATGATGAATGTTATCCATCATAATTATAAAGAGTCCTAACAAAGCCTCTTACTTAAATTTGATATTCAAATATAATTGTACTAAAGTTTTCTTGTGTTTGGCCCAACTGGGACTCTTGGGATTACATCAGAAAACTTGTGATGTTCTGGGCTCAGACGACCAAAGAAGGACTAAAGAGAAGACAAGACAAACCTGAAACAATAATATACTTTAAATCCTCAGGGGCTACACGACATAGGCTGGGAGCCTCCTTTCGAACATATGATATAATTCAAAGGGCAGTGACCCCTCACCTTGACACTGAGGTTCAGCCACAAACCTGGGTATCAGTTTACACTTTGCAAGGCTGAAGTGTCCTCTATTGTCGCCAGCTGAGAAGAGAAGACAGTTGACATTGCTTTACATCAGCTCTTCCAACATGTTGCCAACATGATGCCAGAAAAGGCCATATATGGACATGAAGCAATTTGGATTGGTCTTATCTGTTTGATAGGTTTTTTCAAAAACCATATGAGTTTTTTACATTTTACATTCTTTTTCAATGAATATCTCCTCTGCAGCCACTGTGTGCTACAAAAGTGTGCTTGTTTAAAACCCCAGCATTTGAAATGGAAGCAAAACATATTGGACAGAACCCACTGAAATTAAAAAATAAATCTATCTGCAGTATGTTAATCTGGAAATGGACTGATGAAAGAATTAGCTTTAATGTTAATATTAAAACATGTTTTGAGCAAAGGCTATATCCTAATCTTTAAGAGAACGCGTTTTGTAAGTTTTAAGTCTTAATGTTTTTTTCATTCTGGTTACTAAACTTAATTGTGCTGAAGTTTCTCTGGGGATTTGAAGAGGTTGACTAAGGCAAAATTGCACTGTGAAAAAACCACAAGCTGATTGGTCTGGGAATCATCCCTCGATCCAAATACAAACCCCAGTGTCAAAGTGGGACCACGCTGCTTTTTTGTTTGAAGATGATCCCCCCTTCGCCTCTTGGGAGGGTAAGATTTAGACAAGCAACAAATAGAAACAAAAAAATATAAAGCAACTCTCAGTAACCCCATAGCTTCATGTGAAATGTTTTGTAAAAAAGTTACAACTGAGAAGAGAAACAAATAATCTCACAAATACCAAAGAATCTATAAATAATTCACTACACTAGCATGGTTGCACTATATATGAAAATGTTATTGACATTGCTCCAATATGGCAATGGTGATGCAAGCAGCATGTTGTAAACAACTTTATATAACTGTCACAACAAAGTCATTTCCTGAAAAGGAACAACAAAGTTTCTTTTTACTGTAATTACACAAATCGAAGTGCTAGTGGTAATGGCCTTTTCTTCCCTAATGCTCAGAACTATTTCTCTCTTGTCTAGTGAGAAGTGAGCTAAGTAGCCTGCACTTGGTCTGTCAGCAGGTGCTGAGAAGACTGATTTCCATGAAGTAGCATGTCCAAATCAATCTCCAGACATAAAATTAACCAGCAAACCAGACTTCACATACTTCACATGATACATAATAAATGGGAAAACAGAATTGGCAAAAGACAAGCTTGTTCCAAAGTTGCTTCATAGCTTCATAGATAATTTGGAATGATTCCCCACTGTATCCCCCTGTGCTGACATGTGGGGGAGAGTACACCTTTCTCCCAGTGATTTATGATTGGCTACAAGCCCAGATGTGGATCTGTCGACGCTGGCAGCCTGAAGGGAGGCAGACGCCTGCGTATCAAAAGGAGGAGCTGAGACGTGCAACACCAGGGGAGACTCACCATTTCACATCAATAGCACAGAGCGGAGCGCACTTTAAAGACATGTCAAGTCTTAAAACCTGGGCCTGGACTTTCATGTGCTGCACAATTTATTTGCCTCAGTCTTCATTTTATGTGGTACAGTTTGTCTCTACCTGGGCAGGGTGGATGACCCCCAGAATATTGGTCATATGAGAGAAGTTTTAGTTGTTTGGTTAAATTTATTAAGTGCTGCTGATTTTTCTGCAGGTGTGGTTTCAGAATCGAAGAGCTAAGTGGAGGAAGAGAGAGCGATTTGGCCAGATGCAGCAGGTCCGAACGCACTTTTCTACAGCTTATGAACTGCCTCTACTTGCAAGGCCTGAGAACTATGCACAGGTATTACAAAATATAATAAAAATGATTTATTGTTGTTTGGGTTATCACATTGTGCTTGTTGATGTCTTCTCTCAGATCCAGAACCCGTCGTGGATCAGCAGCAGCAGTGCAGCGTCTCCAGTGCCAGGATGTGTTGTGCCTTGCGACTCTGTCCCGTCCTGCATGCCTCCTCATCCTCACGCTCCTGTGTCTGACTTCCTTGGTGTCCCTAGTCCAGGCAGCAGTCACATGGGACAGACACACATGGGCAGTCTTTTCGGTGGTCCTGCAATGAGTGGGGGAATCAACGGTTATGATCTCAATGTTGATCCAGACCGCAAGTCCTCCAGCATAGCTGCACTGCGGATGAAAGCAAAGGAACACAGTGCAGCAATTTCTTGGGCTACATGATGTCCCGGGCCAGTCCTTCCCGCCATCATCTGCCCCTCCCCTCCTACAGTGAGGGCTGTGGGGAGGAGGGAGGTTTCTGAGAGCACTAGCGATAACGCAGGTCAAATGAGCAGTGAGAGACTGTGGAGATAACAAAGGCCAATACAACACCATTGCATCAAAGATAACAACTGTGACTGTGACAATCTGCAGATGCCCAAAATGAGAGTTTGTATTTCTTTTTTGAGAGAGTTTGTGTTTCTTTTTGATTCTTCATCTCTCAGGTCTCATTAAAGTATGGGTTTTTTGCCCAGATAACCATTTTTTCTCTTTTGTAAAATACAGTGTTGCAGTAACAAACCCAGCCATACCACACATACAGTATGTTTTCCACGCTTAATTCACCATACTCTACTTTTGTGGTACCCTTCCTGCCCCGTCACATTATTAATAACTGCTTCTCTGACTCACCATATAAATAAAAATATGACATAATTGACATAATGACATAATTTCACAAGCTATTTGAAAGAGTGTCATTTGATTATGTGGTCAGCTCAGATGCAGTAACTTTCCACTGAATGTGTGGCACATGCACTAAATCCATTGCATTTAAAGCTATAACGTGTTGGCCTGTGACACACTGACCATGTTTTCTATAAGTAAACTCTGTCTAATGGAGTTGGCTGTCTCAGTTGATTCCTGTTATGGAGTTGAATGAGTTGGCGTTGCATTGGCAGTGTTTTCAAACCAGCATGTCATATCCTCCCCCAAGGTTGTCTCCCCAGGTCTCCTCACGAGGCCAGGTTACAGGAAATGCCCGTCTCCATGGGCCGACAAGGTGCTGCACAGCAGCAGCCTTCAACACCGACTAACCTCAGCAGTCATAATCAGCAACCAACAGGAATAGACACACTTAATTAACATCAAAGGGAACTGTTTGCCCTGTGAATGTATGAACACAGAGAACACGAGTACATGGTGAGAACATACTGCTATAATCAATCTAACATAAGATGAACTGGCTCAGGCTTACTCACAGAATCCGGCACATGCCAGAGACTGCAGGGCACATCAGTGGCCCCAATATAAGTGTTCTGTGAGGTTTCGGTAATGAGATGACTATGGAGCTAAGGCAGGAATGTGGAGAGTGTGTCCAGTGATTGCAGGGGTGTCTCTGTGTGTTACCCCTGAGAAATGGACTTGTCACCAGAGCTGGGCTGCACATTGAGGCCCGAGACAGGCTCCTTTAGTATTTTGGGCAATCTCTGATGATGCTGCTCGGTTACATATCCCTTTACTTTTCCCAGAGTGGATTAAGTTCAAATAGTCTGCATTAGTACTCATCTGCTTTAAAGAGTACAATTTCAGGTGCTGATTTGATTTGTGGTACTAATTGACATTACTCATCATAAATTTGTGACCAAATGTTGCCTCACGACATAAAAGACAGTTCTTTTAAAACAGATGTCCGACTATACTATACTGAATACTGTGGAGGATGGGAGGAGTATTATCCCAATGTATAGAAGCAAACAGGATGTGGTCTAAATTAATGTATGCAAGTGTGACAGACTGTTTTCTATTTTGGAGAGTTAACTGTGTGTTCTCACTGGTCCTGGCTCCGCTGCAGCTCCGTCCATGTTGATACTACTGAAATGAAGCAATTAAAATTCTACACTTATAATGTTGTATTGTGTGAGTATGAGCAATAGCTGGTATTGTTCTTTTGCATGTATATATTTTTTTGCTTATTTGTCAAATATTGGAGCTCCAAAGCCAAACCATTGAAGTATTATGATGTTCAGTGTTGACTGTTATAGTGTTAAAATTGCCTTCTAATTTTCTTAAACAGCTTTTTGTATATCAATCTTCTATTTCTACGTCTGATTGTGACTTTCCATAAAGTGCCTTTGGAATAAGTTATTGAGTGGATAAACTCCCAGCGGGACAGTAGTTTTTTTGCTGCTGCCAGAGGCATGTGGTTTCGTTTCCCAGCAGTTGAGAGCTGTTTCCTAAGCCCGTCCATATTTAAAACCATGAACTCCATCCCTGTGATGTGTTCAAGGGGAAGGACATTGATGTACAGAAGTAACTTGCTATTTTGGTTAATAACAATTTAAAGTGAATATAAAATAAATGGATTCCCAGAGTGTGAACTTGTTTGCTTACTTTTTTCATGGTAGTAAGACATTTAATACATAGTTTCTTTTGAACTGCAGCGACAAGGCAAGCCTAAAGACTGTGCTCAATATACATTATTGTTACTTCTCAAAAAGAAGTAAGATTAGTAAAAGTATGTGAAGCAAAGCTTTAATTTAAATAAAGGATTTTGTGATAGGCATGACTCATAACATAACATTACATAACATTTTCTCTTCACAAATATCCACAAGTTAAAAAAAAAGCAAGTTTCATTAGTGCTTTTTCATCCCCATGTCAATATAAAGTAAACGTAAAGGTGGAAAATATGTGATTCTTTGTCCTGCATAAGCCGCTTCCAGATGGGATGCTCTACCCTGACCATTAGGACCCAAACCTATGTCTAATAGTTTGAATGGCCCTTAAATACCTCCAGGTGGTCTCTGGCTAACAGGCTGGCTTTAGTCGGGTTGAACGAAATCTGTCATGCAAAACAGTACGCAACATTGTTTTACACAGATGTTCTTTGTTTTGCTGTCTGAGTTCAATCACGCACCGCAACAGTCTACACAAAAACATTTTCACAAGAGATTCAAAAGTCTCTTTAAAACAACAAAAAGTCCATCAGCGTGGACATTGTGATCTTCAATTGAGGCACACACTTTAGGGATACTTCCAGAAACTCAACGATAACTGATGCCAGCTCACTTTTTCTCCCAACAAAGAATGAAAGTTTTTTGGAGTTCTTCCACATTTGCTTTCTCCCAAGAGCAATTGCAATTGTTCTCTTTCCACACTTGTGCAAGAGTTTAACTGCAAGGCTGTGATTGCATGACAGAAAATGCAAGCAGAGCCCACAGTCAGTCATGTAATCCACCAGCAATAGTTTACCTTCATATCTGTTATCATGAACTTACTTAGAATTACTTCAAAACATTCAAACATAACTGTATTCTATTGCAGTGATAAAAATGACAAAATATACACGTGCTTTTAGGCCTAGATCTGCTCACTAAATCCATACCGCCTCAGAAAACTTAGGGTCAGAGAGCTGATAAAAATCAGAATCTACAACGGCAAAAGAGACATCCCCCTTGCCATGCCCTCCTCCCCTTCCGTCTTAAACACAGCTAGATGACATAAATAAACACTCAGTGAGAGGAAGAAGAGCAGCCCACTGTGCCCTGAACAGGACTCATTAAACCTAATGGGTCACGCTGCTCCAGCCAGGCTCCACTGACACCCTTAATAGAAGCCGGTCTGGTAAAGGGACCATGAAGACCATTAGGGCACTTCAAAGTTCACCCCACTGCATGAGTGCCCTGTCAGTGCAGCACTGAAGGGACAGATCCAATTCCTTCATTCACCTCTTTATTCTTCCGTTGGTCGACATGTCAATCAGGCCACTCCATAAACAAATGGATGCTTGAGCTGCTCATTTAGGTTCATAGTTGTAAATCAATGTTTGTATCAGTGTTCACCCAAAAATGTCTTATAGGTCATATTTAAAGCTAAAGCGCTGACAGACAGTGTTAAATGGTCTCTTTTGGTTTGAAAATAACATGCTGCACACACTGTAAATCACATGTTTACACTCAGTTTAATGAAGGAGCTTCTGCCCCCTGTTAGGCCCAAAGAAAAATGATGAGCTCAAACAAAGAAAGTCTTTTTCTATATGTAATAAAAAATACATTTGTCCATTAGTGACTGTCCATTGAAATGTCCCACAGGAGACATTACGGCCATAAACATCACATGGAGATATAATTTTTTTTATCGATTTGAATTTATTATAATCCTTACTGTAGTTCTCATTAGGATTTTAAGATACAAAATGCATAATGAGGTCAAGAGGGATGGGTCTGGTAGGTGCCAAAAGCAACTGGGGTTAGATGTCTTTCTAAGTTCTTGATGGTGTTGTGGTGGCAATCTACAAGACTGTTGCAATTTCTGGTTCAAAAATGAGAAAAAAGCCATTTAAGTCCCTCATTCAAAATTGACAAATGTATTTAAGCATTGACAGCTTGTGTGTGCGAGGATATTGTATAAGTAAAAACAATAACTGAAGATTTGCGATGCCTTTTGTCCAGAGCTCTGGCTCAACACCAGTACTTCTTATCACATATTTTATGTAAAGTTGTAAATAAATTGTTTCCACTTCAGAGGATGCTTGAGTTCTTCTAAAACAGCTTTCCAGAAAAAGAAATAGTGTTGACATATATAGCATTTAAACCTGGCACTACTGATTTCACAGATAAGCAATCCATCTCTGTGGTCCGTAACCACGGCAACAGCCTCATGACTTTTATGACTAATACTCCAGTTTATTAGGGTGTGGAAATCTCTAGCATGACTCTGACAGGTAGACTGTTGTAAGTGGGTTTAAACTGGAGTGGTTTATTTACAGACTTTACTGACTTTTTCAGTATGATTCATAAGCTCTGTTACATTATGGCATTGAAATGACAAACTGTTTATGTGTAGCTCCAAAAGTGTAAGACAACACAGTGATATTAGCAGCCTGCCTCTCTTCCCTCCCCAACTCCCTTCAAGTTTCTTATCAGCTTGTGTTTCTAACCCCCTCAACCTCTTTGCTCCAGAGTTTGTCTCACTTCTTGGCAATATGCTTCCAATTATGAATCTTGTGAATATGGAGGCACGAGGCAGTGAATCATCCCTCTGATTTATGGCACGCTCAAGTCAGCCTGTGTTCAGCACATTTGCACAAGAAGCCCTC
Organism: Perccottus glenii; assembly: GCA_024416835.2. Lineage (NCBI taxonomy): Eukaryota > Metazoa > Chordata > Actinopteri > Gobiiformes > Odontobutidae > Perccottus > Perccottus glenii. The sequence goes on from CM044563.2 coordinate 8,671,816, forward strand.
CTGCTACAGAGCTCAGAGGTCAAAAACACACAACACTTGACCCGAGTGGACTCAAGTGCGCTGTGTCACTCCAAACCTGTTTGATTAGCAGGAATGGCAGCTCATAATTCAAAGGCACAGAGGGAAAAAAATCTAGTGCAATGATCAGCATTAGATGATGAGAAGAAACTGTAGAGTGAAATGTGTGGAGAAAGTGTGAGCCCTCTAAAACAAAGAGATAACCAATGAGGAAATGAAGAAGACTCCACAAAGCCACGAACATTCGCTGTCAGCAAACCACCAAACATTACCCTACCCCCATGTAACCATAGAGCACTTTGTGGTCTTCTCACTTGGGATAGCTGGGGCCATTTATTTGTAGTCATCAGCTAAATGCAAGTCCTGTGGACAGAAAACACATGCTTCACAAGTGACTCACATTGGACAGTGGTGATGCTTGAGAAAGGAGACATCCCATGAGATTCATTTCCTGCACTTCTCCAGCTATTTCCTGCTTGAGGATGGGTCATGGGCACCATACTGCATGTCACAGTGGACGCCTGGTCAAGTCTAAGGCTAAGTTGACACCGCAGGAAAAAGTTAGGAAAATGTGACTACAGTACCTGTTCAGATGTACTATACGTATCAGATGCTATGTGAGCAATTCATGATTCAAGTGTTACTCACAGACAAAAGACTACTGAACAGTTTTAATAGTTTAAATAATATTTAGTTGCATTAAGTTAATAATTGAAATAACTTATGGCTTCTTTTTACAGAGACAGCAATAATAATAGTAAGCAATAGCAATAGTAGCAGATAGAAATAATGGGAAAGACACAAAGGAGATGACATGAAGCAAATAGCACATAGTCAAGATACACCATGTAGGCTTTCAAGTGAGCCACAAAGGCTTTAACATACATATCTCTATTTTTCAATGTCTAACACTAGCATAGCAGTCTGTCTTCAGAAACGTGAAAATGCTGGAATAAAGTGAGAGATAAATCACATAAATTCAGACTTAACTACAAATTAGATCTGATACAACATCGGATTTCCTGCGGTTTGGCCTGTCCACACTGACATAAACAATTCTAATCTGACAAAATCAAATTTGATCAGGCCCCTTTTGAGGTCAGTGTGAACGTAACCCCTGGTGCTGACAGATGACATAGTTGTTTTGGAATTTAATGGTTCTGTATCAGAACAACAGGAAGCGTAAACACCCAGTGTGTTCTTTATCACTCTGCACTCACAAACTTTGTCGTAGAAAACGTTTTGTAGTCTCGCATTTTCACGATTGGTTTTGCGGTCTCTTCGCAGCAGATGTGGTTTGTCTGGTTTGTGTTGAACGGTCTACAGGGGCCTTTCTGGGCCCTTGAGCTTCACCACCGGACCTAACACCTTTCACACTGAATAAACACGACACAAAGACAAAACCTGAGTTTTATGTTAGACGGTGGGTTTTTACATGCAGGAAAAAGAGTCTCTAATTCCCCTGGGAGTAGAACCACTTGTAAATCATCAAGCAATGAAAGTTTCCCCTGCAGACGGGCTAAAACAAACTGAACATGGAGCCTCTCAACTCTATCTCTCCTCATCCCGTGCTCACTGCTGCAGGAATTTTTATGAGGAAAGAAGAGATGTGAGACTGTACTGGAGCTGAGAGGTACAAACTACAGCATCCAGGCAAACACAAAAACTAATCTGAGGACGATTTGGGTTTTATAGAGTTGTAAAAGGGCGATATACAGCTTTGAACATTAAAAGAATCTAGCTTGTCAAAAAGACAGTGGAGCGATGAACAGAAAGCAGTTGAGCAATGGTTTATCACTCACTTTCTGTGATTTAACCTGGTAACTATGGTAACTGGGAATTATTCTCTTTCACACATGATTGAAAATTACAGGATTGAAGATCCTATCATTTAAATAGTTCTGACTCCGTTTGGACCCGCAGAAACAATAAATGAACCTAACTTAAAATGTTTTTCTTTTCATTTTATTTATGTATTAAAGACAAACAGTAGCTCATGACTTACTCAGATAAAGTAATGTTTGTTCTTAATAGGACCTTTGATCATTGTAGTGATGTCTTTGAATACAGATATTAAACAATAAAAGACCCTAAATTGAAAGTTTTTCTCACAGTAGTGTGGCTACAAACACAACAATGTCATTTAAGTGTTTGTAAATAAACCTTTTGGCACTGATGTGTTACAGTCCAAATAGGCTGTTACAGATCTGTTGTGGCACAATTACGATTTTCTCATTTCTGACATTTTCAAAAAGCTCTAAGTGATGCTATTACGTGCCCTCAAGATTTATATGACTAAGCCAAAACAGGTGACTCTTTGTTGTGGTATTCTTCCTAAACTAAACTTGTTTTATTGCATGTGAAACCAAACATTTGTCCCACAGCTGCATCTGTAAATGCCACATTGTGACCTGAGTGTGGCTGTTCTGCATTGACCACTGCAGTAGTTGTAGATGCAGACGGGATGATTGTGGAAAGCACTGACACTACTACTGGAACTCACCTTCCAAGTCAGAAGGTCAAGCACATAATGTCCCAAAATACCATAAAGGCAGATGTTTTAAAGGTCGGTTGTGTAGTTCTTTTTTGGAGACATTTGGAGGAGAAAGAACAGATTGCAGTCCCAGTCCTCCACGAGAACAGCTCTGGTGCCCTGCAGGGACACACTATTGTCAGTGAACAAACCCAGTGGGAGTAGGTCTGTGGATCATTTTACTTTCAGACAAAATGCAACAAAATCAGTATGTTCATAAATGTCTTAAACCTAACAAGGAACATGAATGCACTTCTCCAACAGTGCTCATTTTGTCTAAACAGGAGCTAAAAGGCCTGTCTATTTTTATTTTTATTTTTCAAGACATTTTTCAAATGCAAAGTGTTATTTTGTAATCATACAATATTGATAACATAGGTTTGACTGATGTTTTCCTTTTTTATTCTTCTATATACTGCAACATTTACACAATGCACTTTTGAAAAGCTGGATCTTGAATTGGCTTCAAACAGTGGAGTTTATAAAATTATAGTCCTTGTCACATATTGATTTAATCTCATATTTGTAAAAAAAAAAAACACTCTAAGACCAAAGACATAAATAAAACCAATCAAGTCCTGACATGTATATCAAACAGTCAGTCATCAAGGAATGCTACTGCCCCCATGTGATCAAATGTTGTAAAAGGCCAGTGTCATTTTACTCCATGACTAGTGCATAAAAAATAATGTACAATCCTGAGTATTTTCTCCAGTATTCACAATTAAAAATAACTACCATACTTCTAGCCTTTTAAATGTCACTTAAGGAACTCAAACCATTCATCATTCCTGTGTTTTTTATTATCAGCTCACCTCACAAATCATTTTATTATTTTGTCTCCTGAAAGGCGCCTATAGTTACAAAAAGTGTCCCATAAATACAATTTACTGTGGTCCTTACTAATTTTGGTTGTTACTGTGCTGTACTGTTTCTGATCGCCCCAGGGGCATACAGTACAGTAGCTGCCACAGTTCTCTTTCATTTGAACTGCCCATAATGAGCTGCTTTATGGTAATGAGGCTGCAAAACTAACAGTAGTCAGATGGTAGTTGCTTGCTTCACATCATCTTAACAAGTGTCCATATATTCAGGAAGTCAAAATGTGCGTCCTAATAAGGCTGTTAGGGAAAATTGTTGTCACATGTTTTCTCAAACCTCAGTCAAGTTTCGGCAGTGTTCAATCCATAAAGGTAACTAACAACCAGTTTTGCGGGCCACTTAAAACAATACACAATAATATATCTGCTGCAGTAAAAGACGCCTGCCTGTGCTTTTATTTAGGTCAGCTGTTAAAAGAGGCACTGAAACAATACTGTATGTTAAAGTAAAACTAAAAAAATGTGTATATTGTGTTTTTTTCCCTTTGTCAAATAGTTTATTATTTTCTGAACATATGGGAAATATGTAATTCATATATAACATTTCACAGCAAAGGTTAACGGTATGGTCCATGTATAGTAAAATTGTGTATATACTTTGGATCCAGTTTAGCAAAACAACCAGAAGCTGCTAAATAAAATGAAAAAAAAAATACTTTATTGTATTTATTAATTCTTTTAATAACACTAGATATAGAGCCTCCTAAGACAGAAAACAAATTACTTAAACATACTTAAATTTGCAAATGTGAGGAAGTTAAAGAACATAGGGCTCACTGATCATTTTTTCAAAGAGTACACTACTTTTAGACTGGAAATTGTAATACTGTTCAATACATTTCTTGCTTTAATTTAATATGAAATGTTTGAAATAATTACATTAGACTGCCTGGACAGAATCTCTGTCATCAGTTTATCTGTGTGTGGCTCTATTTGTGACTGCAGAGTGAACAGAGTCACACATTTCTGTCTCATTATGGAAAATGAATACTGTTTTAGCTATGCACATTAGCCATATTTACTGCTGTACTACTGCAGTGCTCTAGTTCTGTGAGGATCATTACCTATTCTCATTTTATGTTCAATATTTTGTGAGGCATCGCACACGAGAAAAAGAAATAATACAGTGATGCATTCAAGGTGTATTTTTTATTACCACAAAACACATAGTTAGCCATTTGTGAACCCTAACGCCATTCTGTTCCGGCTCATCAATACATGAAACAAAACATTTTTCTCAACCCTATATGCTGTATAGAAAAGTGAAAAGATGATAAATGATTTGATTATTAAAAGAGACAAAGCAATTTGTCCTAAGGCTGCATCAGAAATTCCATATCTGCAGCAGAAAATCCATATTTGTCATTTATGACAAATACATTGCATTGCCACAGACTTAATGACCAAATTTTTTTAATGTTTAGAGTCTTTGTTAAAACAAATGTTACGTACAGTATACTTTTTGTCATGCTAAGACTTATTAGAAATAAAACTTTTTATAAATAAGCTGGAAAGGCTTTAAGAAAACGCAAAGACAGCTGTTTTAAATGCCTTTTATGTCAACAACTTTTCATTAGTCTAGTACAAATGCGTACACATACATTTCACCACCTAAAACACAGAGCATAACCACTATTGCAATAAACGTCACCGTACAAATTGAAAAAGAGTCAGAGATCGGTCTCCAGGCTCGGGAGGAGACATACAGAGCCATGAGATCACATGCTCATTCATTAGCTCATCCACATTCAAAGAGAGCATCCAGTATTTACACAAAATTCACATTCAGTCCCACAGTCACACATATACACAGCTTTTATATAATACAGCATTTAAGAAGAGTGGCTGTAAAAAAGGCATGTTGAAGGGGGAGTGTTACAGTACATAGTATGAAAAAGGAAAAGGGGAACAGCCCAACAAGTGTACATAGAACACATTTTTACACAATTAAGCCAACTTTACTTAATATAAATATTCTTCATCCAAAAGTCAGTGCAGTGCCTTCTGCTCAGGTCCTTTCGCCTGGTCCACATGAAACCCAGTCTGCTATAGACCCGGTCCACTAATTACTCATTACACAATCTTTTTACATCAGTTTTATGTCTGATCACATCACTATGCTTTGGGTGTGTGTGTTATCTGTTTATGCCACCTAGTACCTCAAAAGTCCAGCTGTGAAGTACGAGAGTTGTTTTTTTATTTTATTTTGTATGCCAATACAAAAAAGAACGACAAATTTAGAAGTGTCCTCTTGTTTTGTTTGTAGTTAAACGCCTGAATTCCCTTTTGAAAAAAAAAAAAAAAAGTTCACAGATGGTGTAGCTCTACTGGATTCCCCTGAAGAGACACATTGCAAAGACCATAGCAAAAAGCTGCAAAAAGAAAAGAAAAGTAACATTTTAATGACACAAAATACTTCCAATGACACAAATACAACATTATGTATCCTTAACTATTGTCTTTATTTTTCAAATGTTCTATTGCAGCAACCAAAATCAAAACTACAGTGACCCACTCTTATATGCAGTACTGAATAGATTTATGGAATGTGGCTGCTGTATCAAGTCTCACCACTAGATGGAGAACTTGCCATATGTACTGCATAACCTTACATATAATACTTGAAGATTATGACAAAAATATTTCCTAAATACAGAATAAATAAAGGAAAAAAGCTGGATTATATATTTGTGACAGTGTTAAATGTATTTAAACTTCCTCATACCTCAATGGTCAGCACCACAATGGCCAGTGCTCCAGCCACATAGATGTACAGTTCAAAGTAGTCAACCACTGCAGAGTAACAGCCCTGTGGAAACAAAGAGGCAACCCGAATCAATATGCCATAAACGTGGAGAGTAACTGAGACAACTAAAGTAACATCGGAGCTTTAGTCGAGTGAGGTTGAGAAGAAAGGCCCGGCTGAATGAGTGGGAAGAAGGGCTCCCAGCCTCATTGCCTTTTATTGAGGACGCCTTGTGTGGATTGTTCTAGAGGTTCGGAAAACAACAGGTGGAAGCTCTTCCTATCAGCTTTCACTGTAATTATTATGATTCACTCCAGGCACCTCTTTATTCATATGCATGCAGAGCAGTAAAGGCCTGAAACATTATTTTCACATCATTTCACACTTTTTGCTCCACACCATAAATTGTTTTTACTGATTAGGTCTGATATTATTAGGCCTGAATTACTGTCTCCACCTGTACTGTGAAACTAAAAGTGTACAATTTTTACCCCAAACATGGTTGTAAATGTTATTATTTTTATTTTTTTCAGTTGACAGTGAAAAAAGACTTTAATTGAACTGAATTGTAATTGAACTGATTGTGAGCTGTGTTACCTTAACATGCTTCACCCATTCTATGGCTACATATTATTTTATATTCACACCTCACACAGACCTTCATGACACTCTGAACAAGGAGAAGCACTAATCAGCCATGGAGACGCACACCGGTCCCTGGATGTCACCCCTCAACTGTCTCCTGCTTTAATTAAGCCTAGACGTGCTTTGAAATGGAGACCGAAGAGATACAGAAAAAGTAGCGCGGTGCTGACTAGTTGGTTGTCAGAACTTACCTTATTATTGCGGAACATCATATTTCCCGATAAGCATTGCCCTTGGCTAATATAGGCCAGCTCTCCGGTCTGAATGGCACGCTGGCAGCAGGATTCTGGCACCACATGCTCTGGGTTGATGAGCCTGAACAGACTTTCCTTAAAATCCTCTGGGCTGTTCACCCCACAGCAGTCAAACTAAAGACAGGCAAGAATAGGAGGAGAATGAAGAGGCTATTATTACTGAGTGCTGCTTGTTTGTGCACTGGGCTGTGGTCCACTGGATGTGCATGTAGCAAGCCAGCATGAATATTGACCTAAATGGCTAGGATTTTATCTATAAAACATAGCCCTATGACACCAGGCTGGGTTTCCACACAGAGTTGGTAGGCCTTACCGTGGTCATGATGGCGTTCCATGTGGACGTGAAGACATCAGTGTTGTTATAGCCCTGATAATGCCTCTTCAGCTCCTTGGTGAAGTACTCTCTGGTTAGCTAAAGCAACAGCCAGACAGAGGTCAGGTTAGTGTTACCACAGGGAAAATATTTATTATTTCAACGTCACAGAACAGATTCACAGAGTACATCCCACCAGCTTTTAGGGTGTTGAAAAATATACTTTCTGTGACATTTTACATGCACAGCTCAATTGGACTATGCTTAATTACAACATGAGTGAGTTTACAGACACTAGAAAGGAATTAAACTTTGAGTCCACAGTGCTCCCCTCAGACTAATGCTGCAGTTATGTGGACTGTGTATTTAACAGCATTCAGCTTTTGGTAAAAAGAGGAAAGAATATCTTAAACCTAACTTTGTATGTAGTGTTTAATGCTAATAAACCTAATCATCAATGTTTTGTATGAATAGCAACACTTAACACTAAAACTTTCCATGTTGATAGCACACAAACACAACAGAGTCAGAAAAACACATTCATAACTTTGGAACTGGGCCCTCCAATGAGCACATAAATGCATCTTAAGCTACCACTTATTTCTTTTAAAACTTTTCACATGAGATACCAAAACAAAGGCTAAACAAGTTTTGCTAGCAACAGAGTAACATAAATAAGTGTATTTGTCAGTCAGTCTTTGTGTTTCTTTCTCACATGTTATGCTGAGCCTATTACTGTCAATGACTTTTCTACAGAGTGCATATTGCTTAGTTTGTACGTTCCGTAATTGTTGTCCCAGAAGTCTGTGTTCATCTGTGAATGCATCTTAAAACAAGTCTGATTGGGACAAAGTGAATAAAAGAAACTTACATGCTCCCGGAAAATAAAGGCCAAAATTGCAGCTGCCAGCTCTGCTAAGAAGATGAGGAGGATGAGCATAAAAAACTGTAATAGGAAACAACAAACATGTCAAATAGTGAGTGTAGACCCGGGCGGATTGGTGTCAGATAAAGTGCCTGTTAGTCACTAAAAATCACATTCTGGCTGTACCCTCTTCACTCAGCATTAACTATGCATGAGACTTGAGGCCTGAAAGCAAAAAGGATGGTATTTTGCTCTTTGGCTCTTGGTTTAAAACACATCAGTTCAAACACTGACAGAAAGAGTAATCATGACATGTGTACACAGACAAGATCAGTAAAAGTGGTGCATTTTCATGTGTCATTCAACTCACAAAGAGCAGCAGACACTTGTTTTCTCGAATGGCTCCACAGCAGCCTAAGAAGCCCAGGAGGAAGAGCATGCCTCCCATGCCCAAGATGATGTAGACACCGGTGAACAGTAGTGGGTTAGCTGCTACAATTTCCCTGAACCCCGTGGGGTCCACCAGCACCCACACTCCCACTCCCAGCAGGAAGGAGCCTCCGAGCTGATGGGAAGAGAGAAGACGCTGGTTAGACAAAACAGAAATGTGCGTTTTGAAAAATTAATGAGAAATCTGAGGATTATTCAGTATCCCCAGTGGCAGGAAAAAAAAAAAAAACATTCAAGATGTCATATAATGGAAAATAATATGGTGTTTCTTTTCATTCAGCTAATGCAAATGGGAGAGTTGAAAAGAAGATAAAAGGAGTAGATATCTACAGAGCCATAATGTCTTAGTGGGGGTAGGAGCAGAAAGACCCTGTTTCCACTAACCCCCAACCTGCCACAGAAATCCACACCTCTGCAGACTCATTTCTGTGCTATCCCGCCTTTCAATAAAGCCCTACGTGCAGGTGCTCTGGAGTGACTCATGTGATTAAGAAAAGAAAGTATTGGGGTTGGGGAAAGAGATTTGAGCTGTCTTCCTGTCACGGGCCGAGACCTGAGATTCCACAAATGAGCACCACTGAGGCAAAGATAGCAGTATGTGGAGAAAAGGTAGTCATTTTGAAAGCTCATTGGGCTTGAAATATCCTGTTGTGTTACACTTCTGTGAAATTGGCGTAGATAAACAGAGGGGTGTGAGAAACAGTGGTTGTTATTAAGTGATGCTTACAGCCTAGTTCATTCATTGCTCTGTTGGTTGCATTATTACTCTAGCCTCAAACAACCCAGACTTGGTAGAATCCCAAATGGTTTGGTTGCGCTTAATAAAGCAGGAAAAGACAAACCTCCTTACCCAACCATCCCCCATTCACAGGCTGAGAAAAACAGGATTACTCTTAAATGTCTGATCAGGACTGATAAACTCAGGTGCCAGTCACAAACCATGTGGCCTCAGATGTGTGTCAGCACACTAAAATCTAATCAAAGGTGAATTTGATAGAATCAAGATTCAAGATTGCCTCCATCTAATGAAATGCAAATGTGGCTCCATTAGTCTGACGGGCAGGGGGTGGCCACAAGCTCATCTTAAATCATTAGATTGACACTAACTTCACAGAGGGCCAGAAAAATACTTACAAAGATGAGGAAATTGAAGACAAACATGAGGTATTTGATGCAGCTGAGACAATCCCCCTCCATGGTGGTCCCTCGCGCGGAAGCCTCTCCCTGCCCCTAAGGAAACACACACAAACACAAACCATGCCACTTGATGAATTCTGCCAAATACTCACAGTATTCCCATTCTCTCACCCTGCCAAGAGAATAACACATTGCAAAAACCTGCTCACATTCTTAATGAATTCTGCCAGTCAAGTACAAAACCCCCACACACAGGACTGTCAGTTCATTTGGTCCAATTTCAACTGAAAATCCTTGCATTATCCCACCGGACACACTGTGGCAGCCTCAGCAATCCCTAAGTAACTACAAGTTTGGCCTACATAGTGTCAGCCTACCTGCCACGTCTCTTCTCACCACACAGGGGCAGCTTGTGTAATTTTAAAATGCACTTCCACTGTCAGATGGCTTGATTTCCCTTTCACCACTGGCTCCAAGGTTGGACAGATGGGGTCTCTGGCTTCAGCTTTTTTCAGGGCATTTTAAGGATATGAGTCCTGGGTCTCCTTACGCATTAACCACAGCCGTATGGCCTTCTCCTTAATGTAATGAGAAGCAAGGGCCCTTTGCTCTCATAAGCCAGCCTTCTATTTGACACAAACACACTTTACTTGATGAGGGTCCATCCTGGAGGAACTGTAGCCTAATGAAGAATGCCTCTCTTGCATTAGGAGCCAACATGGTGTCTCTCTATCAATGGCCCTATACAGAAAACGGTAATACCTGATGTGCCAAATGGCTTTCAGTGAAGCGTTCATTTAACCCACCAAGATACAAATGAACAAGATCTCCCCTAAGGGCAAGCTGTCTTAAAAATCATCTCTACATATTCTGCAAAAACGTAAGTGGAAGAAATCTGTGGTGCAGCTATAATTACAGTCTCTGAAAGGGAAGAAAATTAATTATTTGTCATAAATGAACCAGTACTCTTTGCTTTTGTAGTTGTGATTATTAATTTACACTTCTATAAAGATAGCTAAGATTGGGACTGAGTAACAAGCAGATTAAAAAGCTATTTCTCTGAGGAATAGTAAATACATTTACATAATATTGCAACTACACACCTCTGAAATGAAAAAATAAATAAAAATAAAAATGTTTAAATGCTTTCCGTTCAGTCTTTTGTCTGCACTTTGCAGCACGTCTGTCAGATGTAATCTCATAATCTTCAGCCAGTCTTTACTCTGACTGGTGTGCTGTCAGCTCTATCCTCTGGGTGATCTCTCAGCGTCTCCGAGCCACTGGTGAAGCCTGGGTTATGATCGACGCAGCCTTTGATTTCTGTCTGTCTTTGAAGGAGCTGTGCTGCCTCTCAATGCGATTCAGCCTCACCTCTCTCACCCCAACTTCCACTTTATTGACTTAGGAATTGACGTTTTCAGGTGAAATACCCTTAACCTTTGCAAAGCACTATCTCAAAAGCACCGCTCTGCCGACTGCTGCAGTTACTTACACAAGAGAATAACATTTTCCAGCCAAAGCTGTAACTAAGCCATTTTTTTTGCTCATTTCTTTTAGTTTTCATTGTATTCCTAATTTCATTGTGCTTTAAATCCTGCAGAAAGTTTTTTCCTCTTTATGTAAGTTGCTGTGACAGTACAATTGAACACAAGTAAGAATGTGATGGCAGCCTTTGTCTTGCTGTGGGAGCGAGTTAACATAAAATGAGAACATTTCTTCCCCTCAGAAGGCAGAGGGCTTATTATTTTTCCCTCTCCTCTCAGTCCTCTTTGGAAAATTGATTTAAAGCCACAGTTAAACAACTCCTCTAAATCATAATGAGATGCTAAAGTATTGATCACACTCCGAGTGCCTTGTTGGCCGAGATGGGTTTTAATTAACCCTTCCCTTTATAAAGCCCCACTGAAAGCCCTAATGAGGACACAGCAGGTCTTAATTGAGATTTGCATATATTACAGTCACAGAAACAGCACAACCATTATCCCTCCTGTGTCCCTTTGTCAGGTTTTGCCAAGGACCGGAGTGAAGAAGCTAGAAAAACAAAAATAAAATAAATACAACTCACATCCCATTCTCCCCGGGCAGTGGGCCAAGTGTTGACCTATTTGTTTAAAGACATTAAACATTATTTTAAAAAAGCATACACATTCAACAACTATGTGATAACCAATTTCTTATTTTCTAGTCTGGCCCTTCATCAGCTGGAGATTGACACTGCTGCTCTAAACAAAATATTTAAGCTTCAATCTCAGTTTACTTTCATCTCTGGGTCAACAAAACTGTCTGATCTTCAGCCAATTTTTTTTAAACTTTGCATTGGAGGCCTGAAAATTAAATGGGCTCTATGGTCTTAGAAAGGCTCCAAATAAGAAGCCCATGGTCCACAGCAACACAGTATAAATCAAACTGCCACTGAGACCCCAGAGAAAGTGCAGAGTAAACAAACTGGTCTTTCCCAAGCCTCCCATGGGATCGCAGGTCCTCATCGATCACAACCCAACCGTACACATCAGACCTCTAATGTTGCACTGAATATTCTGCACACTATGTTAGCTCCGTTCACATCCCTCATCCCTCAAGCTGCATCTGCACATTTTGTTGAAAAAATACCAAGTAGATTAAAGGCAGGTCCTCCTCAGGTGCACTGTGTGAGCACCAGGGGGTGTGGCACTAGCCATGGGGTTGGTACACACCAAAAAAACAAAAAAAAAGACATTAAACAAGACACACTGTACACAAGAGCTGCATGTGTTTGAAAAAAAAAAAAACTGACATTGCATTTTTTGTTTTGCAGGATAAATTATGTTCACAGGAAGTTTTACCATAATGCTTCGGTAGCTCAATTTGAAGTAAATATGAGTAATTTCTAACAATCCTGCAGGCTCTGTCTAAAGCTTTAAGAAACCCCTTTGCTGGTAACAATATCTTCCAATGTGTGTTTTTTTTATTTTTTATCTAAATGCTATTTTTTTCTTAAAGTACTGTGCAGTCATCCTGACATTATTGAATAATAAATCCATACTCAAATATATAACTGCTATTTTTGGGAAGAACATATCTGCATATTTTTTACAAAGTCTGATTTGTCAGCTAATATAAACAATGTGACATGTTGACATTGTTTGCTTAGCTACAGCCATATTCACATTGCACTAACAATCTTGAAATGATATATTGTGCAGCCCTACTCAGCTCCTATTTTTACACTGTGCTTACGAGTAGGTGTGTACGTTCTCAATGTGACAATGGCAGTATTTTCACTGAGATATCCAGTAAATGTCTTGTTTAGATACTGACATCATAAGAAGCCTCATGACAGCAAGATCCCCTTGTTTACTCCTGGAAAACACCAACGCACAGCCAGTCTGGGCAGCATGGTTGAATTTGATATTTGCAGTATCGACACAATGCAGAGCTCTGTAATGAGTTCAAACCCATCTGACCTACATTCTTCTCTGAATTATGAATTCCAAAACACTGCTACATGCTTTGCTTAAATGCTTTAGTTAGAAAAGCAGATACATGATCCACCAAGGTGGTTATGTCAACTCTATACTAAAATGAAACAGGAGAGGCAAAGCCACATTGTAAGTGTTCTACACATACACACATCTCACCCCTTGAAGGTTGAGGTTCTCCTTGAAGATGACACTTTAGGCATGATTAATGAAGTGAGCACATATTCCCTTGCTCACTAGCCACCGGCACAACAAGGACACTGTGTCTCCTCCTCCAACCCCCAAATCACCAGCCATACACTACAGCGTCAGCCCGAATAACAGATATTCATTAACAATGTAGACAATATATAAGCTGCAACTTGACCCCTTTTAAATGTCATTGGCCCTCTAAATGATCACCTGTAATTGAACCCTAGGGGAGCTCAAATTGGACCTGTGGCATCCTAGTACAGCTGGGGCAGGTGTATATTTCCATTAACTGTCCGCCACTCTAAAAGTCCCTCTGGAGCATGCTAATATCCTCTGACAATGACACTACAGGCCGCATCACCCTTTATCTCAATTAAAATCACATTTTACTATGGCTCTATTTCCTCAATCAGCCATAGCAAGTAAACACCCCAAAATCCCAAATGGCGGCATGTTCCTCTGGCAGAGAGCGGGCCTCTCTTGAGGCATACTATGTCCCTTAATGAACCTCCAATTAGGACAGAATGAGCCCTGGGCTGTGCTGTTCACACTGAGGAGCTTTGAAGTGAGCTGAATGCTAAGCAGCTATACCACTGTATGCTTCTTTAGAGGGCATACAGCTTACAGACAAAAGGATACAACCAAAGTATATAAAGTGTACAAAAGTAGTTTAAAGGCATGCCAGCACACAGTGTGTGTGGGTGTAGCTCACACTGTGAGTAAAGCTTATTCTGGTTTGCATTTTCTGCACACCACTTCTATGGCTGATTCATAGCAGAGGTCCTAATGCTGGTTAAACGCACAGGTAGACACTAAATATTCTACCCGCAGGCAATGTTAGCTTAATGAGGTTTCACAGCACACTTACAGGCGTAGTGTAGTATAGGATATCATCTTTTTATATTGTGGCCTTTGCATATACCACAAAAAGTGGTCAGTCTCTGATAAATTCTCTTTGCCTTGCAAGGCTATTTATCATTTGAGCCTATTGTTATGATTTGTGCAGAGAATCTAAACCCGTTCTTATCTAGGCCTGCAAGGGCCTCTGTCTTTTGACCCATTCAGTTTGAAAATGAGATTGTGTGAATCCCCCAGGGCATAAGTCCTCTGACCAGGCAGCTGACACACTCCTGAACAACAGGCTGATTAACAAGAGACAACTCCCAGAATGAACAAATGCACAGTCAGAGACACACTGGCCATGTGTTGTCAGCAGCACTGCAGGCCACATTCTTGACATCCCAACTGGGCATGCTTCCAGCTGCTAGTCCTGGGCTAACAGTTGCTCATAGCCCTACAGTGAAATCGATTCTCCAGCTCCTTAGATAAGGAGCAGGGAGGGGAGGGCACCTATAGCTGCTTGGTTAACTCAAGAACTGGATGTGTGATTGAGATGAGTAGATTTTGGCTTCTAGTGTGTATATGTGTGATCCTCACTTCCTCAAAGCACAGGTTTTCACTTAATTGTGTCGGCACCTCTATCTGGCTGAGTGAAGATACAAATGGGCTGCACAGGGCTGGATCAATACCAAGCCTAGGCACACACTCACTGATGCATTGATCCCCTGGAGCTCCAGATCTGACTCTGCTGGATCACAGGTTGTCTGGCAGTGAGGGCATGCGGCAGAAAAACACAATGAACACATAAACACTTGTCCACAGGCGCCTGTTTGGACTCAGCCAGGGCTTTCCCACGGGGAGATTTGGACGATGACACATTGCTCTTGGGGTTTTCCGCAAAATGAGAAATAATTTAATTTAACAATTCCTTTCTAAAGCATTACTTTTCAACAGAAAGTGGCGTTTCAGTACAATAATATCTTTATTGGAGATTTCTTGAGAATTTATTTAAAAATAAAATTCAACCTTGTCTCAGTGGGATCCTGAAGCAAGAGAAGATTAGATTAGATGTGGCTAAAGTTGACATTTTTAAAGTGAGCTTGTGTCAGGGTGTCTACCTATTGAATGCACAGCTTTCTATCCCAGATGGCTTCAGCACTAGACAATAGGAGATTGAACGAAATACAATACTCCAAGCCTTGGGGGCATAAAGGACACCCTGATGTGTAAACATACAAGGGGCAAAGGTTTAACTTGTGCACAAAGAATTAAGCATTTGACTAAAGGTTCAATTGTTTTTTTGGTACATTACACTAAGACAAAAAGCACTTTTTAATTCTTGGGGGTGCACAGAATTTAATAAACCTGTAGGTGGTTATTTTTGTCACTTCTTGGAATTTTTCCAGCTACCCAAATAAGGAAAGTGGTCGCCAAGGTAACCCGGACATAGTGTGAGGGCGGCCTTTGTCTCAGAGCAGTTTGGCATCTCCACTTAGCACTGGTTCCTGTCTGAAAACAAAAGAAAGCAGAGCCGAGTACTTTGGAGGACAGTGTGGCCCAGCATTTGTTTAATGAGAGATCACTCACACCCTTTTGCAAGGCCATATGTTAATTTGAATACAGCTAGTCCCCTGGTGTAGACTGCCCTCAGGCTGTTTTATCTCTTATTGAGGCACTGTGTAGCATGTTCACATCTGAAGCACAGTTAAAGTTCAGCTGATGAAAAGAAAAACAGTTAAAAGGAACAGTATAACCTAGTTTGTGTTAACAAGCTGAGATTTTGCCTGAAATGCAAAGATCAAAACAAAGCCTAGAGGAAAATGCACGAGTGTTTGTGTTTTTGTGGCAGCGCCAGATAAAAGACCACATGTATTGAAGACTTTTCTGTGAATAACATGTTAAAGGAAATAAACCATAAATAACATCATGTGTTTTGTATTTGTGTTAAGATGTTTGAAAGTGTCTCTCATTCATGTTTCTAATCAGTTCATTTGCATCCACACATTTGTCAACATGGCTAACCATCTGAAACCATAGACATATTAATACTGAAGGACAGATATAGCCCTTATCATTTTTTACATTTTAGCTAGCCTCATATTAAAGGAAATGGAGCTTACTGGTTGAACTGCAACTGTGCAGCTGGGGGCAATCAAGATAAATATGTCTTATGCTGGGTCTATTAACAAAATACAGTCTGTGTCGGGAACAGGTTAAGTAGCATGGTCACTGATATTAGATAACTCCAATATAGATGATATTACTGTACAGCATATGTGGCTTATTACAGTCATTTATGTTTGACTACACACCTACTCTAACTTGATGAGGCTGTACTTTTGACAAACAAGGACAAAACCTTTTCCCAATAAAATCAATATCTCAGATAGTTTTAACTATTAGTCTGGTTAAAGTAATTTACCACCTGCATTTGAGGCACATATGTTTGTCTGGTTGGCTTCTTTTATGTTGGTGTGCTATAACTGATTACAGATGAAGTGTCTGGGTCTAAACTGCCCTTTAACCTCCCAATCCATACGTGTCTGCTGTGTGGCTGTGACTGGAATACTAATGTTATGAATGCCAATGCA
Source organism: Perccottus glenii (assembly GCA_024416835.2). Classification (NCBI taxonomy): domain Eukaryota; kingdom Metazoa; phylum Chordata; class Actinopteri; order Gobiiformes; family Odontobutidae; genus Perccottus; species Perccottus glenii. Next base: position 8,688,739 of record CM044563.2, read on the forward strand.
AATCAGAGGTTAACAAAGACTGGTGCCGCCCCACTGCGATGGTTAGGGACAAAAGCACTTGTCTGCCTGTGCACAGGACCAGCTTCACACACTGGCTCTCCACATCTCTGTGCCTCCTGTTGACAGTAACAATGTAGTCAGCATCTTACTGAAAGGAGTCTGTCAACAAGCACTTTCTGCTGTTTCTCTTGCTGAATTAACAGGAAGCTGCTGGAGTGGAATCAATGCAAGACTTCATGGAAATTGCTTTATGTTTTGCTAGAACATTTTTCAATACCACATGCAATTGTATTGTGGATAGCAGAAATATATGTATCTTACCATGTGTATCTGTGAGTTCCACGTCTTTGTTCAGGTATAGCTGACGACTCCTCTGGACTTGTGTTGCTCTCCTGTTTTCATGGGCTATAAGACACAAGCAGAGAGGGAGAAAACCGGGGTCAGGAGCGAGTTAATGGGATGAATGAACAGCGAGAGGCCACAGAGAAGAAAGGAAAGTGGCACATTTGTCTTGCTGTGTGTAATTCATTTAAGCAGAATACAACTGGAGCTTGGGAAACAGAGAAAGTAAAATTCTAGGACACTTAAAATGACCGACTTTGCATTTATTATGCATGAAGACCTCGCTTCCAACAGCGAGCTAATCTAGGGCTGCAACTGTGTTTTATCCATATGAATATTTCACTTCACAGCTCAGGGGCAAAATTAAAAAACGTGCAACCTTTAGAAGAGGTGGTCTTGTAGCAGGTAGCGTTTGAATACGTGTCTCGTGGAATTTAAATGTGTGTCGTCTCACTTGGTTATTAACCTTTATTAGAAGAGGCAACAATCAGAGCGTTTTGTACAGCTCCTGACGTGACCTTGACAAGAATCTGAATTTAATACATTATTCAATAAAAATAGCACCACCTTCCTTTCTGTCTACACATTACTGACTTCAACTGTCAATGCACAATACTTCTTAAATCAAGTCACTAATGAGCATAAACTTTTCTCCTCGTTTTCTAAACTGCATTTGCCACACGTGTCCCAGTTAAAAATAACGATGAACCAATTAAACCGACGGTAGTGCAGTGTCGAGGTGCAAAAATAGTCGACAGCACCATGGTTTTGACTGACAACACTTTGGAACAAGATTCAAAGCACTGGCACTGACAACTGCAGCTTCAAATGTGGCGAGACAGCATGCAGCTCTTGCAACATTAGATGGTGAAATCCAGACAGGCTACTCTCATTTTGACAGGGTCTGGAGATGGAGAATATCCCTGGAGTATTCTGGCAGATAGAGGCAGCCTCATCATCCCGCAGACACACCATATTGCCGACAGACATCCGAATCACCAGGACACTGAGTCCGACTGACAGTGGCAGGAGCAACCCCCCCCCCATGCACGCAGGAACAGACTGATTAAATCTAGGAAACCCAATCAAAACTGGACCGAGAAGAGGACAGATCTGAGAAGTGGTAGCCTTATCTGGGAGGCTTTAACTCACAAACAACAAAGCACAAGAGGAATCAATAATGTGTCCCCAGTAGGAGTGGGAATCCGCAGGACTGCTTTAATAAAAGGATTTGAGAAATATTCAACCTGAACTTTCCATTAGGCCCTGACAATGAGCCAAAAAACAACACCAATAATACAATCAATCTTAACAACAATATAATCAACATTACAGATTATTTTAAGGGTGAATTAAAGTACTCACAGCTATATCATAAATGTTTTCCCTCCATTATTTTAAAGGATACATGCACTCTTCTATTAGAATAATGTTTACTGTAGCATTGTATAAACATTTTCAGTGGTAAAAGAGTCATTATAACTTTTAATAAACTTGTATTTAAGACAAATAGTAACATATTAAAATGGGACATTGATTTGAGGTCACATAATCCAAGTAGCTATACTCATTTTGTCTCATGTATACAGTCTATTGATTGAATTAGATACTGAAGCTTGTTGCAGAGTACTCTCTCCCAAACCACTGTTTAGCGCTATTAGCTGGCAGAGAGCAACGTGTGAGGGTCTGCATTATTTTTTGGTTTCCATAGAAACCTTTTTTGCCAAAAGGAAAGTGGAGCACCAATTGGACCGCAAAGCCTCGTTGAATTGGTTATGGGGGTGAGAAGAGAGATCAGCGCAGAAGGCTGAGAAAGCACAACAATTGGACAAACTCTCGAGGGAGAGCAGAAAGGCCAGGCCACTGAGGGTCCGACAAAGAGGGAACAACTCGTCGCTTGAAAAGGTTTCATCTACATCTGCTCAATGGCTTCCCTTTTAAATAAATCTCTCACCAACCAGTCATTGACATTTAAACTCACGAGCATTGTGGGCAATTTAAACATCAAGGCAGCCTCAAATCGATTAGACCCTGCTGATATTTCAAGCTCTGACAATATTATTGCATCACCAACATCTATCTGTTGTACGAGACAGGATCATGTTATAAAATACAAACGTCCACATACAGTGGTTTATTGCATGCACTTTGATTTACAAAACAAATGGCCTCTGAAGTGTATAAGCAATACAAGCAGGAGGAATAGGCAGTGAGTTTTCTTCAAAGTGCTTCTTAGATCATCACAGAGTATCTAAACTGTCTCGTCTCCGCTCCACTGCCCTTGAACCTGTCTATTAGCACTTACCTTTGATTTAATTTTTTCAGTTTGTCAATTTCCAAACACAAGAAAGAGCACATAATGAATACCTTTGAAGAGACAGAGTCTGAGAGAGTGAGGATGCAATATCTATACATCAATATGTCTCACCTTTTTTTCCTTTTGCATTACAGTGTGAACAAGGTTTCCCTTTTGCATTTAAATGAAGATACTTGACTTATTCCCCTAACCAACAGATATCTGTATTATAAACTCGCCTCAACATCCATCACCTGTCACTTTCTGCAGCTGGGGATAAGTGAAGGCAAGATTTTACACAGATTTTACATTTGTTTTTGTAAAAGGCAGACAACAGGATTTTAATTTGTTTAAAAAGGTTCTCTCTAATCATCTGACAACTGAAAACCCAAACAAATGAAACCACTGGTTGGATGCTGTTTATAAGAACAGATGTTTTAAAGCCTGCAGCAGCTCCCATTTGTAAAATAGTAGCAGACTTTGATGTCAAAGGTCAGAAAACAGCAGAGTTGTATCATCAACACTTCCTCTGGAGACAGGCAACGGACTCCGAAAACAAGAGGAAGTGACAATTCTTCCATCTGCACCTTCCCAGTTGGGCGTGACCTCAATTTCTCACCCATTTTTCAGAACAAGCTTTTGAACTTAAAATGCAAGTCCGACATAATGACCTATGGGTCCTTCTATCATAACTTAAAACTACTTTCAACTTTCCCCAAGTGATTTTGAGCCAACTTTTGAGTTCATACACATCCTGCTCTAATACTGTAGCCAAAAACGAAAGAGGGCAACTGACAGTGGTCATACATCTTCTGAGCGTTTGCTTTAATGAGAGCAGTGCTGAGACAGAATTATCTCCTTACCCCATGTGGAGTTATCGATCTAATAGTGTGAGTCAACCACCAGAGATAAAGATAAACCGCCCGAGTACAGCCACAATCCGCAGTCCGGTCACAGGGCATCACACATCTAATCATTCACATTCTCTTATGGCCACAGCAAACCCATTGCTTTCTTTGTTCTTAGCTGTACAATAGGAGCTTTGGGGTTTGTGCACTGAGCAAGAGTCTATCTACTGATTATTCCAGCTAAAAGATACAGATTGAACTCATTACGCAGAGCTCTGTTTTCTCAGCGTTAATCGTTTTGGGCTAAATGAGAACCTGATAGGAATGCATGCTGTTGAAAATGGGCTTATTTTGATGCAAATGAAAGATGACACACTGTCCAGCTCTTTGGTGAGTTAAACATTTTCCAGGCCTGGTTGTTAGCAAAGAACTCAATCAAAAAACTGTGAAAACTTGCTTCTGACGTGACAAAATGTCTCTAGAGTAATAAATGACAGAGAACAGACGCTCAGCCACTAGTTACTTTCTTAAACTAACACAATATGTTAGCTAAATGCTTGATACGCCGTAACTCTTTCACTCTACTTCCCAGGCCCCCGAGGCATCCCAGAAGATCCAGGGGCCCATGGAGGCATCACAACAGCTCTTTGAAGTTCAACGATTAAAGAGGAAAGACCTGTCGAATTGAGATGACGAGGCTAAGGTTGGAAGAGGGGGAGGATCGGCACGGGGGACAGGAAAGGCTGCGAATGTTGAGAGCTGTGGGCCCACGGGACACAATTAGGAGCAAGGATTTTTAGCGAGGGTTACAACAACACAGAAAGGATACCAGCTTTCCAAAACCAAGGTAAGAGTTCATTATAGCGTGCACTGAGGGGACTGGTAAACTCTTCACAGTTTGTTTAGAGATCCACACTCCAACTCAAGCCCACAAGCTCACCAACAGATAACTGTTTTCATCTCGATCGAATCTTGTAAAGCTCCTGAATCCCACTTCTTAAAGTTAGCACAGCCTTCATGAAGATACAGGCTCCTTATACAAAAAGGAAGTTCACATAGAGTCGCCCCTCTAGTAGGATGAAAAACTGACAAGTGCATGGTTACTGGACAAATGATTACTAGAACATCTGAATAACAAATTAAATTTAGCTAAAAGAAGATGAAATGTATTTAATAGCAAAACAATCAATGCATGTTGATTAAACGGTGGGCATTGCATCTTGTGCCAGAGTTAGGTGTCTTGTGTTGCAGTTTGAGATAGTGTAGAAATTGTTGGATACTGCTATCCTTTAAGTTGTAAGTCCAACCACTTAAACATGTGTTAAGATGGACACATCTGGTAGCCATTTGTTGGTCCTCATTTACAAATACCGCAGAGCAGGTTTGGTATATGCATTAAAATTCTGATAAACAGAGGGGACTACCAGAGAGAGCTATAGTTTATAGTGTAAAATGTGGAGTTATCTGCTGGGAGTATGCCCTACCTTTACACTCTGCACTTAACCACATCAAGTTAAATCTGTTTTAGCAGAAGAAAATCTTTTTTAGCTTTCTTCACTACATGCACAACAAACTATCTAAACAGATATTGCTGTAGTATATCATACAGCAAAGCAAATGTAACAACCTTAAGAAAACAATATTAAAAATAAACTGCAATATAATATTTCTGAAAAGAACATTGGACCACTGCCCGCAGTTACAACATCACATCAGAAAAACCTAAGTCCCAGTCGGACTGGTTTCCATTGGGGATGGTTCTCCCTGAAAGTCTGACTGAAAACCTTTAGATATACCTCGTGCTTCTCTGATGTGTATCCAAATATGTATTCTGCTATTTATATGTTGCTACATGGCAGATGTATCCACACAACAGGGAGACATTATAAAGCAACAACACTACTAACAACAAAACAAACTAAAACATATCAACCAACACACAAAACACATTACTAAGTTCCATTTTAATATTTGAAAACATTGGATGAAGTTTAAAACACTGGATCTCACTTTTAATTGACCGACAAATCAACAAAATACACTTCTTAAAAATACAAAAACTGCAACACTACTGTTGTAAGTAACAAAGCAAAGGTTACATTAGCCATAACACTGCAAATTTTAAAAAAGCTGCATAGAAAATCAATATGCAACAGAACATTCCTCTGCAGAGAAAGTGTGTTTGTGGGTTTTGCAGGGGGGCTACACAGGCTATACAGGAGCAGCAGGGCAGGTGCCCCACTGGGTTACGAGAGCCAGAAGCTTTGCATGTGGATCATTTCCTCAGCCTAGAGGGGCTCCACAATGGCACATTACCATAAAGCAGCACATGTGCCAGAGAAACACAAATCCTTCCCAATCCTTGTTGTGTGCATGCGGCGGCTGCAGTGATCGCAGGTAACAAGCTGTGACAAACTCATAACATCACAGAGAGAGCAATGAAATGACCCATGCTTTTTGTCTTTCACACTGTCAAATACGCTCATAGTAATGGCCAAAAGCCTTTCTGCATCAAGGGCAAGAAAGGGGTTTTATTGCCTGTCCTCTTGAGCAGAACCGAGCAAGACTGATGGCAGGAGGATTACCGGCTCAGGACATGATGAAACCTGGATAAAGTACCTCTGAACCATGTCGTTAAAAGTTGTGCCCATTCACAAAAACCTGAAGTTGCACTGATTTCCACTCTGAGCCCAATATTCCCTAAAGACAAGAACTGAAAGATCTTCTTTGACAAAAAGCCCTTAACAAAGTCCCAGGAGGAAGCCAAGAGGGACTGAAATGTGGAAAATGGAGGTTGGATATTTTCCATGGTACAGTCTCGTGAAAATTCAGAAGTTATTTAAGATTGCGGCAAGATGTCAAAAGAAATCATGCTTGGCTCAATACAAAAAGCACTCAGAGAAATGAGATTTAATCTGCTGAGTTTAGGTTGTATTACTCTTGTGTAAACAGTCGGTACCAGCTGTGAGAAAGTTGGATTTAACTAGCCCTGCTGATTGGAAAAACAATGCATAAAACATCAAACATAAGCAATGAAAGAAACACAGATATTATAAGGGAAAAATAAAATTTTCACAAGGCAGTGATATGGAGGTTCTGGGAACCAGGGGGGTGAAGGTTAACTGGCCACACTGAAACACTTTTTCTATGAGAATACTCTGCCTCTGGGCTCAAGCTGTGGGAAAGGGAGTTTATGCAATTACATCACATTGATTTATGGGAGAAGGAGGAAGGATGGGGAGAGGATGGAAACTAGAGACGTTTGGAGGCGATCCAACAATAGGTCCCTGAAGAAACACAAGTCAATAGTTTTACACCACAAATAATGATGGATTTGAGGCTATTGTGTGTGGATGATCAGGGTTGAAGTTAACAGCGAGGTCACCTACGACTTAAATTTATGAACAGACAAAGCTATAAGAGCAGCCTTAATTGTAATGCAGAGGCAGTGAACCTGCTCATGAGGCAAATGCAGATTGGGAGTTGTGAATAGTAATACGGCTGCTGAGCTTAGACTTTGAATTCTCTTGCCTCTAGAGGACTCAATGACGACTGAGTTGCTCGAGCAGATGCGGCTGATGCCGTCTTGAGTATTAATTGAGGGTAGTGATGAAACCGTGAGTAATGCACCCAAGCGCTCACAGCAGCATTAGCAGAGTAGCATTTCATCTCAGGACGCCCACCGCCGAAGACAAGTCATAAATAAACAGTCCATTTAGTGCTTCCTCACAAGTGTAACAAGTGACCACAGCTGGGTTATTTATGGCAGAATGTTACTGTTTAAATATTTGTGTAAGAATTAGCAGCACTGTCTGTCATATAGATGTATAGCATTAAGTAACTTCAACAAAGGCAGTTCTCATCAAACTCTGTAGCATTAGACTGTCTACCTAAAAGCCAATATCTTCTCTGTCCCATTTCTCTTTTCTCCAGAATACACACTAACACATTAAGATACAAAATATATAACGCTCATTAATATTCACAGCACAGTGCTCTTGCTGATTGCTGAAGATATGAACAAAGCGCAGAGAGATAACAAAAGATATTGCCTACAATAAGCAGTAGAGGTAGAGCAGGAATTTTGTTTTTTTTTCTTTGCACAATTTTGAGGCTGTCTGCTTGAGCCGCCTGGAAACACAAGAGACCTTTTAGTTCAGGCCAAAGGCAACCGAATAAATACATACACAAGAGATGGCTGACCAGTAGATGTGGGTGTTTTGAAAGCTCGTAGTATAGACTGGATTATCGAGGGTGGGGGGGATTAGGGGGAGAGAAAATGTATGGAAAGCTTACCCAGAGATGTTTTGAGAAGGAAACGGTTGGACATCTGTTCCTTATTAAATAAAAAGGCAGCTTGTCCAATTCCAAACTGCCTTCAGAGATAAGCGAAAGTGGGTTTTGGTAATTGCTGACAACATTGGCTTTCTCCTCTTCATTGTTTCTACTGTGAATCATTATGTTAATGTGGTGAGGTCAAAAGACATGCTGCTCTCATAATAAATGTAATAAATGTACTGTAAAGCTTTGTTTATCTGTGTTAGATTCATTTTTGTTCATCTGTAAAACTATAGCCTCCTTTTTTCCAATACAGCCATTACACAAAACAACTGGCTTTTTAATGAAGCTTTTCACATGAGGCCTGCTTTTTCCAAGTGTTATCAGTAGAAAGGATCTGGGCATGCTTTTGCAGGGTGTACACTCTTGACTTTCAGCTTTAAAGTATTCTCAAAATAACTGTGTTTCATGCTGGACGTCTTAACTTCTGGCTTCCCATGTGGGATAGGTTGAAAGAAATGATTGGGAAGCCCTCCAAGATCACCTGATGTTCCATCCTGGCAAAAAATCCATCAGAGCATCAGTGCCCTGTATTTTTTTTTCATCTTCCACTTAAATCAATGAACACTGCAGCCAATTTCATTTCACATGGTGGAGACACCTGCAGTGGCTGCGCTATCTCTCGCTGACACATGTGAAGGTGATCCCTCAATTGCACCACTTCCATGAAAATATAAAAATCCTTCAAATGGTTAAACACTGGCTAGCTTTTCAATGCATTGGATTTTGCTTCCTTTTTAAGCTTCAAAAGAAAGCTGCTGCAGCGAGGTGAGGATTAAGAAAACTGGCATTATGCTTCATGGTATGAATGCATTTATTCTAATGACTATTAGCAGAGGAAGTTTACAGCTAGGAAATTAAATTCTCAATTCAAAGAGATAGATCTGTTTTTGCTACTCTCTCCTTAGAAACCCCAGGCTATTAAGAATTCATTGTTGCTTCAGTGGGTTTATTAAATGCTGCACACTCGTCCTCGTTGCTGTAATGCTAACGTGGTTCGCTTGTGGCTATAATGCTCCAACTGCCATTGACCCAGAGTTTGCCCAAAGGATAGAGGCCATGTTTTAGTGCAGTGACAAATGAGGACCGTCTCCTGAAGAGCACTTAAATAAAAAGTGGTGCAAGTTTATTGTATTTTTCCCATTTAAGAAGAAAACTAGTGGCAACATGTACACACCGTTTTTAAACATTCTTATTACTTATTCACCCTAGAGCAACCTGTTAAGACAAGCAGGTTCCCACAGAACCCCAGTAAAAAGAAGCAGACTGGTTTTTATCACCTGCTTTACCTAACCAGCTTCACGGCTGTTTGTGACTTAACAGTTCAGTGCCTCTTTGTGCGTCTCTCTACTTGTTTTAACTGTGTGATTGCAGGCAATAACAAGAATTACACAGAGGAAGTGGAAAAAGCACACCTGCATTACACAAGAAACGATAGTGTGCCAGAGAAAAGATAATAAAGATTGCAAAACAATCAGAGTCCATGTACATTATCATTAGTTTTGGAAATTGTGGAGGAGGAAAGAGGTGAAACACAGCATTGATGTCAGAGGCGGGAGACTGATCATTATCCTGCCACTCCTCTTGAGACACTGCAGGTAAAAGTTGGAACGCGCTGTGCATTTCTCTTAAATCAAACATTAATGTGGCCTTGTGATGCTGCGGAGGCCAACTAGGAGCCCATATGTCTGATGAAAGTGTGCTGAGCCTCGCTCAGTGGGAGAGACTGGAACATTGTTGTTACCCACAGGACATGCACACTGCAGCGCGGTGGACAAGGTGTGTGGGCTTCAAAGGGAGCTCAAAGCAGCCAGCCTTGTGGAAAAAAAAATTGCTAGAGCTTTTAAAAAAGAATTTACTTTCAAGCTGGTTTGATATTTGAATACAAATGCATACAATCAGATAGCAGGAAGGATGGACAACCACATTAGCCCAGTTACATCCACAAGAGTTTACATTAACTTCCAAGTTCAAATAAAGATTTTTCTGCTGAGCTAAGCTTTTTCCCGGCCATGTTTACTCGTAAAACACAAAACATTTAGCTTAGATTGGAGGAGATACGGTAAATAGAAAACCAACCGCATGTGGCGTTGTACGTGGGAGAACCTGCTTTACATTCATGTTTGTATATTTGAGGTTTGTGTGGTTATCATTGACTGGAGCGGCAGAGGGTTATTAGCAGACTGGGATGCAAAACCTTAGCAGCACTCAAAATAAATCTCCCAGAAGTAGTCTGTAATTGTGCAAGGATGTCAGTGGGGGGAGATGGCAAACAGTGCTACATCATACATGCTAACTAACTAGCGCTGGCGTAAGTGTGGCATCTCGCATTCAAATCTCCTGCTCGTCGTGAGGAGGTCAGCTAATGAGCCAACTCCTGACATGCATTTCCTTTGTGTAAAATGATAATAGGCCAATTATCTGGGTTAGCTTTAACAACCTACTGTCCACCCCTGTGATCATTTGTACACTTGGAATTACAAAATCAATCTGCTGTGTGGGCTCATACAGTGAGTGCTTGGGCATTTCGAGCCACAATTATCATATTATATTCTACTGTGTGTCCCTGTGCTGATGATTAAAAATAAACAAGATATTTACAGAGCGTACATATCCCCTTTAGGCACAAAAATGCTAAGCTGGATGGGTAATAAAATAGGACACATTATAAAAAAAGACCCAGATGACTAATGATGGTATTCTTGTAAAGCCATCTTCTTTTATTCAAGTGTCTGGGATGGAAAGTGCAGTGGTGATCGGAAACCTGGGAAAAGGGAACAAGAGAGAATGGGGTTTGGGACACACACTTGTGGCTGTGGCAGTGGCAAAAGAGAAAGACCAGAAGCTCACAAATGAGAGAATGAAAGAGTCCCATTTCATCAGAAAAATGCCTGAGTCAGGAGACGATAGAGGCATTAGGCCCAATGAGTCACAGGGAGAGGCTGTAAAAACACTTCTGCACCAAGGCCTATTCACTGTACCACCACCACCATTTCTGAAATACAGCAGAAAATGAAATGAAGCAGTGAAAAAACATATTGATTACTGCTTGATAAACCTTTAAAATGAATAATATCTCTAGACAACTAAATCTACTAGCATTATTTACTTAAGGCAAGGCAATCATATCCTTCTTGATTACTTTTTCACTAATTGAAGTGACACATCAATTAAAAAAAAATAAATCAATGGGAGTAAATCAGTGCCACTGGGACATTATGAGGTTCGTCACAGCAATTACTGAAATTACTACGGCATACGGTGGCTGAAAAGACTGCACACGGGCAATCCCTATGTCATTTCAATTGTTAATGTCCACCTTAACTGCAGGATGCATTATTTGATTGTCCAATGTCACTTCACCAATCAAAATCTACAGCTCAGTGGTATGCAGTGCAGTGACAGTTCATTGCCATCCATAAAACAAATTGTCCATAAAGAACAGAGGGCACAATCTTAACTGTTAAACTAAGATTAGCACAAAATCTTTCTATAGAGCTGAGAGAGAATGAAACAATAGAGAGGCTCTTCCTGCCTGGTGCTACTTGTTTAGTACCCAGCTTCCTCTTGCCCAAAGAGCCAACACAGAGTTCAATGTGAGTCAACCCAGCTCCATTGTTTGTACTTATCAAAGAGGCGCTTGTTCATCAGACAAACGAATGCCTATACGCATGAAGGGGTAAAGCCACCAAGCAATTTCTCTTGTCTCGGGCAGGAAATGTGCTTAAGTTTAGGATCATTCAATGGATCAAACTTTTGCTCTTGCCTCGGAAAAGCTAGCCAGGTAATCTCTGCCTTTGTCACAGAGCTATCAGCTGCAGAGTCCCCGGCCAGGCTAAACCCCTCTCTGAGCTTTGACTACATCTCGGGGGAAAAAAAGAGCACAAGATGGCAAAAAGGCCTTCAGGCAAAAGCATATAGGATTTAGAGAGTAGCTCTCTCTGTATAATGGCGATCGGGTGCTCAGCAGTGCCTTTAATGGACACCTGGGCGACACGGTTTATTAGCTCTGAAAAACATTATGTGGAGCCAAAGATGGCTGGGGGGACTTCAAGATAAATGTGATTTGAACATCCAGAGTGAGGGCTGAGTGTATCCTCGACTAAGCGCCTAGCAAGCCGTGAGTTCCGCTATCTATGGAGACCAGCTTGTCAAATACATACCTTTTACCTCATTACCTGCTCAGTGCGGCCATTATTGAGGGAAATAGGGTGAATGCAAGATAAGCACAAAGAATTCTTGGGTTGAGCACAAACAGCCGGGCCTGCTTCCTCCTGATAAAAAGGAAGTGTCAGCAGAGAGGCCCTACCTTCCTGCTCTGCCAGCTGCCCCAAGCTTAGGTCACCCACTACTTCCTGGTCTGTACGGACAAACACTAGGGTGAATAAACTTTAATGCAGCAGTTTCTCATGCGTTATTGCCGGGGAATGTTGGGGAGCTGATATTTAATTTGGAGCAGTTCCACACTAGTTCATGACCCTAAGCTAAGAAAACCCCTCGGCAGACTGCATCAAACCACAATGTCTCCACACACCCAGTGATATAAAGCACATATGACAGACGTAACAACGCACACCTCTGTGGCTTCTACATATTTTATGAAAAAACGCATATTTTCTGAGAGTAAATTATTTCTGCCAGCTGAAAAGCTTGTGTCTCCTGACAACAAAGATGCCAAACCCATTACTGGCCGAGGTCTCTGCATCACACACATTAAATGAAGGGTCCTCTAGCAATCGAAAAAAGCAATTTTCTCATTGAGCCAATAGATACTCCATTTAGTTCCAGCTCTCTACGGACTGCTGCTGTACCGAAGCTCATGCATGAGTAGGGAGTGCAGACTGATGACCCAGCCTCGTTTTCCTCTTGCCTTTGCTCCTCTAAACCTATCAATATGGATACAGACGTGCCCTAAAGGCTTGATGATGAAATGGAAAGATGACAGGAGGAAGAAGGAATAACAGATGAGATGGTACACAGTAAGGCTACACTATATATCAAACAATATACTGTCAATATCAACATGTGCAATGAAAGTGCATAAAAATGTGCCTTGCATTGACACTATGCATGTTAATATCGCCAGTCCTTGTTTTCTAAAATCAATTTCAAAAACTTTTACTATGCCCCAAATTCAAATCCAATTGTTAAAGCCCTATGCAATGTCAGTATTCGACATTAGTGCATATCAGGAAATGCTCTACAAAGAGAGATAGACTGGAGAGGACAAATGTGGGAGTATATGAAGTTGAGGCCTGTGCAACAAAATGACCATCCCAAAAACAAATAAAAATCTCTGTAGCAGCTATATTTCCTGCTTAATATGAAGGAGTGAAGAAATGAGAGTAGGTAAGAGAGGGGGTTTGTTAGGGGAGACTGGGATCAGAGACATCAAGCCACTGCAGATTGATTCATTTCAGGCTTATAATGAGTGGTACTCTTGCCAGGCTAGGCCAAATGAAGTCGCTCGCCATGCTCCTTGCCAGCATGGAGCCACCACACACCAATTCACACCCCACTATTTCCCACAAGGACTAAATAACAAAAAGACACATACTGTACGATTTTTGACTTACTGTTGTTTTTACGCTTTATCACTGGCATTGCAAATGTGTGATTAAGCACAACACTTTATAGAGCTGCTATTAAAATGAGTGCACTCAGAGCGCCAGTGGCAAGTCTCACACCAGGTGTTACAGGTTTGTAGGTGGAATAAATACAAGCTTTACTCGATGGAGATTTGAATTGCCTCTTTCTAATTGCCACCCACTGAGAAAATACATACAGTAGGTACATTGTTGCTGCTAACCTTTATTTCTTGTGTAAATTATATTGTAGGTTTGGTGGAGCCTGGTGTTTGCAATTGCATTAATCACTTAGCAACAAAACGATTTCCAAACACTCATGTGACTTAGTCAATGGCAGCTGCTAAGCAAAAGCATCACATCTCCTTTTTAATGTTAAGTAAAGCTTCATGTTGAGAAAAAGTATAGCCTACATTTGCTTCTGAATCGTTTAAGTTGAGAAAGAAAAGGGGAGAAAAAAAATGACACGTTGCATGATGCAGCAGTTCATTTCATTAATCATAACAGATGCTGATTTGTCAGTCTGCCCAAGCTGCTGGGTGTGATACAATTGTCTTCTTCTCCAGCCAGGGGAAAACTGAGAGTTGGTCTAAGTGGTTTTGACTCTAACTCGGGGCAAAACAGTGGAGAAGTGCACACTTACCTAGACACTGACTTGTGTTAATGGGTCCCGTGGAGCCAATACCCCTGGGGCAAAATTTCATTATGGTTTCTAGTCTATACACCATGGTTTTGTTTGAGTGTGCAAAAAACTTTCCACATTGTCCAACTTCAGTTAACTTGCTGATAAATTAACCAGAACCTTTGCTAAATGAACATCTTAAGTGTAAAACCTCATTGTCTCTCCCACAAATGTGTCATGTGCGCTTCAGAGGATGGGGAGGAGGTGGTTTAGGGTGATGCATCTCTCTGATTAATACAATGTGACAGTGAACTCGTGCCCCACAGCAAAGGTATCTCCGTCAGAAGCATCCATCTGCTGACCCCACACATCCCCGCCCGCAGACGGCTGGAGCCCCGTGGGAAGGCTGCCAGCTTCAGGACTGACACAAATCGCTCTGAATCGTCCTGTTGTATGCACTCTGAACATACACAGCAAACACTTTACATTGTGATTTAAGCTGTATTGAGTCACCAGAAATGATGTAGTCCACTATTCCCCTAAATGGAAATAGATGCCCTGAAGTTAACACAACGCTACGTGATGTAAGAGTCTAAACAAAACGCTCACACAACTTCGATTTCTGCCTTTCTGCTTCACTCGGTGCTGTTTCTCTCTGAGGACATGATCCAGCATAACTTACAACAACAAAGTAAGCAGAGAATCAAACACAGCCCAAAGATTTCCCCACAGGCACATTGTTTAAAGTAACGCGTCCATTAAACAAAAACGAGTGACTTAACTCTAATCTGTCTTTAATTTAGAGTAAGAGACACTTTAACAGCATTTCATCTTACCTCAAAGCGCAGCTCAGTGTCGAACCCCCGTGACAAGCGGATTCCCTGTGAAATTGTAACTACAAAATCAGTACAAAAGCCTAAACAATGTCGAGTTGAGGATTAGACTGTCAGTCGGGATGTCCACGGAGGTGAAATGTGCCCGGCAGTGTCCAACTCATAAATTCCAGCGCTCCTCCGAGATCTGCGATCCCAATTTGGACAAGCATGCGGTGCAAAGGGGAGACTGGTATGCAAACAGTTTGGTGAACTCACTGAGCGCAGAGCGGTGCATCCAGCAGCGCGCTGCTCCTCCAGTGGGCAGAGCTTCAGCTTCACATCCGACGCACACGCCCCCGTTTACGTCCTCCTCACTCTCAATCCTGTTTTTTTACTGCGAAGACATTAGTAGGCTTCTGTTTATGCTGTCTCTGCGCGACTCTTTGACTTTCCTTTAACCCCACTAAACGGACAAAATGTTTGATAAATCACTGGGATTTCCATAGTTACACCAGACTGTAAAAGGAAAATTTACTACAGTAAAGAATTGTCTAGACAAGTGGTTCTCAAACTGTTTCTTGAGTGGTACTCAGAGAGTTTCTGAGACTTTCTTTTAAAGACATCCATCTCATTATAAAATAAAATTCATAAAGCAATCAAACTGATCCCTGAGAAAGTACTGTATATTTATATATACACTGTAAAAAATAAATTACCACCCAATAATTTGGTCACAATTTGCACTAATTGTTTTGGATAGATATTATTCTATCCAAAGATACATTCAAAGATACATTTATTCATTTAGCAGACACTTTTATCCAAAGCGACTTACATTACCAGTGTTACAGTCACTGGAGGCAAGGTGGGTTAAGTGTCTTGCCCAAGGACACAACGACAGTATGAACTGTGGGGAGAGTGGGAATCGAACCGCCTACCTTCCAGTTGAAAGACGCTACCGCTGACTACAGTTGAAAAATGGGTAGAAATTAACATTTGACTTTGGGTATCTATTAAATAATTATCAACAATCACATATTCTGTTATGAAAAAGTTTGTTACAATGGCTGTTAATAGCTTAACAGTGATCTCTACTGTAGATGAGTACTTTCAACACTTAATTCAACTGAAATGTTACATTCCTACAGCTCATGACAGTGTCTCAACAACAGAAGGTGTCTTAGACAAAGACAAAAATGCCAGAAGTTTTGTGTACCCTTCAATCAGGCCTCTGTGACTCTCAGTCATGGTTTCAGATCCATCACTCATCTTTCTTCAAGAAGCAGAAGTGGGGCAAAAGGTACAGTGGGTTGGTGGTTTAATTCCCGCTCTCCCCACAGTTCATACTGTTGTTGTGTCCTTGGGCAAGACACTTAACCCACCTTGCCTCCGGTGGTGTTCCAGCTGTAACACTGGTAATTAGAAGCTTAATGTAAGTCGCTTTGGGTAAAAGCTTCTGCTAAATGAATAAATGTAAAATGTAAATGTAAAGAAGATAGGTCTATCAGGCACTGCACACTAATTCAATAAAATTGGGTAAACTTGTTTTTTGCATTTATAGGTAATGTTATTTTCTGGTAAAAATAAAAAACACAAGTAAAACAAAATTTTTACTTTAATGCAAATACATTATCTAAATATCATTATCTTAACTGGGCAAATAATACACTACTGGTTTGGTTTAAATCTACCATCCTCAAAAAGTCTTTTTACAGTAGTTTTCTGGAACTACACTTCTACCAGTAATATAACACAGAAGAGTGGGTGGTACGCTAAGAGCCAAACATTTTTTGAGGTGGTACAGTGAAAATAGTTTGAGAATACCTGGTCTAGATTATACTTTATTATTTAAGTTATTAATTGTCTATAACAGCCATTCCCAAAGTCTCAAGTGCCGCGGCCCCCCAAAAAATTTAGAAAATTTCACTCAAATCAAAACACAGGACTTACTAAAGTATTTCTCTGAAAATATTGTTCAAACAACAGGCTATAGATTGCTTAGTAATGATAATTTTTCATCACCAAAGAAAAAAAGAGCAAATAATGCCATGTTATGCTGGTTAGAACAGCTTTATCATGGGCCCCTAAAAAAACACACTCACTTACATGCAACTATATAACTGTACACAGTCATTTCAAACTAAATTTATTTTTATGTACTTGATGTAAATCTCTGGTGACATAAATCCAGGTTGGCTACAAGATACAACTGTGCTCTGCCTGAGATTTGCTTTTAGATCAACTGGCCCTATTTTGAAGTTCTGCAGGTTTACACTTTGGGGCTTAACACTTCGCACAATACTGACATCTAGTGTTGGCAAACACACTGATGTCAAACTACATAATCCCTTTAAATAGTATTGGTTTTCAGTGGAAATTGCTTAACAGTGTTTTATTGATGTCCGCAGCAACAGATACATGTCAACTACCAGAGAAGTTGTAAGATAGTGATATTGGTTATTGTTTGTTGCTTGTTAATCATTCATGCCATGTGGCTCTCCTGCCAGCCAGAAAACAAGAGAAGTGCTTTTGTTTGAAGTGGGAGGAGGCAGAGGGGGTTTAAGTGTTCAGTATCCCTCTGTGCACCTCGTGTCACCAAAAGCACGCAGAGACTGATCCGTTTGGCTTCATCTCTCGAGGTCGTGACACTGACATTCCCTGTGGCATACGTGATACTTCCAACCCCGGCTTTTTTTCTTTTGTTTTCTCCTTTTACTGGCCTTTAAGATGTTTCTTCAACTTTTAAGTGCATTTCTTAAGTCAGTCCCGGAGAGTGAAGTTTCAAACATGACACAGTTTATCTTATGGAAAGGAAAGAAGAAAAGGAGGGTGTTGAGGAGGGGGCCCCCTCAAAGTGTAAGAGAAGCATCACAAGAATGGCTTGGCTCAAGAAAGAACAGCTGTGAGGTATTTTCTTTTTGGCTCTTTGGGTATTCAGAGTAAGAAGGGCTGAGGTGAGTCACTAAACTAACCTCCTCCCCCATCAGTGTGTGTGATCACATGAATCAGTGGGTTGTTGTCCCATTAGAGCCTGACACGGTTCACTGAGGAGATGGTCTCATTGTTTAGTTTTTTAGCTAATCAATGATTGATCAACAAATGTGGTTATCTTTGACCCTTGAGATGTAGTACAAAAGTCAACACACAGCTCGGGATCTGACTGGAGGTGAACTTTGCGATTTTGATTTGGTTGTTCAAGGCACAGTTTTTTGCCTTTGTGGACAATATTTCAGTAAAAATAAAGAGAGACGTAAAGCGTTTCTAACAAGCGATAAGGTCAAGTGACTATTACGTATTTATTATAACATCGATTTTTTATTATACATCGATTATTATACATCGATTTTTTTTTGTGTAGTCCACGCGTCACACGTCAGTTTAGATGCGTCTTCAGAGAGCTTTAACTCTTTCAACAAAGAAACAACAAGCCACTTTTTCAGTAGAAGTTTTTGCCTGAACCATACGGATATTAAGCCATAGAGACTTTTGGAGAGCGTTGAAAAACATTTCGATTCTGGCAGGATTTGGTCTTCAGCCGACTCGTTCCTCATCCATCCAAGCAGTTGGCTGAGAGTGAAATTTACTTTTGTGTCCATGTAAATCACTGAACACACAAACACAGAGACTGCTCTGTATAACGAACAGGCTGTTTCTCACATGCACATTCTTATCGCACACAAAACCATAATTCAATTTACACAGCCTGTGCTTCGATTTCACACACATAGCATCCCACCACGTGGTATCTCATTAAACGGGCCGTGGCCATGCTTCACTGGTTCGCTCAAACACACAGGGGTTAGACTCGAGGAATTTCCCCGACAACCACCCAGGAGTAATTGAATATTGCATTTTGTGGTAATGTGATGCTACATTGTTTTGTCTTAAAGCCTTTTGTGATTATGTAAATATTTTCTTGTTGTAAATCCTTTTAGTTCTCAAGCTGTACTACACTGAGAACACATTCTTTTCTCTGTGTTGAAACATGCTTGAGGTGTTGTGAGGGCAGCCTGTAAATGGAGATTTGTATAAGTGCTGTCTCTTAAATGTAAGATTCAAATTCAGAAGTTTGTTTTCCAAAACTACAGTGTTTAACAGATTTTTATAAGAAATGCCCCTTGATTTTACACATTGAGCCAAATACTTAACTTTATTTAATTAGTTAGTTTGCCGAATCAATGCCACTGAACAATATAAAAACAATCACATTAGAGCTGTATTACCCAAATCATAGTGCACCCTCACCCCCAATAACAGCAAAGTGACCTGCTTTTATTTTATTTTCAAATCTCCACCACAAGCATCATTACATCAAACTCAATATTAGAGCTTACCTTAAACTTCTAGCTCTGAGTTCAGCGTTATTATCTCTACATGGTTAAACATCACGTGAATGCATTGCCAATTTCTGTTTTATGATTTTTTGTATAAATAGATGCAGCCAGTGCTGGAATAGACACTTTTTCTGTAGTATTGGTAGTAAGTGGTGTAGACCAGTGGGAGCAGCCCTTATTTCAGAGCGAGCATGTGATTGCCCAAAGCTTATGGTATGCGGAACATTCTCATCAATGAAAATCCTTATACATAAGCCTATATGATGTCTTAAGGTCTATTTTTTTCCACACAGATGATTCCTATTACTTTATGCTATCAGGTGATTAAACAGGTACTGTCTGTTCATTTATGACATCTCCTGCATCAAATTATTTTGTTTTTGTTCTCATTTAGAGCCCCCCATAGGCAGAAGCCACACAACAAGCCTTTAAATTATTCTCTTAATTGTTATTTTATTGCAGCATAAAAAGAACTCTGCAATTAATCAATTATTGTTTGAATTAGGTTCACATGAGCAAGAGTGCTATTAAAAAGCCATTTGGTAAGTTTAAAAAGCTTGAGCGGAAATCGCAGTAGGAAAACAAGATTTGAAAACACTGATTGATTTCCTTAAACAAACAAACAAAATTAGGATGGTCTTCTTTCCCGAGTTCCTGTCATTATTCTGATAAATGTAGCATCCCCAAAGATGCACAAAGACATGCATAAACACAGATGCACATGTGGGGGCAGGACCCACCCTTGCAGCCTCAATCTGTCAGGGGGCATCAGCCCGAGCCTTGGGGAAACACGTCATGCGTCACAGCTTCCTACCTCCCTCCTTTTCCCATCCTGGACCAGGATCAAACTATGACCGAACTCATCTACAAATTGCCTTGTAGTTAACTATACAGGCACACTTTTACTCACTCTCACTAGATAGGCTCACTGTTGTTAATTTTCCATTTTATTGTCTGAGTCATAAAGCTTTTTCCTAGAACTTCCAAAGTATTTGTCTTGAGGCAAACCTTTCACTTAATTGTCATGGAACAAAGCTGTCTCTGTAACTGTGGCACATAATTCTTTTAGGTCGACTTAGACAGGGTTTCCCAAACAGTATTCCTTTATTGTAGTAGCTTTTGTCTCTATTTTGTTGATGCCAAAATGCCAAAATGTACACGTGTTAAAATTGGTCAGGGGCACAGGGGGTAGGCTATCAGTCAACAGATTTTGACTGACGGATAAAAATATACAATCTCATACCTTTCTCATTAATGGAGAAGTAAGTGATATAATTCTCCTTCTCATCTGCTCTACAATAACAATAACATTTTACAAATCCTCTTCTGCCTTTCTCTCATCACAAGCAAGAACTCAGTAATGAGTGGTCTCTAACTTAGCTTTCTCTTAAACATACACATTTTTAATAAAACAATACTCCAAAATTACACCAAACAGAAACAACACTCAACAAACTGAACAAAAAGACACAAAACAAAACGTCTTCTGCGTTAAGTTGGACTGTCCTTACATTGAATTTGATAAGCTATAGGGTGCACAGAAGAAAGACTCCAGGCCATATCCTCTGTAGCTGCTGCTTTTAGGTGAACCATGAATTTACGCAGTCCCATCTTACTCACTCTTAAGATGAGTAGGCCACTAATGAAAAATCTTTATTCAGAAACACTTCATTCTTAACAACAACAATAATAGTGTTACCTGGCCGTTACCTAGCAACAAGCCACCAGCTTTGTTTGGAACATTAATTGGATAAATCCTCACAAAAAGAAGTGTAAAGACGAGACAGAGGCAAGATTATTATGGTTGATATTGAATAAAAGTAGAGCTAAAACAATTTTGTGCTGCATAAGTTTTCATTTTTATATTTTCTGCCTGCATTCCTCTGCTTTAACACACCTGTAGGCAAGCTAGCATCAGGCTTTCCCTCCACCTGAATGATTATGGATGTGTACCTGCTGCAGCTCAGCCGGTGACAGCAGAAGCCTCGGGATATGAGTGGGAGGCAAAGCGGGGGGAAGACATACTGTATGAATGTCAGTCTACCTGGAAATTGTTTATGCCTTGTCTTTCTGGAATTTTTCACCACACAAACATCTGCAGGGTCTAAGATTAAGCAGGTGGAGCAAATGCACAGAAGTGAAGTAACAGGACTGACTGGACCGTTTATTGCCCTTCTTTTTTTATATACAGTAAGTGTGCTGACTGTTCCCCTCCCCCTGCTTTTCCACTGCAGCCATTTCTCGGGCATGTTTCAGTGACAGGCCAAGCGTGGCTGAACCCTTTCCATACCGTACCTCCAGTGCTCCCACGAGGATGGACTGGTTAGTAGATGGAGAAAAGTAGGCCAAAGGAGCAACCGCTGGATCCCCTCCTCCTTGTACCATGACCACTCCTCCACGGATCTGATTCAACATTTATCTGTCTCCCTCTAAGCTTCATTTAGAGCATTTTCCACAGTCATTAACTATAGGTATTCTGGCATTTTTTTCAGCTGAGCCACGTCTTCCATCAGAGAGCTGTGGTTACTTTTACGACAGACGTATGAAGCCTTGTGGTTTCTCCAGTCCAGACACTTCTATTTTTTGTTTTTACAAGGAGACCTGGCAGGTAAACCAGTGGGACATAAAGGTTTTGAGAAGTGATTTGTGGTGTGAAATACTGTGGTTGTATCCAATAGAAAATATTGTATGCAGGTTAAACGCAGACTAATAAAGTGCTTTTCCACTGAGTCAGGTCAGTATGACACTGTTTGGTAAAAGAAACCCCTAAAAGGTTTGCGTTTTCACCGCTGCATATGCTATGTTAAAACTGACATCATGGACTAACTACTAAATAAGAATTCTTCTCATGTCTTTTGATGTCTTCTTTTCATCTATGACTTTTTATTTTCCTATTTGTAGTACAACACAACATTTTTTGATTTTGAGAGAATTTCTCCAGATGCTCAAAGAGCTTCTAATCCATCTGCTATTTAGAGGACATGTTGGAATTTATAATGAAATGCCTGCACAAGGATAAATTAAATTGGCTCTCACTTGATGGAAAATATGGTAGCTTTAAGTTAATACTTATAGTCAATATGATTGTGAGGTCCTGGATAGTTTTCAGTGTGGCACATCTGCTGAGGTCTGGACGTCTACTTTGGAGCCAGCGGGTGTAAAAACAATGCCTTCATGCTAGTCACTGTTTGTGATCCTCACTACAGCCTGTTGGGGCAGTTTAATGTAAAAACCTGTTAATTGAATGTGAGTGGGGGGGCTTTCTAGGCCTCACACTACAACTTTATTTATTTTATTGCCCACGAGACTGTAATGATATTTCCAGATTTATTTTGGGCCAGCGCGTCTTTCCGTCATGGATCTTTCACAGATTCCCTGGTAATTTTCCTCCAATTCTTCAGAGAACCAGTGTTAATTTTGTTGACAAAATATAAAAATAAAAATATTATAAAAATATAAAAATAAAAATATTTCCTCAACAAAGATTTTTTGCGGACGAAAACGAAACAAAAACTAAATAAAAAAGAGTTCATAATGACTAAAACGTTAACTACATTTTAATGACATTTCGTGACGAAAACCAGTCAGGAGAAGAAACTGATGAAGTGGAACGGGCGGGATAGGTCAAGTAAGCCAATCCGAGAGCGTCTTGTTGTTACGTGGCGGTGCTGAGAAGCTAACCGGAGACGCATAGAGACGAACAAACCGTTAGCATTAGATCTTTTGGCAATGTCAGCTTCTCAAGCTTTTGCAGAAAGAGTGTTTAGTGTAATAGTCTGATACAGAAGGTCAAAATTATCATGATTTTTTGGGATTTTAGTTGACTAAATCTATTTAAATTTTAATCGACTAAAATTGCATGACATTTTAATCGACTAAAATGAGACTAAAACTAAATTAAAATTTCTTGTCAAAATTAACACTGCAGAGAACTGGAATGCATAAATGAAATATACATGCAACTCCAGCGGCATCCAATCTCTTGAATCAACTTTAGGGATGTTTCCGTGCCAACTCCTGCTTAGAAACCAACACTTCCTTAGCAACTGCATGGCCGGTGGCAATATATGTGCATTTAATACTGACAGGAGCTGCAGGGCTCAGCTGTTGATGGAGCACAGTTATTCCCTTTCTCATTACTGTCTGCTCGATGTGAGATTCGCCAGGCCTGAGGGAAGGCAACAGGGACTTACAGATGTGTGCATAGTGCAGCCAAGACGGAATACAGCCGTGTTTTACAGGAACACCTGCCCAATAGTTAGAATCAGGGTGTGCAAATAAGGATCATTTCTCATAACACTCCAGATGTCTTCAGAATGATGTATACTGAAAAAACATGGTCAAAGTGCCAGAACTTACAATCATAATTTCATTTTCCATCATGAACACAAATCCGGGGCTTGTTGCGCACTTGTGTCTACATGCACTCAGAGATATCAGAGCTTTAATTCCTCGAAACAAAACTGGTTCTTCTTGTTTCCACTGTTAAATGTAATGTGCGGCCACAAAAAAGATGATGTCATGCTTAAAGGAACATAACATTTTTCATATGTTTTTTGCTTTATATCACCACACCACCTGTTGCCATGTAAAACAAACTCTTTCAATGTATTTGTCCAAATGTTCAATCTCACGGCTCATTTGGGGTCTGTTGTTTAGTTTAAGAAAATATTTAAATGAAAAACAGCCTTATCTTTTATCAATTGGTTGCGAGCACAAACCAGAGCAGAACACAGAAGGAAAATGGCAGATTATTTTTATAAATGTAAGCAGCTAACATTTAAAGTGTAGATATCATATCTAGTTTTGTGCTTCGTGCTGAAATATTGTTGATCGGCTTAGGTGATAATCTCAGTCTATAAACATGTATTTTACATTCTGTTGTTTTCTTCCTCTGGTTCCTGATGCTCTTGTGAGGAAACACCATGGAAACAAGTCTTAAGTTAGCCCAGAGTTGAACTGTTCTCTCGTGCAGAAAGTGTGTAGGCGGCATTTAGCTGTTTTTTTTATGTACATGTTTTGAACAAGTAAACTGAAAAAAACTCTGCAGATCTAAAATATATATTTAAATATATTGTGGATAATTGATTTAATGGACAACCAGTCAGTGAAGAATATGAATTAAGATTGGCTGTACCTCACTGTTAAAATCCAACTTCATACCTTTCACTGAATACTTCTATAATTTTGACCATTACTTTCCCACATTTGGCTGCTCTCTACCGCTGCACATAATCATTGCCTCTTCCAGAACCATGTGGCGGATATACAGAAGGTAATTATGTTTGAGCACCTGCTTTTGCAGATAAGGTCAGGTTGCCTAGTTGTCTGTCATAGTGAGTGAAGTGATGGCTGATTATTTGTTCGGCAGGGCACAGCTGATCTCCATCATGTCTCTGTCATGTGACACGTTCTTTTCTCTGCCTCACCATGTAAAGGATGTTTTGTCATATCCTAAATCACACTGAGGGCAGGAAGTAGTTTACTTATTTTCAGACCAAGAACAAGACAAAGTGGATGATTTCATATGAACATTTAACCTTGTATATTTATCAGTGGGGTGTAATATTGTGCCGTGTGGTATTGATACACCAAAGGATTCATCTTGTCCTGCTGTACAGTACACATCATCTGGGAGGTTCACTGTTAGGTTTAATGAGGAAGAAGCAAATAGGCAGACGGTGAAGCAGCACAAAGCCGCGTCCTATATTCCTCTTGATGTCAAAACACAGCCGGAGGTTTAAGGGAGAACACCTGACTGTTGGTTTCATGTGTAAAAGCTCATTTTTAAAACATAAATCCATGAGCCCGGGCGATAAGGGAAGAAACTGACTGCCTATCTCAGTCGGCAGTGTACATACTTTTGATAAAAAAAGATTGGCTTGTTTGATGTGATATTTATATCCCCACAGGATGAATGTTCAATTTGCTCTGACTCTACCAAACTGACAGATACATGAAAGTTTAACATCACAAGTGGATTAAGTGGATACAGCGCATATACAAAGAAATCCCCTCCATTGGTGAGAGCTGTAGATTTACTCGATGCACTCACCTTGTATTAGCTTCAACTGCTTGCTATTAAACTGTTTATCTTGAAAGAAAGTGCATGGTTAATTACTGCTAACGATACAGACGTGTGGCGCCACAGGGTCTTGTTTAATAATGCAAGTGGCTTCCTCTTTTTCCTGTAACAATCTGCATCGGAAAACTGGAACACAATGTTTCAACACCGGTCCAGAGATACCACCCAAGAGTCCAGCCCAGGAGTCAAAAGTATCTTAATGAAGCTATTTATAAAGCATTTGTGTTTCAGAGGTTTAACCTGAAGTTTGTCCACTGCCCTATTATTAGCTGCTATATACAGTAATACTCTAAATGGTTTGTTCAAATTGAGGCTATTAGACAATCAGAGGCACACACAGCAGCAGAAGAAACAGAAAGAACGAAAGAAAGAAAACCATATTGGCTCAAAGTAGAAAAGTTTAAAACCCTTTTTATGTGTGTGCTTACATATAAAGAAATACTTCAGAACCAAAACACAAATCACTTGTATAGACAGAAAAAGTAGTACTTTATCAAAATATAGATCAACATATTACATGCAACATACTTCCAGAAAGACATGGAACAATATGACACTACACTTTATTTGACACTACACTTGATACATCATATCTTTTAGCATTATATCTACTTCATAAAGTACAATGTAACACAATTTAATAACATGTAACTACCAAGAACCTAGATGACTGAGAACCTTCACAGAAATATAACTACATAGTACATACAAACCCTTACCCTACAATATGTAAGTGCCCATAATTCCATTTTGTATGTACTATGTAGTTACATGTTATTACAGATTGTTACACAAGGAGGTAGTGTGAAATAAAGTCTTACCAGAGATTTTGACGTATGATAACCTTGTTGATAAAATAACTATTTTATGTTGTATTGCAGATACAACATAAAATAGTTTTAATCTCCTGGTAAACTGGACATAGTCAAATCTTTGGTTTGTTATAATTGTTAAATCATGTAGTACAAGAGAATATCCAAATACAGTTCTTCCAAAAACAGGACCCTAATCACTTTCTGGTCTTGTCTCTTCAGCTCCTTTAACATGAATGGTTTCGGTCTGCCACAGTATTTGTGTTTTAATACCACAGTTATCATGGAAAACGGTTATTCAGTGCCTACATACAAGACTAAAAGGCAAATAGAACCAATAGAAAACAAATATTTATATTAAACTTGAGGAAGAAAAACATCTTACCAGCTTAAATGAGAGTGGCAATAAAACACAAAGCATGTGCTCATCCTTTTCACCTCTCTCTCCCTCTGAACCCTGTTCTAATGGCTATTTAATTCCTCCTACTAACGGATTATCAAAGCCATTCAAATGAGTCATTATGGTGAGGGTAGATTGTGAGGCGTTCTCCAAAAGACCCAGAAAAGAGAGGAGCAAAGCATGCAAATTATCTATAAAAGCTCTGATTTTCTTCTGCAGATTCCACAGGCTCTCGTGATTTCATCTGCCATAAAGCTAAGCCCACTGTCAAAAACCCTCGGGGAGTAGCGGCTATCCTATACTTATAATAGGAATAATAGTTTCAGATTGGAGCGAAATCTTAAGAGAAAGAACAGAGACAAAAGATGATGTGTGTGTTAAGGCAAGAGGAAAAGCACAGCGCGTGAAATACTGTACAGCCGGCGCACAAGCCAATAAAATATAGATCTTAAACATCACCAGCAGATGACAAGGTGACCTTGTAGCCAGTGAGTGCCATTTATGGAAAAGGAAAACAAATGCAGTTTATCAAATGTAAGTCTGCATTCTGCACTTCCATTAAAAGGATTGTTTAGCTTTGTTTTTACAGCAAAAATAAAAAGATGTCCTGTCATCCATGTGACATGTGAAATTATCAAACAATTATAATGAGCATTTGCACATTTATTCATTTATTTTGTACCGCTTAGTCCCGTTAGGGGTTGTGGGTGACTGGAGCCTATCCCAGCAGCTTTTGGGCCTGAGGCGGGGTACACCCTGGACAATGGCCAGTTATTCACAGGGTTTACATTTAGACATAGACAGTCTCTCACATTCATTCACTAGGGACACTTTGTAGTTACTAATTGTCCAACACATTCATGTCTTTGGGCAGTGGGAGGAAGCCGGAGTACCACAGCCCCACGGTAACATGGGGAGAAGACTCCTCACAGAAAGCTAACCCCTCTGCTACGTGCACCCCAGGTACTTGATCCACTCCATGGATCCTTTTGGTTTAATGAGTGGGCATGAGATTAGAGATGTAACTCTCACTAAATTTGATAATTGAATGCATCCTAAAAACATAAAGTTCCTGTTGTAAGTTCCACATTATTATCATTTTCCAGTGATTTGAAAAGGCTTGTGTGAGATGCAGAGGTGTACACAATCACAAATGTCTGACAGCGACCACTTCATCAGCTCATGTTAGGGCTCTCCACATGACACGCTCTCCTCCGCCGTAAAAATATCTCCCCACAGCACATAAATATTTATATGCATTAATAGTAAAGAGGCGGCACCGCTAGATGCATAATGCTCTGCCTTATTTTATTCAAAGTAGATTCACTCCAACTGCCACAACAGCTCTGTCGTTATGGCAACAGAGTTGAGCAAGTGCGCCAAGCTGGATTTGGCCCCCGTCAGATTGCTCAGGCAAAGTGACACGATTCTCACAGAAAAGGGAAAACAATTTTTGCATCAAGTGTCTCCAAAGGCAACAATGTGAGAGTTAATGTTCATTGGTGGCAGCATTAAATGTCACAGCAACACACGTCTTGGAAATGAGTGTGCATAAGTGCTGTCCCTGGAGTAAACACCCTACAGAGAATGTCCAAGTGGAGATATAATCATGGTTCAATGAGCACAGACCCCAATACTTTGACCATATAAAGAAGTGCACACTTATGAGAAGAGCAGATGTGAGGAATTACAAGTGATCACATTCCCCAGACAAATGTGCACACAAGTCCAAAACAGAGACTTAACAGGAATATACTGGTTTATTGTCCTCATGCTGTCACATCTCAGTTGGGAATTTTGAATAGAATTACATTTGGTAGTACATGATGTATAGACACGCTTGCTTGAATAAACAAATTTCATTCTTACTTTACTCTCTTGTACATGTTTTTTTCTTGTCCTGGCTCAAGTCTGTCAGAGCGAGTAGTTTTACAAACACGGACATACTTTCTGTTTGCTCCTCTGGGAGCAGGGACAGTAGTCACAGAAGGGAGGGGGCAACAGCTGGTGGATAAAAAACAAATAAAAGACAGGAAGCTTAGATAAAGTAGAGGCGCGTGTCAGAAAACAGAGGTCGTTGGCTTATTGTGTGCTGTGTGAGGAATTAAGAGGCTGCGACATGAACCGTTCCCTCCACAGAGAACAGCTATATAGTCAGTGCTTTCAAGGTAACACGGCTTAAGCTACGAAACGCAGTACCCACACTGTGACTCACACTTTTGCAACATTAACAAGAAAGTGTGTGTGAGGAGACTATATAATAGCTTCCTCCAGAGAAGGAGCGGAGAAACAAAGCAAACTCCTTCCTACTGAAAAAAATTTGGTGTTCATTCAGAGTCATTTTCCCCATAATAGGAGAATTCTTCTGTAATGACAAAGGTCTGTCGGCAAAACACTCTTCAAAGTTAATTTTCCGTTGACCTTATTAGAAAAGCATGGTCCAAGGAAGGCATGACGAAATTAATACAAAGCAGAGTCAAGTCAAATAAATGACAAAATATGATACATGAATAGATGTGTTAATGTTAGTAAATTTATATATTTTTCACAGAGAAATGACATAAGTCAATTGAACGCAACATTTAGATATTCACACTGTAGAAACTGAAAGACAAATCAAGTCAAATGACAAATACTATTAAAAAACAGAATTTAAGAGGAGGTTTATTTTTCACTCTGTAGTGCTGTCTGGTAGGTTTTTCATTTCTCATTTATTCCAGGTTCATTTCTAATCCAGTCTTCTTTCCAGAACTTGTCAACCAGTCAACACTGCTTTGAAGACTACCACCATCAGAGGAGTTGTTATTTGTGCAGACTCCGACCCTTACAGCCCCCGCTCCCGTTTGAGGGGGAGAGACTCCATGTAGAGAACAAATACATGTGGTGTGTGTAGGGGTCTGTGGTGACAGCGGGACGTTTCCATAAACACACACACAAGCCTTAAGCAGACAGTAGTGTCCCTGAGGGGGCGTTGGTCGGTTGGTGGGGGTCTCAGCTGTGCCCGAGGACAGTGAGACAGCAAAATCCAGGACAGGGACACACACACACAACACACACAACACACAAGCTTGATGTTATTAGACCAGGTCATCAATTAGTTCTGACCTAGAAAGCATGTCTGCACGAAGGCTATACACAACAAGCTGGCACAGACTGACAGGCTGAAAACACTACAAATCCCTCCACTCAGCTCAATGTCTAAAAGCCCGGATTAACTTTTAAACACATAAACACAAAAGACACAGGAAAGAAAATGCCATTTACACCAAATCTCCCCACGACTTTTTACAAATGACCCCTCCCTGACTGTCACTGACAGATTCCAGGACAATAACACAGGAGGAGTGATAGCAGTTAAAACTGTTTCAAAACTGTAAGTGAGGTAGCTATCCGCACCTAGTGTCTGTTTTCTTTCCTTCCCTTAGAGTCCAGGAAGTGGCTGTCAGTGTTATAGGGGCCACGGTGCAGAGTGCAGAAGCAGAAGGTATGGGGTGTCTTTGAAGCAGAGGGATGTCTTCAAGGTGAGAAGGGTGAGTGCAGTGTGTTTTCACTGTAGAAGGACAAGGACATGCTGGGGGCGAGCTGTAAGCGCTGTTTGGCTCTATTCCCAACACTCAGACACTCGGCCGCCATTTACGCTCTTGTCTTAAAAGCTTTTGCTCCATTCTATTGTTGCACAAAAAGCCTAACTAAAGGGTTTATGCTTCTGACTTGTGTTAAGCACTCTGGCTGACAGTGCCAGAGCTCATCACAAATTCTAAAACCCTCAAAAATGCTTCTTCTTCTTCTATATTACTGTTTTTTTTGTTTTTTGTTTTTTTTATTTCCCTTCACTGTCCATAACCCCTCTCCCTCCACACTTTCTTCATCTCTTAATGCCTTTATCTCCACTGTGCTCTCAGTGATAGAAGAGTGCAGGCGCGCGCTAATCTAAGCCAGATGAGCTACAAAAACACAGGCTGCCTCCGATGGTTGTTTTCCCCATTAAACAAGAGGCCCACCATTTTTTACCCCTTCCAATGATAGGGCAGACTTCTGAGGTTTACCAGCACGTCTGCATATGCACTAAAACAGGCGAGCCAGTAAAACTCCTTGGCCAGTGATTTATAATGACATCCAGTGGCTGCCATCTTCTATCTGCTCACCACAGTCTGTGAGGCAGTGGGCCTTCAGCCAAAACCACAACACCTGTTGAGAGGCTGCAGTGCCAAAGTCGTTTTACATAAAGTGCTTTTTAATGCATGGATTAAGTTTACCAATATATTTGCTCTATGTTCCTGGATGGTGTTTGGGTGCAGTGCTGCATGTAATCGTGGCTTCCAATCACAGTGAGTGCCCCGTCGCCATCAGGTCTAGTCATGAGGATCCATCCACTCTGTCATCATGAGTTTGGGCTGAAGCATTTATTTTGGAGACTATTCGAGTCACACTTAGTGCTGAAGCAGAAGGGCACAGTGTCCGTCTGGGGACATCAGCCCCCCCGCTCTGTCACTTCCACTCACATGTCCACAGGCCACACAGCACATCCCAACACAGTGAGGAAAATGGTGCATAGGAAAGAGAAGCTGGACACCGAGGGCCAAAGACAGATGGTTTGATAAAATAAGTTTAAGTTTTCTTCCAGAGAGTAAAGAGAAAACATAGATGACCATTAAGTGCATGTCAGTGCAGTCCGGAAGCACCTTCTAAGAGCCAGTTGTCAAAGTAGCTAGCTTAAATTACTCATAATTACAAAATATGAAAATAAACGTGTACAATTCTGTGAGCATAACAGAATAGTAACATTTCAACAGGGTTTAGACCTTGGATAATTAATATGCTAATTTTATCCATTGTGCATATTTAATTTGACCATTTCTCCTTTTGTGACTCACCGAGGGGTAACATTTGGTGACATACAGAGTTTCCAACCAACCTATATCTCATTTACAAGACATAATAAACCACATTTGGTCAATGGCCAATTCTGTCCTTTACAGATCTTGCACAGCAGCTGTGATTCTCATTAGATTTCTGAGTTCACTGAACCTGTAGTGTGCCACAGGCAGTTACGGCTTGGAAACAAAATAACCCTTCCTGTTACTATGAAAAAAAAAAACAACAGATAAGCTCAGATTGGATAAAATTTCCTTTTTTATTAGTATTAAGAGGTTACTTCTTCTGGTTGTGAACGTTTCTTAAAAACGCTGCACCATCATTAGGAATGTGTTGAAATACTGTGTCACTCTGGGTGTAGGTGAAAGAAAACTTGGCACTAACCATTTGAAACAGCTAGAGGTGAAAAAGAAGATGTTATATCCACAGTTGGGCTGCTCACTGGTGTTGTGCACCGCATGCTAAATCAAACCTTTTCAATACTCTTCTTTTTATACCATACCCCTTACACTCACACACTTTTTATTCTAACTCCCTTGTGCTATCTTCTTCATCCTCAACCTCTGTCGAAAAGCGTACATGAACTGAGGAAGAAAAAAAAATCAATCAGCAGCAAGGTGTAGGAAGTGCACATGAGAAACTTTAACAATTTATCGTTTTCCCGCTGTGACTACTGATCTCACACAAGCACATCTAAGTTGCTAAGTTAATAACACCAGGAGGAGAGCTCGACGCAGAAGGAAAAAGGGTGTAGGATTTCACAATAACACACTCACTAGCAGGCCCCTCATGAATCAAAATGACAAAACCAATCTAGCGACAAATTCTCTCAGGCTGGCTGTAAACTGCTCTTCTCTGGATGCGTGGATTCAGGAAATACAGAGGGGAAAGAGAAAGTGGAAGTTACATTTAAAGAAAAGAAATCAATCATGTGTGCTTCTTCCACAATGCCTTGTATTAGCATGCCACTCTCTGGGACTGCTGGATTTTGTGGGTGCACAAGT
The DNA here is from genome assembly GCA_024416835.2 of Perccottus glenii. Classification (NCBI taxonomy): domain Eukaryota; kingdom Metazoa; phylum Chordata; class Actinopteri; order Gobiiformes; family Odontobutidae; genus Perccottus; species Perccottus glenii. Next base: position 8,721,095 of record CM044563.2, read on the forward strand.
GTGTCATAAATGCTTGTCCATGCGGTTAGTAAAAGTCAAGTGAGTTCATTTATCTTTGCAGCTGACTGAAAGCAAAGCAGAACCACAAGTGGCTAAACTCTAAGAATTAAGAAACTAGAAACTAAGAAATATTAGGGGCATTGTCACATCATCATTCTCAGTGGTGTTTCAATATTTTTACTGAACAAAATGAAACCACAAAATCCAAACACAACTTGGGGGTTCTGGAAAGTGATACGCTAAAGCATACATCTCCAAAAGGGCAATGGGTCAAATCCAGCACTTTATAGGAACAAAACATCACTAAAATGACCAAAGGGAAAATTATATTGTCTTTGGTAGTAGCCTATAAGGCATAAGACATTGCATTCAAACAATTTAATCACAGCTGGTCACTGGTCACTTAATAATATACAGGAGATATTCCTTTGTTACTACTGTGGCCCTAAAGTCATGATGGGAATAACATACAGTAGCTAATAGAAGGAGGGGTTAAGTTCCCTTTTTCCGACAGAGCCCAGGTGCAGTATGTCCCACCTTGAGGCTAGAGAGTCTCCACGCAGGGGAGACCTTTAATGGCCTTGGGATAGAACACACAGTCCCTGCCGCTTCATAAAAGACAGTGTTCCTGTGTCCAGCTCACACACTGTCTCTGTGGGAAGGCTTCATAAAAGACTTAACAAGGCTCACATGACCCCTTTGCCCACCGCTCAAAGCACTTGTGCATTCTGGGAATCAAGGTTCCAGACGAGACGGCTGTGAACTATAAAGGGCCTGTTTTTTTTTTTCAGGCGAACAGATGAGCTCATGTGCTGTCCACTCATATGGTCGGTCTGACAGGCCATCTGGGGCCAAGCCATAGAAGACAAAGGTTAAAAAAAACACTGTAAGAGGCAACTGTTTTTTGACAATAAATACCATATCACTACATTTTCTCCAGATTTGTTACTAAACCAGCACTGTCGCACTGTTCTAGGGCAATCATAGTAAATAACAAATTATATCAATGTCTGAAATGTTTGTGTCCAAAAGATCAAACAACCAAATTGTATGTGAGGGATACATTTGCAAAGGGGCTACCTAGAGTTGATAGTTGAATATTTTGATTTTCTAAAGAGAGGCAGAAAACATAGTGTGACATGTGGGCTGTTTCTCCTCGGTGTTTGTTGGGAGTGTTTTGTTTTCTTTGTGCAGTTTACTGTTTTGGCCTTAGTGCAAACACAGCACCTCAGGAGCCATACGTCCATCTGACCTCCCCTGACCTCTGGCTTTTTGTCACGACTTGTTAAGGAAGTGTGTGTCCTGGGGGAGGCCATTAGTATGAGGTTGAAATGGGATCACCTACACACACAGACACACTTCTGCCTAATAGGGGCCACTTAGTGTGGTCTTCCTGCTGGTCTCCACTGTTCCTGTAAAAGAGTCCATCTCTGTCTGTCTCAAACACTCTCTCTATACACATCCACAGGCACTAAACACATTTGTTTCTCTGTCTGCATCTGGCCAGTGTTTACCCATCCGTTGTTTTGAGTTTGCCTATGCCAAAATATGTAATTAGGTCAGAGTTTATCTCAGCAGAAATGCTTGCACAATAGCAGCATCTTGTTTCATGTCCTTTGAAAAGAATGTGTGTTCTCAAACGTGCTGGATCAAGAGTTGCTTGACAGTGCTGAACGAGTTGAATGTTCTTGCCATGAACTCATCCTTAAGCTTACTGAGCTAAAACATCTGGGCCCCTTACTCTCCCTGCGCAGCGTTCTACTAACCCAGATATGGATCCTCAAACTGTGACTGGTATGGCTGTCATCCTGGGGTGCTCTGTTGAGTGACAGCACCTGAGAGGCCTGTGATGCATCGCTTATAGGCACAAAAAACCAACAGCAGCGGCCCATTTGTCATGACTGCCGGTAATGTAGCACAGCTGCCTGCCTGCCACATGGCACCAACACCTCACTACATTCCCAAGGTGCTTTGTGTTCCTGTCCTGCCTGGCTGCTTCTCAAAGTTCCTCAGTGACAGGAGGCAGAGGGGCTGTAGTGGTATAAGTTAAAGCCTCTTCACATACTGAGTGGAAATGACTTACAGACCAGCTTCCCAAAAAAATCACTTTGTATTTTGTTTTTTAAAGGAATAATATGCACAATGAAGATTTCAATTGATACCAAAACTATAAAAATCTCTTTTATTTTACACTTTTGGTCCCCTTTCTCTAAACTCTTTGCCCATCTGTATCCATTGTACTGCTATAGCTCACAGATGTGGGAAAAATACAGCAAATATGACAATATGAGGAGATACTAGGGTAATTTTTTACAGCAGAATAAACATCGATATGACTTTTGCTACCTGAAAATCCTGTATAATATACCCTTCAAAAATCAGTTTTTGGGTACCGAACATGAAATAAACAATAAAACTACTCCTCAGATGTACTTGGTGGTCCCCTGAGCTGGAAGGAGCCTCTGTTGGTGCATATTTATGGATTTCTAAACACAAAAAACTAAACACAATGTAAATGTACACATACTACCTCTTTCTTCCAACAATAATACCTTCTCATAATAAGTACCTTTAGTGACAGACCTGAATGTGGGTCTCCAGCTGAAGGTTCTGGTTAGGATGACTATACATCACTACAGTTCATATTGGGATGAGAAAGTATTGAAACTTCCCTTTGCCTCCATCCATTTTAAAAGTAATTTCTTCTCTGAGGGAAAGATAAAGAAGTAGAGTGGATGTAGAAATGAGGACAAATATGAAATGGGATCAAGCGAATGGGACAGAACAGACAGCCACAGTGGGGGGCATGCTGTTCTCCATATTAGACTGTCAATGAATCTCATTAACATGGCTTCAGTAATCAGCATAGGAGAATACTGCACTGAAGGCCATCCGCTCTGCTCCCCACCTCCTTCCTCTCACTTTGATTACGCTGATGCATAAATTAACTATTTCCCTCAAAACTCCTCAAGAAAGGGTGCAATAGGAGATGCTTCTGTTCTTCTCTATTTTCATTAAGCACTGTGTTAAAAGTGAAACAAGCCAGCTGTCATGTTAAAGATATCCACTTGGCCCTCTTCACATCAGGAGAGCCTTACTCACTAAGCAGAGAAAGTTAAATGGGCACTCATGCTGAAAGCCAGGTTTTTTCAACTGACAGCTTACAAGATAATATGAAGGAATTACAAAGTATATCCAAACATTGTTATGTGCGACACCTACACTTTGGTTTTTCTTGAACATGAGACGACAGAGAGACATTTCATTTTTTACATTTCAAGATTGTGAGTGCTGGAGTTGGTGCAGGATGTTGGCCTCTGTGCAGGTTTGCAGGACGGATGAACTCAGGGACAAAGACGTGTCAATGGTCTTGCCGTTCACATGACACAGGAAGCTGGTGGCTTGTTAGACAGGAAGGCCTGACCCTATAAAACAGTGTTTTCTTCTTTTTTCTTTGCCTCTTCCTTAATGAGAGCAGCTGGTATCCAATGAGAAAAAAAAAACTCTACTATTGTCTACAAAATGCAAACAGTAATATGTGATAGTCCTTGGAAGCATTTGTGTGGCATAAGATAAGACGGAGGAGATGAGACATTGCAAACAGTGCCAGCGCCATTCCCAACACCACACATGCTCATTCTTTAATCATGATCCGATCCTGCCAATATCAGGAAATCTGAATTCCAAAGGCTGCTCAGCATCAAATGGGACCACAGCAGTCTATATTTCTAACATCTGACAGAGTGACTAATGGGAGCCACTGAGGTTTCAACCCCCCCCTTCACGAAAAAAAACCCCTAAACATCTACAGTACACTCCAAAACCACTCACCCTGTACGCTTACTGTAGGAATGTCAACTTCAGGTCCTGGCTGATTTACTGTGTGTCCTCTTAAGTCTGCTCTCTTTTCTCGATAGTCTCCAGCAGCTTGAGGCACTTCCCAAAGTCCTGCGAGCTCTCCGAGTGTGTTCCTGGCACTGAATACAGAGATAGGATAAATAAATCACATGCAGGCCCTCTGGAGAGAAGGAAACTGACTGAAACAGACTAGGGAATATACAAGACATCTGGCAAGGAGAAAATGACACAGAGACATGAGGAGACGACTACTATGACTAGTTGAAACAAAGCTCAAAGTGTCTTTGTATTAGAAGATGAAAGCACTGACCAGAAGGAGAGATCACATTTCTGTCAGCCAGCAAATTATTCAACTTAGAGGGCTTATGTTGTGTGATAGCACATACTGTTAGCCATTTTGGAGAGGCCACTCTATTTGGAGTTCATAGATGAAGATGAAGCCAGAGCACTTTATCCAGTGTCAGCCCTGGTTTCTCCAAGAACTTATATCCAATTAAATACTGAAGAAAACAACTCACACGCACCAGCCTCCATCTGCTGTGTTCAGATTTGGCACAGTAACAAAAAGACTGGCAGCACATACATTTGGTTTTAGTGTGTGTTTAAGTACATGCATAAATCTAGAGACAGAAGGAGATGGTAAGAGAAGTCAAGCGAAAAAAAAGCGAAAAATAAAAAGTGAAGAGCTGAGAACAGCCATCCGCAACAAATGTGCTGCGAGGCTTTCGTATCGGGGTGACAGGTGCATTATCATAGGTTAATGAGAAGCCTGTAGCTGCAATCAGGAGAGCACTGCCTCCACCAGCACCTCCATCAATCAGATAAGACATAAAGTCCCACTCAAGCGCCAAGCATGCAGGCCCCCAAACCTGCTGAAGCACTGTACAATACATGCAAACCGCCTAAAGGATTCAATTTACTACAAAAGATTACAGTGCAATTATGAGGTATTTATGGACACAATGAAAGATAATTAACACCTTCAGCTGAGCTTCGGGTGTGCTCATGGAGAAACTTAAACTGCAGAATTGAGAGGGGTGCGTTCACTGAAAACGGCTTGAGAGATTTTAGTGTTGCTTCACTCTTAGTGGAGTAAAAATTGTACGGTTTGCGGATGATGTTATCTAGCTGAAGGGATCTGGTGTTAGTCATATGGATATTACTGTATAATACAATGTACAGTGTTTAGTGTGCTGCAAATAATTTTAATAAGCTTTTTTAATAATATATATAGCGCTTTTACATTACACAGTGGCCTTTAAACTATATTTGAAGTACTCACAGAAATGTCATGCACGCCAAAAAGCCACTTGTTCTATTAACGCTAAATTTCTTTAAATTTCTTTAAATTTCTTGGCATTTATAAATTGTTCTAGCTCTTTCTTCTTGATGAGTTTAAGTAATTGCCCCATATGTTCTCTTACATTCACAAATGAGTTGAGTTGAGCTATTTTAAATGGCCTTTTAAAAGTCAGAAGTGGATGTTTTCTAACAGTACCAACTGTAATGTAAACATGGGTACTTTACAGAGCATGAGTAGCCAAACTGATAATAAAAATATAAGGACTTATGCTCTCAGTCAGTGTTACATTCTGATTTAAAGTACGTTTAACTATTGTGTACAGTTTCCACAATGACTGCTGTGAATGTAATGTGGCTGTAAAGCAACATTAAACATCACATTATCAGTCCATCTGCTTAATATCGATGTGTTCCTTTCTCCCCCTGATGCTAACTTCTCTCTCCACTGTGCTGCCACTCTGAGGAGAGAGCAAAGTGTTTTCACATACTCATACTGCTGGCGTTCACTGTTCACTGTTTTGCAAGAAGTAGAGCTGCGCCCGAGGGATTTTTGAGGTCTTTACTCTTGGCGGGGCCAAAGAGGCCACATGGAGAGGGGATCCCAGCCTTTTCACTGAGGATTAGCTGGCAGGAGGATGGTTATAGGGAGGCATGAAGAGGAAGAGTGAAAAGCAAGGTGGTTCCGAGTGAGTGAGTATATCATTCAGAGCCAGGCCTGCACAATAAAAGCCGCTGGGCAGGAAATGAGGCGATGGACACCCACTGACCTGCAGACTCTCTCTGCCTCTCAGAGAAACAATTCAAAACAGCTAATAGAGGTCTGCTCATCCTTTTTCCATGTTGTACAGAAGCATGGTGACTCATACAGCTCATTTCTGATTAGAGCTCCTCAGGCTCCAAAGTAATCCACACCTGTCAGGGGATAGATCCAGCCAGTTATGTTATTATGCATTATCTCTCAGGCGGATGTGTATGAGCTGCTTGTTTGTAGATTATCCCTCAGCGAGGAAAACAACAGGAAGGTTGTGGAGTGTCTACAGGAAGGGGACAGTCAGTTGGGTCAGTGTGCAGGTGGAGTCCATGCAGGGGGTGAATGTCTAAACATGTCCCTGACACAATGTGAACAGGAAGGATGCGCAGAGGAAGAGCACAGCAGGCACTGGGGGCTGTCCCCAGAGAGCTCTCTGCTGTGTCGGAAGAGCAGTGAAGCGAAGAGCTAACTAAAGCTACAAGACAATGATAGGTAGCCAACTAGTTACACACAGGACATTGCGGTAAACACGCACCTCATTGGATTGCATGAACAGAAGTGTAAAATACATAGAAAAGTTCTCCCACACCCTTGCAGATGTGTCTCTTAGATCAGCATATGCTTTTTAATCTCCTTGGGTTATTTAGCCCTCTATACAACACATGGATTTGACATCTTCATTATTCATGCTTTTATTTCATTTTGTCTCGGCGGGATCATCCTCTGTCCCACTTCCTCTGCCCGGGACACACTAACTGACAGTTAATGTGGAAAAAAAAAAAACATAGGAAGCGCTCCTTCCTCTTTGTGTTTAGTCTGGCGATGTGTGTATGATCTAATGGTTCCAGCAGCAGCACGCCATCATGGCTTCAACCCCATTGACTTTTCCACAGAATGACATTTCCTTTTTTCAAATGACTATGTTTAACATTTTTGAGTAATAAGTTAATGTCTAGTTTACTGAAAAGGCAAACTATAAAATGATAATAGGGACTACAAGCATTCTTTTGTAGGCTACATTACTGCTTGACTATCAGTGGCACAAGTTCATTTAACACAAGCCCTCTTTTTACACGGGCAATAGTGAACATTTCTGGTCTATTATTTCTATTTTTGGTATCACTTTGCTGACTTTAAAGTATGTGTTTATTAATGTCATATGTTTAAAACACAGCTGCAACCACACTATCTGCACTGCTATACAGGGCCGCGGGAAGTAATTTTGAACAGGGGGTGCTGTGAATTTTTTATTTTTTTTTTACAAAAAACCTATGAGCCTATAGGCCTATTTAAAATACATTTTAAAAATAAATACATTGAGATTTACTACTTTATTGTCATATACACTACAGTGCACAGCCAGCCAGGGTCTGAAACACACAGACATCAGTTCTCAGATATGCGCAATGCGCTATTAATCTGAAGCAGAAGCAGAATCAGAAATAATAGTTTAATAATCGAAAGAAAACTAAATAATTACTTTCATTTCAATTTCAGATAGCCTATACATACATGCAACTTATTTAGATACACCAAATAATATTACAACAAAATATAATATTAATCAAACTTCACAATAACGCTAAAACAATGCTATCGTTTTGGTCAGCTGGCTTGAGTCACTGCACGTTTATGTCACACGCAACTCTGTTAACTCCAAAATCTTTTTACGCACACCACAAGGAAATAATCTCCGACTATTTAAGCAATTTGTTTATTGAACAGTTCTCCACATCCATTAGGCAAAGAACACACAAACGAAATAATACTCTCCATCTCCATCCCCACCACCTTACAAAAATACTATAGTGTACTACTTACAATTGCTTGGCTAGTCAAAGCTCATCCTACACTTGTTGCCAAAAAAATAAATGTTACAAGCGCGGCAGCACCATGCTCTTACCTGAGCTACATGCAGGCGGGGTGCCCTGGTTACAGGTGTCCAAATGTCGAGGTGCGCTCTGGGGTCGTGGAGATAAAAGTCTCTCATGAGGGACGAATGTCCAGGAGTTCAGAATGTCTGTGTTGGTATGCATCAGCGAAAGGTGTGCGAGTCTTTTCTGGGTCATGGTGCTGCGTACCCATGTCTTCAAAAAACGCAAGGCGGAGAAAGTGCGTTCGGATGAGGCCACGGAGATGGGTAGTCAGTCACAGACATAACTCGATCAGTTTTCTATCTCTGAAAACATGGCTCTTGTTTGTGGCTGGAGCTTTATCAAACATGATGCTACATCTTGGACTGTGACACAAATAAACCCTCTGTCTTTTGTGACATCGGCAAGCTGCTTGGCGATGCTTGGCCTAAGCATTTTGAGCTGGAGTTCAAGGCGGTGACCTGCCTGCCTGACGTTGACAACGTAACTTCCGAACCTGTGTTGATTAGGCCTCAAAATATGAAATTAAAATCCAAAAGAATACGTAATAGCCTACGTGTGTCAAAATCATTTTCTAAAATATTCATAAGGAATTTATAAATTGTGCAAAATATTTTAATAGGCCTACATTTTTCTTTAATCTCCCTCTCGTCACTAGGGGGTGCTGCAGCACCCCCAGCACCCCCACTTCCCGCGGCCATGCTGCTATAGTTATGCCCCTGTGGACTCCCATCTTCAGCTCATCACTGGTCTTGTCTAGAAGTTGGAGGTCTGTCAAGTTTTTATTGTGGTCTTTTTTATACTTTTATAGTTGTATGGAATTGTTAAGACTTACCTTTTGCTTTAATCAAGTGTGCAGATCCTTCTCCATTAGTATGGCCCCAACTATTATGCTTTGGTCCAGTGGCATGAGGCTATAAATAAGAATGAGGTTTTGGTGCTCAGCGTGACTTGAGCCCCCTGATGAGATGCTGCTTTGCTGATTTACCTTTAACACAAGAGAGAACTAAACTGTTTACATAAAGTAACACTAAAAGTCGCAGATAATAGTTGATTAAAGAGGTAAAGTTCGTGTTGATTTTTGTTGTTGTTTTGCTTAAAAGCAGCGCTGGTTACTAACTGTTGAGGTAGTGGCTTTTTTTTTTTCACTCTGAGGTTCCCATTGCTGGATCAGAGACATTAGACTTAAAAGTAGTGCAAGGATATGGCTTGAATGCGGAGGGAATACGAGTAAAATATAATTTAGTGCTCAGCCAGAGGGTAGTCTACGTTGCAATTTCAAAGACTGAGTGAAATATAATCAGTAATACAATAATAAATCAGCTTTAAGGGGAATTTGGTAGAAAACGAGTTTTGTAAAATAATTTCTTTAAAATTACTTCTAAGAACTGTAGCTCACTTAAAATTCACAGATAAAAAAAAATATTATTTTTTTTAAAACATCCTCCTACTACTCCGCCTCGACCTGCAGATGGGGCCATTGTTGAATCTATACAGCCATCTTGTGGTTGTCTTTTAAACACACTTCAGGAGTGACGTGTTTAGTGTTAGATTCAGGTTTAAAGTTTAAGCAAATGAAAAAAAAAAGTCTTTCGGTTTTCTTCAGGTTCATATTTATTCAGTCAGTAAAAAAGAAAATCATAGAAAATCATTTAAAATATTCTTAAAATGGAATACTAACAGAAAAAAATATTTTTTTTTTGTTTAAGTAACATATCAGTTGGGCAAATGAAATCCTTGTACGAAGACAAAGTAGAAACCTATGACAGTGTCATCTCCACACATCAGTTACACATAAATGTTAATTTAATGGCATGTCTGAAACTAGGAGAATGAACAGTAACACATGGTTTAAAAAAAACTAACCGCTGTGTACACGGAAATGTATTTTTAGCTACGTGGCTTAACAAATATAGTTTTACGCTATGTCTGCATTAACACTGTAGTCACACAAAATAGTGCTTTATAATTAAAAACAACTTTTTCTACCAATGTACAATTGGTTTAGAAGCTACATAAACTGAAATATGGAGGCACTCTTAAAAAAAGAGCATGTGGTTGAGTTTCCCCAAATAAAAAACTGACTAAGCACAGATGCACAGTAACATGATGCCTTACCAAAAGTCCTTATGTACAATTATAAAAAACAGAGATGACATTTATGTATATAAAAAGAAATGCTCTTCATGCTGAACTAGTACTTTTGGAAACTTCTGGAAACACACAAAACAAAAACAAAAATGTGATTTAAAGACACAAAACAGATGATGGATAGCAGGAGGGAGAAGGAGGTGGTGCTGGCAGTAAACAGAAGTTAATATTAGGGCTACTGGGTACAGAAGCCCTGCCCTGACAACAGCCTCGGGGCCTCTTTTCTCGACCCTCTGAACCAAAAATACGATCTGCAGATTCAGGGTGGGACTACTCCTTTTATCTTGTCCGTGCAGCCTCTGGTCTCCCACTCTTCTGCCTCAGAGTCAGAAGACGCTCCTGCTCTGTGCTCACCAAATGTCACTAAAGTGCTCTTTCTACTATAAAATGGTATGCACGTCAACATAATACACATTTTTTTCATACATCAACATCTGCATAATATAAAATTGTAAAAATCCTCAGGCTTCCAAACAAACCATTATTTTAAAAAAGTTTCTTTTTTTTTTTTTTCCAATGAGAGAATAATAAAACAACGCTCGAAACTTGAGAACATGCATCCAGCAAGTGTGTCCAACAAGACAGAAGTGTATGCATGTGTTTTTGTGTGTGTGTCTAACCCTGTAGACAGCTGTCTTAATTTGTGTGAGTGTACAAAGTGTGGGGAAGAGGACGAAGCCATCCATCTGTGTGTGATGTAAACCTGACTCTGTTCTCAGCTCAGTACTTTGGGACTTTGGCGTAATCCTCCTGCACCACACTTTTACAAAGACACATGGAGAGGATCATCCCCAGGAGCTGCAGGCAAAAGGTAACAATCATTTTGTTAGAAAGGCTTGACCCAAAGAAAACATGTCAATACAATACAATTTCCAGTGAGATAAAGTAAGTAATTAAGTAAATTTTATTTATATAGCACCTTTCACAGATATAAATCACAAAGTGCAATAAAAGAACAATAAAACTATGAGAATAAAAATTAAAACCACAAAATAGTCAAAACATAAAAAGCCCAATCAAGTAAAAGCTTGTTTAAATAAAAGTGTCTTCAGCTGCTTTTTAAAAGAATCAACAGAAGCGTCCACTCGCAGTGACAGGGGCAGGGCGTTCCAGAGTCTGGGGGCGACTGCTTGGAAAGACCGGTCTCCTCGAGTTTTAAAACGGGTTTTGGGGACCGTTAGAAGGTTTTGACCAGAAGACCGAAGAGCGCGGGAGGAAGAGTAAGGGGTCAGCAGGCCTGTCCATGCAGAGCTCTAAAAGTCAAGACTAAAATTTTAAAATCAATTCTGAATTTGACTGGAAGCCAATGTAATGAGGATAAAACCGGGGAAATGTGAGCCCTTCTGTTGGTTCCAGTTAAAAGCCTGGCTGCAGCATTTTGCACCATTTGTAGCCAACTCACAGACAACTTGTTCAAACAAGTAAAAAGAGAATTACAATAATAAAGAGAAGAAATAAAAGCATGAATAATCATCTCCAAGTCAGCTTTAGACAATAACACTCAATTTAGAAATGTTTCTTAAATGATAAAAACAGTTTTTGACCAACTGTCTAGAATGACTGTCCAGAGACATCGATTGGTCAAACAGAACACCAAGGTTTCTGAGGCTCGACTGGACGGAAGAACCCAGGGAACCAAGGTGTTGTTTGATTTGAGGTATTTGTTGGTCTGGTGCAAAGATTAAAGTAAAAAGGACAACCATACAAATATAGTACTGACTATTGAGATGCCTTTTAAAATCACAATTAGTAATGTAATAAACAAATATTCTCTTCAATAAAATCTACTAAATATGTTTCAAAGCAATTGTCAGTCTGCTTTTTAGAAGATATTACATAGTTTCAATAGTTTTCCTGTTATTAATTTAAAAGGTTTTATTTAATGGGAAAATAAAACATATCTTTAGGCAGTGGCTATCAGGATATAACAAAAATAAAAACCCTATTTCAGTTAGTAAACCTGCTAAGCCTTCATATTTTGTGTCACACATTTGTTAAAAACTGTAACATTTGAATTTTCTGTTATTATAATCTCAGATAAGATGTCATTGCAGCTAAGAAATCAAAATGAGTAGGTTTGGTGCATTTTTTTTTGGAGTAGTATTTACTGTAGAGGTGAATGATATAGAATGAGATTATATGTGTGTTGAACCAGATACCTCCACAATTGCCACTCCAACACAGATTCCCAGAATAACTCCACAGTTATCTACGAACCATTTCTCCACGTTTGTTTTGCAGCCCTTGAGGAGAGAACAAGAGGAAGAGAGTGAGATTAGAAATGCAAGAGAAAAAAAAGACAAAGAAAAGACAGCAAACATGTATAGGAGTGACTGAATGTGTACGTGACCCTGGCCGGACATGAACAAAGTCTTTTCAAAACACCACTGTTAGCTTTGGACCAAGCCACACAGTGAAAAAATAACATGGCTTAGCTGAGCTGAGGAAAGCAGTAGAAACAGAGGGAGAGTTTCAGAAACATGCAGCACAGAAGAGCTTTCCTGGTGTTTGAACAAATCACACAACACAAACAACACACCTCAGCTGTATGCACCATGCTGATTATCTACTACCACACTGGCACAATGAGCTGGCACCACTCATTACACAACACAATTATGTGGAAAGGTGTGAGGTTTATCAGAACAATGCAGGTATGTTCACAGCGCTAAGGGCGATGGGACTTTAGACTTAGATCAGGTAAAGTTTCAAATGCCTAAATATTTTAAACAATAAAATACAGCTAAACGTGTCATGCAGCATTATGTACCGTTTCATAGACGGGTAGATCTGAGGAGAGATTTTCACACAGGCCTATTTCCTTGATTGAGGTGCCAGGCAGGGACTCATTACGACAAGAACAAGGGTACAGGTTCTGCGTGCTGTTCTTGATCAAAAGGTTCTCAGTCCAGTTGCCTGAACCAGTCCAACCACAGCACTTCATCTGGTCAGAAGCAGAGAGAGAATGATTGAGAAAACAAAATGGAGAAAAAAAAGGAATTTTGACTTCTTGCTGAATCTTGGCCTTGTGAGTTTTCCTGAGGCTTGGTTATGTCGAAAAAAAATATGCAAACTTTCAATCCTAACACACTGAGCTCTCTGAAATCAATCACATATGTTCAAGATGTTTGTAATATGTCCAACATACCAGATCTACTTTTTTGTGTTATCCTATAAACCATAACCATTTGTTGCAGAAGGTAACAGACAACTAAAATGTGCTTTTTTGTGATGTAGCACTTAACTTTTGAACATGCAAAGCTGTATAATAGTATAATGAGGAATGTACTTAACAATGGGATTTATTTTTATGTCTGAAAATAGGTTCATGGCACTTGAAACAACTGTGAACAGATGTCATCTGTTATTCCTGGCCCTGACCTGTATATTTATGAAGACTCTAAAGTGCCTGACATCCTGCACAAGTTTTATTTATTTTGATTACGAGTCGATGAACCAGTCATGTCTAAATAAATAGTGATGCAAAATGAACTCACCGTCCTCTGCATGTAGTCCCATGTGTGCTCCGCGGTCCTATTCTGGCCAGTGTAGTGGGTTATCATGTTTTTGATGATGCTGGACATCTCAACTTTCAACTAAATGACAAGACACACAAATATTTCACATGTAATAAGCAGTGAAAATGCAAGCCAAACTTTTTAAGTGCTTTTGTTTCAGTTCTCTAGCGGATCATTCTTATCTTAATGAAACTGTTTTCTAAAATGCTACACTGTTATACAGGCTGTTCTGTTAGTATTGAAGTGTAGCATTTTAGTTAGACATTAGACTTCATTTACCCTGTTAATTGCTCTCATAAGATTGCCTTTACACGCTACAACCTACGCACATATATTGGTTTCAGTCTAAAATAAATAAAAACACACATGCTTATATTAAATCTTTTTAAAATTTACTAGCAACATTTAAACTTTTTTCATGGGCCAACAACTCGGGTGGTATTGCTTGTGGTGTCTCCCCCATTCACCAATATTGGCCCTACCACAAGGCAATAAAATGGCAATTACATCTGGGTTTTTCTGACTACTGCTTTTTGCAAAAAACTATTATTTTCAGATAGCATAAACAAACATATGCTATGCTTTGTACCAGGCTGTAAACATGATTTTTACACTTGTAAAGTTGCTATTTGATTTCTGTATATCTCTGTATGGTGGCGCCCTTACGTGAGCTCAACAAAATACAAAAGCCAAATGAACCTTAACAAAAAGACAGTGGCTATACAATGTTGTTGTACATTTAGCAGACACTCTTATCCAAAGCGACTTACATTTAGCTAACATTCACCAGTGTTACAGCTGGAACACCACTGGAGTCAAGGTGGGTTAGGTGGTGTCTTGCCCAAGGACACAACGACAGTATAAACTGGGGGAGCGGGAATCTAACCGCCAACGTTCTGGTTAAAGGACGACCGCTCTACCACCGCCTACAAATGTATCTGGACTAAGTTTTTGAGCTGAAGACCTTTTGTCTCTTCTCCAAGAGACTTTATCAATTCTGAGATTAACTGGTAAGAGAGCTGAGCTTTTATCTCTAGAGGGAGGGGTTTGACCTATAATTAAACCTGATAGGACCAGGCTAAACAGGTCTCTTAGTCATTAGCTATGAAAGGACGGTGTGACTCCTGGGAGTCGTTAAAGGATCAGGTGAGTTGAACTGAACTGCATAAACCACACTTTGTTTGTGCGGGAGGATCTTGTCATTAAGGTTGAACCAGTTTTTGACGCAGAGTGTTTCCAGGTTTAAAATGGACTGGAATGTTGTGTTTGTAAAAAGTCCTTTTTAGTTTTTTGATTAAACCAGACACATAAGGGATAACTACACCCTTCCCTTATGTGTCCGGTTGCTGTCTGTTCGGTGTCTGTGTCCTCTTGGTTTTGTAAAGTGTGTTTCGGCTTTTGTATTTCATTGAGCTCTTTGGGCTACCGTATTTATGCGTGTAAAACCACAGAATGATGGCAGTGGTGTATCTTCAGAGCTTTGCCTGGAGATGAGAGCCTATTCTAGGAAAGAGCACCACCCTGCCTTGTGGTGAGCTTTAAACACAGGGAGCACAACTAGGCTACAGAGAAACAAATTCATACAACATGCTGGAGGGCTAACAGCTGAAATGGCAAAAGCAGCCTCCACCTATCCTGAGTGCTACAGGAGGAGGTTTATTAAAGGAAAGTCCTGGGAGGGAATGGACGTATATATATACACATAAAACCAGTGCAGGGAGTTGGCTTGTTTAAGCATAACACTCCCAGCATACACACACTGCACAAACAGAGGGTTTACTATAGCTCACCATTATTAGTAATGTGTGTAAACATCAAGTTCAATTGTCACAGGTGACTTTATTAATATAGTGCAGCCTTTATCCAGCATGCTAAACTGTATATGTTGTCTATAACATATACGTATATGTGTAGTCTGTGCAACCTGAAAACACCTTTTTTTTTTATGTTAACACTATAGCAAGTTCAAATGCTACCAGTGAGTGCATGATACAGCCTGTAGGAGGCACTGTGGCACCTGATATTGATAAAACTTCATGTAAAGGACATGTTTACAACCTGATGCAATGTTAAACATACTAAACATAGCAAAGTCTACATATGGCACTGTTTACTGGAGATGCTCAACCCGTCCCACAAACTACCCACTCAGAAAGGGAAGTGGGACAACCAAGTGTGTGCACTGCGTATGTTCTGTTTTGTGACTGATCTTCAGCCCACCTGCTCAAATGATATCCTACTATTCTACTATTCTGTTACATCACTCACAACCAACATCCTGTCCCTCTTTCCATTGACTCTGCACTGAAACAGTTTAACCACAGTGTATAAAAATAAACCTCGAGTACAAACAACTAAAGTCCAAACTAAAATATATGCATTAATTAAGTAGATTGAAAGAATTAATAAATAAATATGTAATTAATGTCTTACCTGCTCTTTTTGGAAGTAAATAAGAACTCCGGCTGTGACCTGAGCGATGAGAATGAGCAAGAGGCAGGTAAAGTACTGTGAAGGAGAGAAAGAAAGGACATTTATTAACTTTTAAAATGGTGCCAACATTGTGTGAAATCAAGAATTCCCCTTCGCAAACAAAAAGGAGAAAACTGCCTTTCATTTTCAATTGCGATTAATTGATGTTTAAAGACACATCTTAATGATAATCTTTAAAGTCTTAAAGGAACAGTGCCACAATGGGGTCGTGCAGTGTGGTCTCCTTCAGTATGTGTGTGTGTCTCTCTGTGGGGGGTGAACACTGCCAGCTGGTAATCGTCACTGTGTGAAGTAGGTCAGTGTGGTTCTTCAGTTAAGGTTTAACGCTCAGAGGATACACCCCCATCCCCACTCCCGTTGCACCCCCTACATCTCACAGGCTTTAACCATGTCACGTCAAACCCTAAGTAAATCCACCAGCCCAAACCAGAAGGGCTTTAGTGTCAGCAAGAATGCACTTTATTAGTTATTAGCATGCTTCAGGTGACAAGATGATTTAATTAATTTTTTTCTGTTGTAATACCTTAATGTGTGTTATTTGTTTTAATAATGATGATCAATGTAAGTTTTCCCTTGACAATATCAGCTACATCATAAACGCAGTGTGGGCTCCAACAGTACTTTATAGTGTAGTACAGTACTCAATTTATGATATTTCAGAATTCATAACACAATCTGCAGCCAGTAGACGTCTGAGATCTGTGAGCTGCAGGAACGCCACAAGAACTCCTTCTGTCCGACTGCCATAACACTCTACTGTCAATCAATGAAAGATGAACCCTGAGGCAATTAATGTGAAGAGAGCTAACAACCAAATCTCCCATTGGGCTCTGCATAAAGTGCAAACAATAATACAGATAATCAATGTGCATTTAATGCCTATGTATGTAAGTCTATGGTAGAAATTACAAGCATATCAATCTACAAAATCTATACATACTTATTTACCAACTTAAGACACACCTTTTTTATTCACAAATTATCAACCCGGGAATATCTTTCAAAATACAGCAGGTGAAAAGTGTGCATGATTCCTCACCAGACCAAGTAGGCAACGAATTTCGTAGATTGCTCCTATGCAGCCGAAAAATCCCATGGCCATGGACAAGGACCCCACTCCGATGAGGATATAGGAAGCTATTTTCACATTGTCTGATGATTCCTCTGGAGAAATTCATACACACAAATTCAGGAAGATGCTAAATAACAGCAAATTCATTCAAGCAAAGGCAATAAGCTAAAACACACAGCATCTTTCTTGGCAAAGACAATTAACTGGATGAGTTTAGGAAAAATTGTATTGTTTATGTTCAAACTCATTTTAATTTTAACAAACAACCTAAGACTGGTAAACTACTTCCTTTTTATTATGTAGAGCAAGAGAGATACAGGAAGAGGGGAGGAGACTGAAATCATAAAAGGTTTGAAGAGAAGATAAAATGGTTGTGTGTGTTATCTGATTTGGAATAGCTCCAGAGACTCGGACCCAGTCCTCAGGTGATGCCATAAATGGCTCCAACTCCTCAACATTACTGAGCCAGAGACATCAGATAAAACTGACAACAACCGTTTGGAGAAGAGCTGCCACACTTGCCCCCCCTTTGCCACTTTATTATTATATTATGCCTGTGTTACTTGTATGATGGTACTGTGTGAATGTAGCTTTATAATTTACTTACATGTTATATTAAATGTCACTGAATGTCTGGCTAACCATGAAAAAAAATGAGAGTTGAGTTGAATTGGCTGCTCATTTTCATTCCTTCACGTACTCACAAATTATCACAGGATGCAGACTGGGTTTTTACCCCCAAAGAAACTAAAACATTCTGTCAGCAGCACAGCACTTTCTTACAATGCCCACTCTGACCGATTACAGAAGTTACCACTAATGAGATGTTATCATTCCAACAGGATGACGCTACAAAACACTTTTAAATAAAGATACTTATGCATCAAAGGTTACGAGACCCCTCCAGAGCATGTGTTAAATACATGTGTTTATATGCAGAGCCATTTATAGATGTATATTATACATGGGTCACCTTAGCGCTACATGTTGTGGTGGATTTAAAAATAATTCAAAGCTAATTGTAGCTTAGCGAACATTTGCACAATGTTTATGTGGCTACAGTATAGTATTTAAAGTTTAAAAAAAGTAGACAGGTGCAGCACGTTCTAACACTGATGAGACATGGTATTTATTTCTCTTTTCATTAGCACAGACACAGTGTCTGCAAAGCACCAGGTTAGCAACCATATCTCTGTTGCCAGAGAAGCTGTGCTTACCGCAGTTGCCTACTTTTGTACTATGGCCTCAGCATGACGTGACATATACAGTTCCTGTATACTTTTTACAACTCAGTGTACTGTGGTTATAAACGTACTGTATATGTTGAATTGAGCAAAAATGAACATTGTATTTGTTATATAATGATGTTATACTGGGAGGTGACATGACACAGTATGATTGATAACTGTGGGAACTAGCACAGATAGATCTGTGTGTTTTCCCTGGAGCCGAGTGAATAAATTAATCGTATTTTCCAAGGAAAAACATACACCCTAGAGTTTTAACAAACATCACAGGACACTAATACCAGCCCTGAACAATTCCTGGATTTTAATAACTTGATAATTTAGCAGCAAACTTATAATAATATTCTTTCTGCTGCCGCTCTCTCTTTTTTACATAGAAAAAAATAAATAAAGCTTTTCTAGGCCTTTTTCCCAGTATATCAGACCTTCAGTGCTACCCATACTGTTCTTATAGCATCTGTGATCTAAGCAAATGGTAAACCGTACTCCTCAAGTCAGCAGAAGTTACTGGTCTGTTACTGTGCACTTCTGTCATGTAACATGGCAATTTTCCTCTGCCCTCTGCTCTAAAATAGTTTCCTTACCAGTTTCCAAGAAGCTTTCCATTTAAAGAGCCAACAATTATGGTGCTCTTGAAGAAAGCTAGAGAGGGAGGCAACTTTTGGTGTTTCAAATCTTTTCTAAACATGACCAGAGCCATGCATTCAGCTTGCATACAGATGGAGAAATGTAAATATTATCAGTATGTACAGATTTTAGATGTTAATACAATAAGCTGATTAACTTTGTGCTGTATCGAGCTGATCAGGCAGGCTTTTTCCTGGTAATAACTTTGGAAAGTTTAAGGACTCATTTTTGATACTTCCAAACTGTGCTTTGACTGACTGACTGACTGACTGACTGACTGACTGACACATGCACGCACGCACGCGGATTGCAAATTTTTAAATTGGAAAAAGTTGCAATCCTGTTTATAATCAGGCAAGCCTCTTTAAAGAATATAAAAGAACCAATTAGCGTGCAGCTTTGATTGTTGTTTTTCTATGGAGAGTGGCAAGAGGAGCAGAGAATGAACTGCCCTGGGTACAGACATGAAAAATGCATTGAAGAGAGGTCATCTATAGCCCAAGATAGAAAGGGATGTCCTCAGGGTATCAGCGAAACAGCGTTCTGCTATCTCTGAAGGAACAGCTGGATTATCACAACAATAGAGAATGGGGAGGAAGATAAATATTGTACTGCCGTTAGTGACTGGAGAAAAGCACACAGAGCTAACAGCTCGACCTTGCAGTGACTCTTTCCCGGGTTTGACTTAAAATATGATTCAGTTTCAGTTAAGGACGCTAAGGCGGGTTTTGCTGCTCTAAATCAAAAACAGCCTCTTCATAACTTATCAGTTAGCAAGAGATTTATGTAGCTCAGACGAATAGCTCAAATAAAATGCTTATGAACAGTGAAGTTTTAGTTTGCATTAGTATCCTTCAACGTCACACAGCCTTATCCTGTAACCCATCTTTTGACGCAGAGACAAAGGTTATATGTTCTATGTCTAATTCAACAATCAATTTCTCACATCAATGCATTACTTACAAAGACAGAGTAAAAACACATATTTGGCCTCTATCCCATGTTGAGTTCCCAAATAATAAATATGAAAAGCTTGCTGTAACCTAGTGTTAGGAAAAAACTTCACTGCAGCTCTCAGCAAAACTCCATCTGGAACACATGCACTGAGCCTTCACAAAAGAATTTATGGCAGCTAGGAGTTTCCATCATGGTTCTCTGCTCTTTTCGACAAGGCTAAAACTTGATTTCAATTATATTTTGTCTTCACTGCCTGTGACATTAAGCTGATAACCACTGTAGCTCCTAAAGCTTTTTGTTGTTTTTTTTAAACACAGTGTTACAAACATAGATCCGTGACGACATCTGTGAAGGTGGGAGGTGATCTGTACACACAAGTGTATGGAAGGTTGCTGTTTTCCAACATCTGGTAAAGCAACTGAAGACAATAATCTGGTTCACAGTGTGAGTCTGTCAACTCCTTAAACAAACTGGCTCTTCACAGTTGTCTTCATCAGCTGTTAGCTTTTGTTGAGTGAACAAGAATTTTTACTTATCGGTCACATTTTGTTCTGTACTCTGGTGACTTTCTTTCCATGGCTACAAGAGACTTAGTCTAGTGGGATACATTCCACAGAAATTGTGCAAAGTATTCTAGAGCATTTGCCCATCTCCATTTCCTATCTCACAGCTGAGCTAACATGGATTTTACAGCTCAAAGTATTAGTAAAGTTACAACACTTACGTAGGACGGCAATGAAGCTCTGGTTATCAAAGAGCACCCATAAACCAAAGCCCATGATCAGTGCTCCGAAGATCTGTAAAAAAGAAAAAGAAAAAGGTTGAAGAATCATATGTCATATCTGACATACCTGTTTGTCCAAATTATGGACCTTACTGTGGCATCATAAGAGGTCACATCTTAGACTAATCCAATCAGTTTGGTTTGTCAGATTTACTTTACTTCTACTTTACTCAACCAATGTGCAAAAGAGGATGTGACTAGAGAAAGATATGATGGCCTTTTAGTTTTAGCACTTGCAGCAACCACAGTAAAAACAGGCTTTGCACAAATGTTTGGTTACACAATGTGTAAAAATATAATTACAAACTTTAGTAACATCTGTAATATATAAAAAATTATATATTACAACTTTAACCACACATATAAAACAAAACATCTTGTAGTTATAGCATGTGCTGAGCATGGCACCTTATGATGCCACTATGTTGTGCTTTGTGCATAATGCACAAAGCACAACATAGTGGCATCATGTTAGCAACAACCAAGAACAGAAAACCTTGTTATTTTAAATATGATAATTATTAAGTGGAAGATAATAAAAAAAAAAATTCAAGGTCTTTAGTAAAAATGAAAAAGGTAAATACAAAATAATAAAAATCTTGGACATTAGGTTAGATTTGCACAGTCTCTAACTCTTGTCCCATTGTAATGAGGTTAATGAGGTTCAGAACTTCTATGTGATTAAAAGGCTCTTGTTTAGAAGCTGTGGAGAACTCTCATGGGGCAAAATCTAGAGATGAGTGGCTGTGTCGATACACCAGTTTCCCCCTCCAACAGCCCACAACAATAATTAGGAGCCTGCATAAGAACTGTTAATTTAGAGCCACCCGGCAGTCATCATTAGCCGACCACTTCCTGGCTTCCCTCTAGCCTCCACAGTCTAATGTTTCTACATGGACAAATACAGACACACACGCTTCCTATTAGACACTGGTTGGGTGTGCACATCAAAAGCTCTGCAACAGGGTTACACCGTACTTAGTGAAAAAGTCTAGACAAACTTGCACGGTCAGTTTTAGGAGTATATGATTTTATCAACCACTGGACTTTATGCTGTGAGAGAGAGGAGGCAACAACAGTCATCTGCTCTCATATATATATATATATATATATATATATATATATGAGAGAGCGATATATATATCTTTAACATCTTTTGTGTTAGTTGTGGATTAAACCCTTTATTTTCTCAGATGGTAAAGCTGCCCATTCTTCTTGGCAAAAAGTTAGTGGCTCAATGATACTGAGGTCAGGAGACTGAGATGGCCAGTTCAGAACCTTCACTTTATGCTGCTGTAGCCAATGACAGGTCGACTTGGCCTTGTACTTTGGATTGTTGTCATGTTGGAATCTCCAAGTATGTCCCATGAGCAGCTTCCGGACTGATGAGTGCAAATTTTTCTCCAGTATTTTCTGATAACATTCTGCTGCATTCATCTTTTCCTGTGCCTCCATCCCCCCAAAAAATAGTGATCCACCTCCATGTTTCACAGTAGGAATGGTGTACTTTTCATCATAGGCCTTGTTGACTCCTCTATAAATGTAATGTTTATGGTTGTGGTCTCATCACTTCTAATGACTGTGTTCCAGAAGTTTTGAGGCTATTTGGCGTATTGTAAGCGGGATGCTATGTGGCCTTTGCGTAGTAATGGCTTTCTTCTGGTGACTCGACCAAGCAGCCCATCTTGAAACAGCCACACCACTTTTCAGAGAGCCCTGTATTTCAGCTGAAGTTATTTGTGTGTTTTTCTTTGCATCCCGAACAGTTTTCCTGGCAGTTGTGGCTGAAATATGTGTTGGCCTACCTGACCTTGGTTTGGTTTTAACAGAATCCCTCATTTTCCACTTCTTTATTAGAGTTTGAATGCTGCTGATTGGCATTCTCAGTTTCTTGGATTTCTTTTTTTTTTTTTTATCCCTTTCCTGTTTTATACAGTTCTATTACTTTTTCCCACAGATCCTTTTGACAATTCTTTTGCTTGTCCTATGACTCAGAATAGAGAAACGTCAGTGCAGCACTGGATAAGAGATGCAAGGAGTCCAGAAACTCACTGACCTTTTATACACACACACACACTGATCACAAGCAAACAGATCAAAGGTGAGGATGGTTACCTTTAGTAGTCATTCAAACCCATTAGTGTCAACTTGTGTGCATGTTATCCGGCCAAAATCACTTTTGATCAGGGTCATTTGGGTAGTTTTTTGTGTCATTATGATTTAAAACGAGTTAACCCAATTGTTTGACAATAAATGGCTTCACCCAACCACCAACTATGAGTGAAAGAAAAGTTTTTGTGTTATCATTCATATGATAACACAAAAGATTATGTAAATTTATGAGCACAACAAGATTATGTAAATTTATGAGCACAACTGTATACACACATATATGTATAAGTTATTTGACAACTTACAAAAAAGAGGAGGTTGAAGAGAAATAGAAAATACTTGGTGACAGTGACGCATCCTTTTCCCATGGCTGCGTTTCTGGAAGAAATCAGGACAAAATGTATTCATACATCTCAAATCATAGGATAAAGAAATGATAGCATGCTACATAGAGGAGACAGGAAACACCATAGAGATAAGAAAATGATTAATACATCCAACTTAAACATGGCTGTTTAAACTAATGGCCACCCCCATGACAAACATAGACCAAAATGATACATGAAGAAAAGACAAAACAAGTGGGTTGGCCCTGTATTATTCTTGTATTCATAGTTAGTCAGGCAGAGCAAAGATGTAAGAAAATCTGTACAGTTGGCTTCACAATTAAACACAGCTTTTATCTTCAGAGGTGAAACATTGGCCTAATTCAACAAATGTTTAATATGTTTGTCATAACTAGCCCAATCTACTTTAAATACTACTTTTACAAGACATCAAAGGCTCTATTCTTATATTACAGACACTGTATTCACATCTTTGGACTTTGCTTGTTTACTAATTTGGTTTTGTTCTTCAGGAACCACCCCACGGAGATAGACGGAGAGAGGACCACAAAGAGCAGAGTGGTGAAGTTATGATGGCTTTGTGGTGATCAAACAACTCATGTGGTTCAGAATCCTGTTGTCGCTACAAGAAAATGGCGCCATTTCACAACTGTGCTTACTAACAATAATGTTGAAACCAGAGCTGCAACAATTTTAGGAAGTTAAGGTTAAATTCAGAAAATAAATATATGTTATATGATATTACTTACAAGTTCTACATAATAGGTCTTGGTTTTGAGTCAGATCTGAGACATCTTAAAACATTACTCTGACATCTGCATTGCTGTACTGTGATAAACTGACTTAACACTCATCTATAATTGTGGTTCTTGAGCATGTGTAAAAATACGACACACAATGGGTTTCTCCAGTCAACAGCCAGACTTTCCTCTGACTAACATTTTCCTTTGAGAAACACCTGTAGCCCAGGCCAGCACCACACACACAGTGCTGCAGAGAACACGTCATGAAACACTGGCACCCAGTGCGCTGCAAATCCAAAGAGAATATTTACCACAACCAGACCTTCTCCTACACTGCAAATCCTGAAAATATAACCAGCCATTGTGGTCATTTCTGAAGACAACTCCCTGTGTATGAGATGACAGCCCTTTTACAACTGTAGGTTTCTTACAAACCATGTGGCGATTGCATTTCATTTGGTGATATTTTAAAACCTATAGCCTACAGGTACCATTAAAGGGATCAACAGACAAAACAAATACAACCTCTACTGTGGCATATGCATACATAAACAAAAATATAAACTGCTTTTGGGATGAAAACCAGAAGAGGAGCTAGGCATACGACCTTCTAACTTGCATAATGATTTTGATCAAATTTCAACTTACTTTAGTTTTACTACTTGTAAACAGTTAGTAAATGTATTAAATGTACTTCTTAAACTGAATAGTAACAGAAACAATGAACTCTGTAGTAACCACAGTGACGAGCAGATACCCCACCTAAGCAGATAATCTGTAAAGAAGATTTATGTTCTTTATGTCCAAATGGTAAGCAGCAGCCCAGATTAAAAAAGGATTAGTTATAACATCTATTGTTTGTTTACTATACGGCAACAGTTCATAACAGAGCTACAATTACACTTATATTTCCAGTAACAAATGAAATCGTATAATAGCCCTATTCCTAAACCAGAAGGATACGTTTGTGCTTTTGTCAAAATGCAATGTAACTTTAGGCAAACCAAACTTGGCATTATTTCCTTGCATAGCAGCTGTTCACAAAGCAGAACTAAAAGCAAAAGGTTTATCTAAAATGGCACAATAGAAAAATCTATACTATGGCAATACGGCGAGAGAACAGAAAAAAGGTTGTGTGGAAATAAAACTTTCCATACCAAGTTACTTCATACTGCGTGTCCCCTGTGTCAGATCTTTTCTTTTACATTTTAGGTGTTTTCCAAAATACTGTTTAGTGCATTAACGTTTGCTGTAGCAGCTTGGCAGTGGCAGGTGGCATCAACAGTGTTACTAAGCAAAGCAGTGTGGCTCTCCTGCTCTATAGTTTAAAAAGTAAAGTGTCTCCAGTGACCCATTTAAAGGCCATTTCCCTGGTACTGACCTGCCTAGATCACCCATCACCAGAGCCTACTAAAGCCCTTAATACTAGCCTTGAAACATCTGCAACACTGAGGTTTATTCTGCTGTACACACAAGATATAGTTCATTGTCTACCATGGCATTGTGGGGAGTTAAGGGGCGCTTTAGTTTCACTGATGGGAAAACTAAAGATTTATCATTTCAAGAAACAGCAAAGGCTTGACTTAAGCTTTGTAAGGCTGAAAAAGCAAAGGCAAGGACAAACCTTACATTTAAGCAGTAATTAAGTATGTCTTGAGAATCTATAAACAAGACAATGTTTAGTCTACTCTTCATAAAGTGTGTGAGCTGAAGGGATCTTCCCATTCAGCCGTGGTGGACTTACGTATATAAGACAGGGGAATAACAGAGTGGGGTTAAACAGCAGATTATACGTAGGTGGCATAAGCAGGCATGTTGACAGAATTTAAGGGGCCCTATATATAATTTTGTCCATATTAATAAAGCATAAGAGGGCTTAGTTTTGGGGCCCCCAGGCCCTGAAGCCTGGGACAACTGTACTGGGTATAAGGTATAAGAAATAAGGCATCACTTCACACTCAGCAAAAACGTAAACCATACAGCACATTTAGTTCCTGTTTGTACATCCGATTGCCTTCAGACATGCAAAAGCACTGTGGCAAGACAGCATGCCATCAATAATAATTATAACGGATTGGATTTATATAGCACTTTCAAAGCACTTTACAGAAACCCACTATTCATTCACCTCACAGACTGACACTGACACCACTCTACCACCTGAGCCACTGCGCCCCACAGTACTTTTTTTGGGTAGGCCTCTGACTCTGGGAAATGTCCCCCTGAAAATATTCATCCAGCCAGTGTCCCATACAATAGCATTTCATACTTAAAAGACCTAACATGTCTACAAGACTACCTTCTACTTAAAATGTAGAAAAGAGTTTTCAAATCAGATGCCACACAGACTTTGTCATGGCAACCAGCACATTATCAAAAGAGGAACATGATATAATAGAAGTGATGTTCCCCCCAACAAACAACAAAATAAGTTGAAAATGCTCAGGTAAGGCCTACCCTGTGTTAAATTGATTAGAGACCAAAACAAAAAGTTTATAATTTACTGACTTTAGCGTCACCATATCGTTTAAAATAAAAAAATCTCTTTAAAAGATAATCAGTCTCGCCAGAACTATCAGAGTAAGTTAACTTATAAACTAGATTTGTCTGTTGATCTCTTTAATGTAGCGGTAAGCTCTTTTTTAGATGTCGTTTCAGCTCATTTAGTTTGCGTTAAACTACACAAGCAACGGCAAAGCTACTGTTAGGTTAGTTCTTATTAGGCCCACGTGTGGCTGAACCAGATCGACTTACTTACGTGTCTTCTTCCACAGAATAAGTTGAAGAGTTGACGGTCCGCTCTCGTCCTGGTTGTGTGTGGTGTGACTGGCAGTGGCAATGGTGTCGTAATGGTGATAAAAACCCCGTGCAAAGTCTGTGCTGTGTGCGTGAAAAAGGAAGGTCTGCACACACCCCCATACGGCAGACATGGAGACTTTAACCCTTGCCTGCCTGCATTCATCTTCTGAACAAGATGTCATTCAAAGTAGCCCATCTCTACATCACCATTTCCTTTATTTAATATTCACTAAAGCTAAATATATTATAATGAAAGAAAAAATCAGCCTCAAAGTTATTTTCTAATATTAAAAATGCAGTATTAGACCTTTTTTTACTTAGAGTGCCATTCATGGTCATTTGAGCCTTAAGATAAACCATGTTACCATTTACTGTAAGATATCCTAATGTAACCCCGCATTAAAAGAAACAAACCAAGCCTCAGAGTCCTTACACTTGGAAAGTATGAGGAGAATGCTTACACAGGGAATCATAGGAGGCTTTTGTTGCCTATAAACAGAACTGACCACGCACACTTCCTGACACACACAATCTTCCTTTTCATTATTTATCTCTTGGGTTGGGTAAAAGCAGAGCAAAGTACGGTTAGAACATGTAGGTTACTGCAGGTAAATGAGGAAATATCTTGTGATGATCATGTTGTGACAAGTTTGGTACCATCCAAACAGAAAACAGTCCACTAAACAAAAGGGCAATGTTACATCACGGGCAGTAGTTCTTCGTTTCAACTTGTGAGGAAAGATGTTTTGATGCTGTAGATTGATGCTATAAACTAATGACTATACTCATATTCATCCAGTTTGATTTGTGTCTTTGAAATGCTGCTGGGTATAACTGATGTAAATTGCAGACCTACTCAAACATCTTCACCAGGTTTTATTGATGAAAACAGAAATGACCAAGGTAATCACAATGAAGCCTTAATAAACAATAGTGTTCTTTATTTTACTAAATGGTGGAAATCACAATTCATCTTTGAGGTACAATATTGCACATATACAGTATACACACACACACACACAATGCTACAGCTTGAAATTGTTTACCTGGTATTCTATTAAAAACAAACAACAAATCGAACATATTTCAAAGAATAAATAGCTCAATTTACCATTCATCTACATAAGTTGCAAAGCAATACTTTACCATTTACGTCAGAGGGTCATGATAATAAAAGAGCCATAGCTTTGCCCCACATGATTGCCCTCCCACTAGAATTGCCCACCTCTCCTAAAATAACCTGCTTTACAGACCTTTGAACATTTCACATGCCAGATGATTTGAGACCTCTAGTATTGACGGAAATGTGAGGACATTTTTCTTGAACTCCATAATTACTATTCGAGAGCATTAGGCTCACAGTAGGGTATGAAGTATCACTCGAGAGAGTCAAATGTAATTAAACACTGCAAAAAGGATAATTACTATGTTTTTGGAAGCAGGGAGACCTCACCCATGTTTCACATCTTCTATCTTGAATAAGAGCGCACCCATGTAACAAGCACATATGCTTTCAGCACTGGACGGCAAATGCAACCCACAATCAGGCTGACCTCAGGACTACTCCCTTCTTGGGCAAAGCCCAACATGGTGATTTGGAACAACATGGACCACCTTTGGAGGAGAATGTTTAACCTATTTTGTGTTTCAAGTCATCAAAAAGACAAAATGTTGTTTTGTCCAACCTATGACATGAATGCATTAAACTGAAAACAATGAGCTTGAGTGTGCGCCGATGGGAGGTAGAAAATGTAACATTGTGTAACTTAAGTGTCTTGGTTAGTATAGTTTTAACACACAATGAATTTCCATACATAAGATAAATATTAACTTGCAGTAATTTTACCAACTGCAACTAGAAAACATCAAAATTTGAATATATTGAATTGTGTTCCTCTTGGTGATGGTATGCTACACATCTAAAACTATTTCTTTTTGGCAGACAATATTCCATGCATGGCATCAGATAACACTATTCCACTTAAATACATAAACAAGAGACAGATCAATCTCTGAAATGATCTAATACTGAAGTTTCCCATTTGGTTCACAACAACACCACGTGATTGTAAATATATCAATTTACATATTTACATACATTAGGATGCAGTGTTATTGACTGGTCAGATAATTAGTTTTAAGGCAAGCCTAAGGATATGGCGTACGTACAAAATTGTGCTACATTAATAGGACCTAGTTTAGGTCTTTTTGCTCTACACATGGACATGCTTATGACTACTGTATATATTCTGTACAAAACAATCCCTAAGCACTTTGGTAGAACCTCAACATCAAAGAATATACTCACTCTTTCTAAAAGTTCAAAATTTGGAATGTTGGATAGTATTTAATGTAAATTATAAGTGGACTTAAGATATAAACTGGACTTTTAATTTTATTTGCAGTGCTCAACAAGATATTTTTCAGCACTATAAGACCACTCATGTGGATCACCGGTTGTGTTGACACAGGGTTTGCTGCAGAGCTATGAAGCATGCAAGAGTGCAGATACAAAGATTAAGAGACAAATACTGTCAAACAGAAAACTAAAAGCACTGTCATTACAAAAAGTATTACCAAGATGGAGATTACATAAACAATTAAACAAGCATGTGATCTGGTAAATAGTTAAAGTAGCTGTATATGAAAAATAAAAAAACGTATTCTACTGTACAAATCAGATGGCACAAAATGCACACTAAACTACCAGCTCGTTAATGTTAACAGCACTTGCAACTGCACATAGGAGGAATGTGTGAGAAGAAAATTGACCTTGTCCCTGGCCGAGTCTGGAATGTGAGACTGTGCTCATCTGGTGAATACTGAGGGTTATAATAGACTAGGTCCTTTGGAAAAGAGCAGTGCACATCCACTGGCAAAGTCCCAGTCAAAAAATATTCCAAATCTTCTGATCCACTGTTCCCTGTCTGTGCTTAACAGTCCCCTGCCTGGAAGTTTACTCAGATCTTCTTTGCCCTGCGGCCCAAGTGGTAGTAGTAAGTCATGGTCACCACCAAGAAGAGCACTCGGCTGAGAAGCAACATTATGGCAGCATTTGGTAAGATGCCCAGCTCTATCAAGGTTACTGATGTAACTGAAATCACAGAGAGAATTAGTGTTCGTAAAATGATCACTTAACATTCTCCCAGTTTACATATTAACACTGTGATGGCAGCCTGTGAACACAAGAGGGCACTGCAGGTCAATATATTTCATACAAAAGCTCTACTAGAGTATTGGTACAAAAAGGCTAACAGAGTGCCAGTGAAACCTAAGACTTGAATTGGTTAAATAAATATTGTGGACCAAAGTTTAATCACCTAGAAACTGGACAGAAAAGTAGCAAGCTTCACTGAGCAGAGTCCACTGGATGATGATTTTCTCAGCTGTGTAGAGACCGTTCCACATGATGAGGGACAAGCCTGGAGAGGTTTGTGACAAAAATAAAAGTTTCAGGTTTAGGAATGAAAACAAAATGATAAGTGCAGGAAGAAGACTCCTACTATGTAAAGCCAAACTACCATGACATGAGAACCAGATCAAGCGTAGGGTGCAATTCCATGTACACTCATAATTGGCCTATTGTGTTGAATGCTTTTCAGTCATTGATTCTGATAAAAGCCTACACTCAATCACTCCCTGACATTTTTCCAGTTCATTTTCCTGCATTACACTACCATTTTCTAACAAATGGAGCACTACTATGGAAACAGGCATCAGTGGGCAGCCACGTGGGAGGGCTGATAGACAATCACCTCTCCCTGCCAAGTTTTATCTGTGTGGCAGATGAGACGCCATCTTTTGTGCCCAATACAGCACCTTGTCTTGTAAACCCTCACCTTTTGTTATTGCTACTCTCTACAGCCTTGATGACATTTAAAATAAAAACAATTCATCTCCTGTTGGCCCCACAAATGGAAACCATATGTATTGATTTCCACTGCCTTGTACAGAGTTGATACAGTTTATTGAAAGATTTACATGCTTAACCTTTTCTGTTGTTCAAAAACATAGCATATATTTGATAGATTATACATTTTGATCATGGCCGGGTCAAAATTTGGAATACAAGTGAAAACCACCTCCCTCCTATACTTATCTTGTGCCGTCTCTGCCATCAAGAGGCAACCTACCTCTCTGAGCCATCATACAGTGCCTCTTCAAAGCCTACCAACCCTGTAATCACTAACCGGGGGACTGACTCACGCCTTGACGGACAGCCTTGTCTTAAACTAAAGCCATTAAAATGAACACTCACATCTCCAATGTAATTTCTTTGCAAGCAGGGAGCAAAGCACAAGTGCCTTAATTACCCACCTACCTAGTATACCCATTTCTGAGCACTGCTGCTCTCTGATCGTGGAAGAAGAGCAGAAAATGGGGAATTAAGTAAGCAAGCTGAATTTTTTTTTTATGTAGAGTAATGCACAGCCCACACAGTCACTCAGACACATTCAAGATCAAAACATCTACTGTCATGCCATCCCCCACTGTGTTCCTATGGGACTTACACTGATATAAGAGGCCACAGAAACAAGCGGCAACTTAGATGTCTTTATATTCAAAAGAACTGATGCCTGTATTCTTGCCCTTATTCTGAACCATAAAGTTGGGAGGACTGAATCAAATGATAAAACTTCTATTTATAGCCCAAAATGACATTTTTGTACTACAAGATATTACACTGAGTGGCTGCACATGAACTAGATGATGCAATTACACCATCATCTAGTTCATGTGTATTAGACCATGCGCACTATTGAAAGAGCTAGGTAATTATTAAAAGAATGGTTTATAAACTCTAGCTGACCTAACCCATGATAGTCATTTTCTGAATTGTATTAAAAAAAATTTTTTTAATCAAAAATAGGGTACATTGTAATTATATTTATGGCACACACTCACCTTTTTATAGTAATAACCATCTGTATATTTATATTCATTGTACATATTACCTGTAAATCCTGTACATCTCCATATCCTGCACGTACGCAACCATTGTATATATCCTGCACTTTACTGCTATTGCACTTCTGGTTAGACCTAAACTGCATTTCGTTGCCTTGTACCTGTACTTGTGTAATGACAATAAAGTTGAATCTAATCTAATCTAATTAAAATGAATACGCATAAATAGCTTTTTGGATGATTGTAACTGAGGTAAAAATGTTCCATTAATCAGGATAATTAGTTTAAGTCACTTTGCCTTGACTTTGTTTAAATTATGTAAAATATGTCAAGTATTCCAACATTTATCACCTTCTCAGAATGAAGTATGCGCTGTTCCAAGTATAACCACAGTACTATAAAGTGCTGAGCTACAGTCTGTATAAATGGTAATAGGAATAAAAGACTCACTAAGCAGAGCTCCTCCATAAAGGCGAACAGAGATGCGGGTTGTGGAAAGCTCCTCTTCAAAAACAAGCTCATAGAGCTGGTTGGGAAACACCAGGGCCTGTGTAAAGGGACAACACAACTTAGTCATATGAAAACAGCAGTGTTTTATACTCACAGAATTCCTCTGAATGGTGATTCAAAATACATCATCACCAACAACGTCTTCCTGTTTACAAGGAATAAATCTGTGTGTGTGCCCTCAACACTGGGCATATTGAGCTTTTGGCATTAAGTTTGACAAAGAGTGGATTGTTTGTACGTTCTACTTTTTTCTACCATACTATCACATTGTCATTTGAAACTGAGTTGTGCTGAGCTTTCATGAAACAACCCTTCTACTTCTTTTAGAAACGAGAAAGTACAAAGTATTTCATATTTCAGGTTAAAAACTTTTGATTAAAAACATTGAGGTAAAAATGCAGACTCGTGTATATTGCCTGCTTGGTTTCCCTAACAACAGTTAAAAATAAGATCTATAAAATAAGTCTGATTAGAATGTAGAGATTTCTAAAACACTACTGTGTACTGTTTTAAAATGTGATTCATGGTGCTATATTCTGACTGTAGCACGAGGATCTTAGTAATTGCTACATTTCAAGTAACTGAGGAAACACTGAAAATGTTGAAATACAGATGGTTTTGTGTAATACCTACCATCAGGGCCATAACTGTAAACCCCACAGCTGAGATAAATATCCACACCCTAGGAAGATACACAAATTACAATCAATCTTACATCTTTCCTGTAGCACATCACTTTTGACTTGTTTTCTCAGAGATTACAAGATGTTGATCTCTACTGAAAGTGATACACAGATGACCTTAGACAGTCTGCTCTGTTAATTATGAGCTGTTAAGTTGGATGTTGAGTGAGTAACTGCGCAGCTGAAATCTCACCTTAGCCCAAAAGGCTCTCTCAATCCAAACTTCATCTCATTGCCAAGCATCTGACTGATCTGGGAATGAAGCAAAACAAAAAAGGGAAATGAATTGCAATAGTATCACCATAACAATGATCTACCCTGACAGCTAACACCAAAGCACCACATCACCTAGAATAAAGCACCCTCAGCGGAGGTGTAAGTAATGTTTTCGACATAGCTGCAACTGAGCTATTGAAGAGGCGCCCATTAAAAAAGCAGCAGACCAAAGAAGCATGTCAGTGAATATCAATAGCAGACCTTTTAAGAACATAATTACAGACTATAAATATTTTTACCACTTTATCACCCACTAAAGAGAGTAAGTATAACAACAGCACTGATTTAATGACAGCACAAGTACAGACATTTTAAATACACAGTTTATAAATGGTTGTGCTTTGTTTTTGTTTTTCTAGCAGATTTTCAGGCAGAACCAGCTGATATAGCAAGAAGCTCTTTGCTTTGATGATAACTATGAACTGACTGAGACTACATTCTTTATCAAAAGACCCATCACACCCAACATTTGCGGTTCCTACTTTTACAATCAGTGAAACTAAAAAGAAAATTATAACATAAAAATCACAAAGTCAGGCAAGATTAATCATTTCTGGCAGTGTTTACAAAGAGCCCACCATCAATTGGAAAATAGACTTTTGCTTGACAAAGCGCTGTCTGAATCCAGTGAGACAAACCATTTTCTATATTACAAATATCAGGAGTGCATAAAGCGCAGCTATTACACTGCTTTATACAGTGTGGGAAAAGCTGATATCAGAAATCTAAAACAAGACATGGGTATGGGCAACACATATGTTTGTTTAACTTCTAGCAGATTTAATCTTGCCTGTAAAGCCTACTTTAATAATATTTAATGAGGAAATGTTCAGTAAATAATTATAAATAGCCCTAGTTGTGGAGTAGAAATGTATGCATAAGAAAAACACCCCAAATGAGCTTGTTTACTGTATTATTGTACAGTATTATTGTATGCATTATCTGTGATTAAATGTTAGATTAATTGTAATAATAATATACGCCTCTTGTATAACTCAAGAGTGGTTGGCTTTTCTTGTCTGAACTGAACTTTGTCTGAACATTAGTCTATTGGGGCCAGAAGTGATCATGTGACCAGGTGAATCAGTCTTCCTGTGCCATGTTTTAGGGTCTATTTTTGACAGAACACATAAATATTCATGACTGGCATGAGAAAGACTCAGGGGAACCAGGCGTCATTTGATGGCACAGTGGAGGAATAGAGCGGAAAGGGGTTTGGGGAGAGTAGGAGAAAACAGGAAAGGGAAGAATTAAACAATGCTGGACATAAAGAGATGTTCAACAGCAACAACAGTCAGTCAGCTACAGAGAGTAAAATAAGATATTTTACGCCACAAAGCAAGGAAAATGTTGAGGGAAAAATTCATCTATCACCTAACAAAACAGTCATCTGGTTACAGTTTCATGCGTGATAAATAACAGGATATGACTTGTTTCTAAAGACCTGGTTTCACACTGCCACATTTTTCTTGTTGCCATATAACTTTGGTACAAAGGGTGAGGTAGTGCTAGTTAAAATAAATCAACTCAACAAGAACAGGCAAAGGCACTGGTATCCCTTGACACAGTCCCCCTCTTACATGGCAGCACACTCTTTACTCAAGCATTTGCGCTGGAAACAGCCTTATCTCTGAGCCGTAAAATGGGCAGGAAGAGAGCCTCAGCGGACTACGGGAGCATATCCTTCCTTTGTTTATAGAGACCACAGGGATAACGCCAACTGTTTCCCCTTAAATCCAATTCTTTCTACATTGGAAACTCAAAATGTTTAATCCCATGGGCCTCTTTTTTTACAAAGACTGGTGCCAAGGATAGAGGGAAGAGCTCAAGTATAGCTTATTGTAAGAATAAGTAAACAATATTTTGAGTCAGTAGTTCTTATGTCAGGGCCATTGTTACAGCTGCACAGTCAAACCCAAGGGTGATATGTGACATTAAAGGACATCTCAGTAATTATTTTCTGACCAAATGATTCCAGTTTGTAGATGTAGAAGTCAAACTCACATATGGCTACTATAGATTAAACCACTGCTCGTTGTTCTTTGGTTGGTCTTTCTGCCATTGTTAAAAATCAAAGCAAATAGACGATTTGCTGAGTTCTTGCTTCTGAGTGGACAAAAAGGAATTGAGAACCATTTGGATTTTATCAGAAATAGTTCTCCTTTTAGTAAGAAAACAAGCAGTGTTCAGTGAGAAAAAGGGAGTTGACTTCATCATCAGCCATAATGTCTTCTTCCTTCTGCTTCTTTCTGCTACTTGTCTGATTAATATTTCAGCGAGGTCTGCTCATTCTAATGCAGTCTCTTGAAAAAAAAAAAAAAAGAAAACCTGTGTTGTACAACAGAAGACACTGCCATCAGTCAGTGGCAGATTGAAGTGTGTTCTTGTGTGAGATAGCTTTTTATTTTATTTGGGTATTTTCACCGTACACCACTTTAACTGGAGAATTACGAGACAGAAATATAATACAGAGATGCAAGAGGCAACAACAACACTCCCAGGGGAGCCAGTCACATCTCAGTGGAGCAGGAAGAGCTCATGGGATTAAGTGATCCAGATTCAGTGAAGCATAAGAAGCCAATGTGCACAATGGCACACTATCAGGGTAATGAGACAATTAGCAGTCCATTATGGCTTTTAGAAAGAATCTATATCTCTTTTTGGGGGCTAATGAATCCCTCTACAGGTGGGTGTCATTTCAGAGAATGTATTTCTCCTGCAGAATTTAATTGTATGATGATAGTTTTAGTAAAGCAAATTTGCACCAGCTTTTGGTAATAATCAAATCTATTATTTAAAACACAATGAAACAACACAATCAACTGAGTATTCAAACCTTTGAGCGGTGCACTTCACCCTCGTCATCCTCGCCTCCAACTCCGAGGACCTTTCGACTCTTTAGACGACTAATCAGATCTGTCTGGCTGTGCTTTTTCATCAAAGGGGGGTGAGGTTTGGACGCCATTGTGCACTCACCTAAAACAATAAGAGGCGCACAGGAGAGAGAAGAAATTAGGAAAACATTTACAGGCTGCACCATATCACAACATCCACATGGGGAAAATATGTAGCATAAAAGTCCGCTTGCACTGGAATAAATGGTTTCTAGATGACACCCATTCTCACATCGCATGCCCCATATTTGACCAATCAGGCTCCAAAATCAGCAAAGCTAAAGCAAAAACACCACTGTTCCTAAATAACAGGGACGAGACATGCAGGATTTTGACACTATTTACAGGCATGGCTGCTCAAAGGCTGTGGTTGTTCTGTGTTATGTGTCTCTAGCTGCAGGGTACACCCTTATCTATCTATATCTATTACTCTTTTGCCGTTTCTTATTTCCACTGGAAAGAAAACCAATATTTTGCCACACAGACAGTTAAAAAGTGGTGGGGGCAACTTGAATACTAATTTCACCCTCCCACTCATTAATGCTGATGTCAAAGGACAGCTTTTCACCTTGACGCAAAATGTTGTCATGTTTTGGTCTTGCAAGATCTTCTGGTACAAGATTTTGTCACACCCCTACCCAGTGTTGCCAAACCCGCGGTTTTCCGTGGAATTGAGATGCAGGTTAAAAGGTTTGACATACTGCATTAGTTATATTTAGCTGAAATGATTTTGTTAAAATATTTTACTCAAATCAAATTTATAATTCTACCTAATATTTATAAAAATCATTAATATACAGTGATTTTAATGGATTGGATTGGCCATTGGCAGAGCGGTCGTCCTTCAACCGGAAGGTAGGGGGTTCGAATCCCGCTCTCCCCACAGTTCATACTGTCGTTGTGTCCTTAGGCAAGACACTTATCCCACCTTGCCTCCAGTGGTGTTCCAGCTGTAACACTGGTGAATGGAACCTTAATGTAAGTCGCTTTAAATGAAAGCGTCATCCGTAAAATGTAACACTGGTGAATGTAAGTCGCTTGGGATAAAAGTGTCTGCTAAAATGACTAAATGTAAATTACAGTCTATTATCATTAAAATAAATAATATCTCAGAACATCTTTCATCAGAACATCAGAATATCTTTAGAACATGTGTTGTTAATGCAATATATAAATATAATGAAGGACTAGCAAATAGAAGAAACCTATAATAGTCATGTCCTAAGACTGGAAGCTGAGCCACATGTCCCTGAGCTCGGCACAGAGGCCAATCGGAGAAGGTGCCTGTCCATAGAGCCAATGGATCCGACTGACACACAAGTTATTGTCTTACATACACAATGCATTGCTTTATTTGGCATACACTTGAATGGGAGCCGTGCATCCTGATAACCCATGGTCTCACTGTACATATTGATCGAGTTACAGTGACATGAGGTGGTGTTGGTCTCCAGCTATTGTCTACACAGCAGTCTGTCTTAACCTTGGTAACAGACACTTTCATGTCTCCAACTGTCTGCCTGCAGTTAGGCCCACTTCATTCTTCAATTACTGTAAGAGTGAATTTGAATTCTTGTTTTAAATCTAGGTGTTTCTCAGTAAACACATTAGTTCAATTTACAAGAGATAGTAAAGTATTTAAGAGAGCTGAGGGTGAAGTCGTGTACCGACTAAATTACTTTTATCACATTAGCTTAGCCCCATAGCATTCCTCTTTCTATTAGTCTCTCATCTTCTTGTAATTTGTATTAATCAATCCTAGGATAAATGCAGCTAAAATAAAATAGAACACGTTTAACTGCAATGTATTGGTTGTTTGCTGTCACTTGTTGACAAAGATGACAGACCTATGTGGTCCTATTGATCAGCGTTAATGAATCGTGCCTGTGGATTCAGTGGGAACAAGCAACAGACAAATAAAGAGAGAGCATCATTGACCCAACCGCGTAGCCTCTACACTGGTTCTGGCAGAAGGCATGCACAAACAAACTGTATACACACCAACACAAAAATAGTCGGTGTGGAAATTGATGTTTTTTCCACAGGGCAATTCTCTGGAGTAGTACAACAACAATTATTGAACTGTTCTGCTAAGGATGACAACACTAAGAGAATTTTGTGCAGAAGAAAAAAGCAAATGTAGTTTAGTTTGCCATTTCATAACTCAAAGTAAACATCCTGTAAATGCTCTTAAATCTTGGTGCAGTTTAGAGAAAACATGCAGGTCAAAGTACAGGAAATAGCATCCCTCTGCCAGATTAGTTTGTGCCCTTCACAAACATCTGGGTGGCATGTTGTGCAGTTGGGAACGCCCACACAGTCATACGCACAAGTACTAACAGTGCTGACGCAGCACGGGTCACTGTAACAAACACACTAAATAGCATCTACTATATTCAAGTCTTGACTTGCTGTTAACAATACCTAAAACCACCCAAAATTAAGTTTATCAAAAGGAAGATTATCAAATACTGACCCAATACATTGCCCCATGAACAGAGAGTAGAGTATTATTAAAATGTTTCATTATATAGGTAACAAACCTTTAATATATCAGTGTACTATTTTATGACTGAAATAAATGAGGAATAGTTTAGCTTAGACCTAATTGTCATAATATTATTAGGTTTTATATTATGATTCAATTTGTTTCACACAGAGGACCATTATTGTGTTCATTTCACAATGATGTATGAAAGTGCTCGACAAAAATGGCTACAGCGGGTGGTGAATGTTTAGCATGTATTAAAGCTTGTGCTATCAAACTTTGCACTTGCACTCCCACGTAACAATTCAGATACGGACAAGACTTCCCCTTTCTATAGTTCATGCATTAAAATAGAAATTAACAGTTAAGACCAAAGCAATATGAATGTTTCATACTCTTTAAGAGAGCATATTGTGTAAGAAAACTATTTAAAACACAGTATAGTCTCATCCCTTTTGTTCACAGAAAGAAATCAATACTATTTCATTGTCTGATTGCTCAAAGCACAAGGCTTATGTCAGTCAGCAATTGGGCATTAATTGTAAAACGTTTTGAAGCCTAAATGAACATTTATTGCTCCTGGTTTGCATCATTTATGACCCTGGATATTGGTCTGCTCCACTATGTGCCCATCAAATCAGCAATAAGGCAGTAAATAAGACACACCTCAGTGCTTCTATTCATTGAGAATATATATATATATATATATATATATATATATATTGTACCCGACATCCTAAAATACCCTTGCATGTATCTCACTTTGAATATTCCTACTAAAGCTTCTTGACTGCCAGAGTAATTCTAATGCTGTTGCCTAGCAACTGCCAATAGACCAATCGCATCTTTATTATTGAGAGCACCTTTCAAGATCGCAAATCACCTTTGATGACAAAGTCTATGCTGGGGGCCCAGGGTCAGTCTGTGTCGCTCTTCATTGTAGTAGGTGACATTTTAGAGTAAATTATGGAACTTTTATCTGCTTAGAAAGTAGAAACAGAGGGAGTTCTCCCATAGAATGATTTAGTACCATCAAATATGAGCCTTCTTAGTAATGTAAGTGGCCTACTTTTAATGGCCTGTCCATTGTGGACAGGCCATTAAAAGTAGGGTGGTTAAGGTCTGTTTAACTTTAGGGAATATTATTACAATTTAGAAAATGCTCCATTTTATCCATGTCTTATCGTGTACACTGAAAACACCGACTACAGATACGTCAATCGGTAAAATTGAGGATGATTTATTTCATATTGACTATGATTAACCTGATGCCATAAATGAAAATATTGTAACATTTGCATTCATCAAATAAATTAATTACACATGTCCCCTTCTTGTCTGTACATGCGTCTATACATAACCTATAGCTATAGCAAAATGCCTTTCTTATTATACAACCTGAAATAAAAGCTTTGTTTGACTTCCTGTGGCTGAGCATGTCTTAGCTCAAAGCCAATGTTTTACATCCCTGGGTGGTAAACAAACAAAAAAATAAATCAAAGCACATCCAACAGTGTGGGTGAGGACAGGTTGTTCTACCTGAAGGGAAACATCCTAAAGCCTAAAACTAGCTAGCAGAAATAAGATGCTAGCACATAACACTGTCTCTGTTCCTAGGTCTGGTTTGGCAATAAAACATGTGTTGTTGAGTTGAAAAGCTGCTAAGCACTGGAGAAGATATTATTGTTGGAAAAGTGTGAACTCTATGCGAGAGCTCTGGATGGTGACTTGAAATATTTTATAAAAAGAATTGTATTAAATGAACAATGCGGTGTATGGCTGTGGAGGGGCAACTGTGAGCCAATGTGTTACTCAAAATAAGAAAGCGCATTGGAAGCCCTGCTCATCTGCTCCTCCATTCCATAAATAACATGACAGTTGCTCAATAGCTTCTTAATCCATTTGTCACCACTATGTTTAGGAACCAAGAGTAGATAACATACTAACAACACCTCTACTCGGCAGACTATAAAGCACAGTGCATACAGTTTATGCTTAATGAAAAGTCCATGTCTGGTTCCTGCTCACAATGATTGACTAACTGTGGTAAACTATTACTCCTCGCGGTTAATGAAACGGTAAGGATTACACAATCCCTTGAGAACAATGAAGCTTTTACAGAAGATAACCTAAACACACGTCATGTCTCAAAAAAACACACTAAACACTAATTGGATGGTGCAGCTTTGTTAGGTGAACATGAAGCAACATTAATAAACTGTGACTTTAAGATTAGAAGAAGTAGGTAGGTTTGTATTTAGGCAAGCACTCTGATAGCATCTTCACTGCAGCCACAACAAATAGCTGGAAAAAGCTGTGGACCAACCATTTACTGCCAAAGGCAAGAGGAGCTGATACATTGTAGCACAGCACTCTACTTTTTGTGAAAATAAAAAGCTAAAGCACGCTTGGTATTTATGGTCTGCCCTCAAGCTACTTCTTCTCTAAGATTTCATAGTACTTCCTTGTGTCATTGTAATAATACTATATTCTAACTGTTACTGTTGGTTAAGTAAACACACTATGTTGTACTAGTTTATACGACATTCACTTTTTTCACTGATGATTCGATGGCCAAACCGCAAAACCTACAATCTAAAAAAAATGCAAAAAAAACCCATGTTGTATGTTCTATGTTCTTATCATCTAAAGTGAAATCCACCAATCAGAAAATCCTACAGAGAATCAACTGTGGCCCAACTTCATCAAATGAGAAACTGATGAACGACAAATAAACATGACCACAACAGGATTAACTCAGTTGACACGTAAACTGAGTTTGTATGTCATGTCATTTCTCACTTGGTTCATTTCAAATGCAGAAATGTAGAAAAAGATTTAAAAAACAAATGTGCTAGTCAACAAAGCCATTATCTAGCACATAGGCATTTATCTTCACATCACTAAAAGTAATTGCTTTTCGGTCTGGTGCTCATGCTGGTTCTGATGCAGTGGAAATTACAAGTTACGAGTTTCAGCCATAACAAAAATAAACAAAAAAACAATAGAAAATGCTGCATGTTTTAAGCTCGAGTCAGAGCAAGCCATCAATGCTTACCCTGGAAACTGTAGTCCATTGAAGACAAAGAGGATGCGTTCATTCAGTCAGTCTGCATAAAGAACCGCTTCTCAGTCACATATCAATGGATTATTGTGTTGAAGAGATTAATACAGTTGAATCATCTGGGGACAGCTACCATGGAAAAAACAAGTTGTAATAACGCTGGCTTTGGAGTTTCCCCGTCTAATGTTCATCTATTATATCACAGGGCAGCATGGGAGTTTACCCTCTTGTTGGCTGACTTGCTCCAATCTGATTATGTAATACGGTTTCCAGAGCTTACAATCTTTGGTGACTTACTATCACATACAAAAGGAGGCTACACCAGCAGTCACTGTGGCAAGTCCCGGTCCATTCACATCCACACATACTGTACATACACAAACATTTATAATCCTATTACAGCAGCCTTAATTTTGAGAGTACATCTGTAAAAGCACATTTATTGCTGGGCTTCAGCACTCTGCTGTGGCAACTATGGATAATGACTAAACTGACACTGAGTGCAGCGGTCCAGCTGGGTCTTCACTGACACACTGCTGCTACCTCATTTTAGTGGAGGCACCCCTCGCTTTTACTAAAAATAGGGTGTCACGAATGAAAATGGCATTGCTTGACTTATCTACGCATGGCAATATTAGCAAAAAGCTACAAAACAAAGCTTGCCACTGGTGTTTCATGGTCATCATGTGCAGCCTATGAAGCAACTGGGTAATTGAATGGTGTAAGAACGACAGGTGGTTGATTTGCCATCTGTTTCATTGAGCTCCAGCAGGGCAAAAGGCTGAGGGGAGACTGAGGGGAGGCTGTGGTGGTACGGACGCACTGAAGCCTGCCACTGACTGTTTTTTCTATCTCCGGAGCCATCTTGACGCACCATGCTTGCTGTGAAGCCTATGCAGAAACTACAGCGATGTGGTGATGTAAAGCAGAGCTGACACTTCGTGAACACATGCAGCTGGGAGGTGAACGAGCTCCTCCATGGAGCAAAACCATCAGAGCTAAGCAGGAAGCCGGCACACAGTGAGAAAATGATACAAGAATGACTTTAAATTGAATACACTAGCAAATACGACAAAATCTGAATTGTTGTTTCTGCTGGGAGAGACAGCCAACACATAAATTCTATGTAGAAATAGTCCCTTATTGTGATTGTTACACAGGATTTTAATTGGTATTTGCCATATTCATGTTTCCACCATGCTTGTCAAAAGACTTACAGTGATCAGCGGTGAAGCTAGAAATACCAAATGCCAAACACTTGTTGTCCAGGGAAACTGTTAGGAAAGACAAATTAAATGGTCTACTTGGGCAGGCGTTAATGATGCGCAACAAATAGTTATTAATGGACAGACCTCTGCACCCAATTACTTTCCTCAAGATGTAAAATTTAACAATGTAACAGTAACCATGGGCAACGAGTTAAGTGGTAGGCAAATAAGGGGCTACATTACTGCTTTATATATATATATATATATATATATATATATATATATATATATTATATTTTAGCCAGCTACTTAAACGTATAGTATGTGTGGTTCTTCTTTTAACAGATGAAAACTATTTATATATCCTAATATTGTGGGGGTGAGCATTGGGAGCATAGAGGAGTTTGAGGAAATGCAGCTTAAACACAAATACTAATTCCTAGGTATTATGAACGAGTAAGAATGAATATACACATG
The DNA here is from genome assembly GCA_024416835.2 of Perccottus glenii. Lineage (NCBI taxonomy): Eukaryota > Metazoa > Chordata > Actinopteri > Gobiiformes > Odontobutidae > Perccottus > Perccottus glenii. The sequence goes on from CM044563.2 coordinate 8,764,238, forward strand.
GAGTTACAGTGTGTCAACAAGTTCATCTTCGACAGTAGCTGTGTGAGATACAGTGGGTGGCCGTGTAATAAGTAGATTATAATGGGTAATGAGCAGTAATAATGACATTGTGAAGTCACAGAAGGGATTAGACACGATAAATGGATGACTGTAATGTGGTTCTGTTGTTTCAGTTTCCCTCCTGCTGAGGGAAAAAGTAAAATTAGCCTCAGCTTTAACTCTTTACACTTTCGTTTTGCATCTCCTAACAGAAAACGTAATTCTCGTTTTATTCTTGTGCAGTATGGATTCTGTGGAAAACTAAAAATGAACTGTGACGATCACCTAGAATTTTTTTAAGTAAAACATGAATGTTTCAAAGAAAACCCGCATCAACAGAGCATATACTTTATTGCCACAAGTGACTAGGAAATGTTTTCAACTTATGCAGACTAAATCAAAAGAAAAAAGGCAACATGCACTGTAAATTTGACATTTATTTACATAGATACATATTTAGATACTAGGTTTTCCCAAACAGTGACAAAAAAACTTGAGAAGGAATCTCCAAAGTGGTCTAAGACTATTTCAAGGCTCTGGCTAAGTACCTCCTTGTTCCGCCTAGCATGCTTACTGAAGCACCTGGTTGCTAGGCAGCCACGCTCTGACGACGAGGACTGATTTGAGGGCTGGATCTGCATCACCAAGAATCTCTTCATGTGGAATGAATTGCCTTGTAAAGGTCAGAAAGAGATCCTTCAATACACAACAAGTTGTCATTTATACATGGGTCTATAACATGGGTAACATATATAATGTTAGTTTATAATGCATTTCTCTGACTTCATCTCATAATCATATTTGAGAGACTTTGTCATATAATCTTGTGCTTATTATTCCAGGAAGAACAGTGGTAATGCATGCACCTACACTCATAGAGCTGTAAGCACACTACCAATGCAAAAAAACTAATCTACATCAGCATAAGTCAAAAGCAAGACTCCAAAGTGACTTCAAGTAGTTCTCCAGCCTTATTTTACTTTGAGCAGTACAGGTGTCTTTGCAAAAAAATAAAAAATAAAATAAAATAAAAATGCTCCATCATTCATAAAAAATAATAGGAAATAGTATTTTGGCAGCCATTACTGACTTTCTTTCAGCGTTTCTGCTAGTACCTGCATGAAACACCCAATTTCCACTTCTTATGAGACTGTCATGGTTTGGTGTCAGCCATCACTGATGCAATGACAGAAACACGTGAATCAATCCCCCTCATCAGTAAGCAAGGAACCTTCTACAAAAGCACTGCTGCATCCATACCACATGAATATATTGCTCTTGTTACTATTGAGACTCCATGATTGTTTTGTCCATCACCACAGACACTCTGACAGACAGAAGATCAACAGAATCATGGCATTTTTATCCTCTTAAAATTGCAGCCTAACTCAGCTGTCTGCAGATAGGACCAAATGATCTTAAAATGGAGACATTTACACTGTAAGAGCAGCATGCGTGGGCCTGTCAACAGTGGATTTCATGGCAGTTGTTTTATTTAGGCTCAGCTTGATAAAGTTTGAGATGACAACATTTTTTAATCCAGAATCTTTGTTTTGTTTGCTTTAAAAATTTGAACATCGCCTGCAGTTTTCCAGGAGCGTCTCCTGCTAAATAAAGTCTTTGTTTGGCCTCCTGTGAATCCAAGCTTACGGCATTTTTAATAACTTCAACGCTTTAAAATTTGCTTAATCTTTGACTGAGCTTGCGTGTTTACAGACTTTTTAGGCCATTGATGTGGGGAAATCCACCATTTGCCCCAGATGCTTAAGCCTTAATCAAGTCTTGACAGTCAGTTCAAAAGTGGGCACATATGCTTGACTGCAATCTGTAATTCATCTAATCATCTAAAACTAATTACATCACTCCTGCTGCAAATAAATTGTAAATAAAAATATCGTATCTGCCATTAATATTTAAACGTACACGTTTCCAGATCTGAATGCATCCAAATGCATCAACATTCATTTAGGGGTATGTGACTGTCGCCTCTTGGTAGATGTGAGTTCACCCACACAACTTGCTAATCAGGTTTTCAGTGAGCGCCACAAATGCCATGGAGGCTCATCTGAGTTTACACAGAAACAAATGACAGAATCAACCTTAGCCAGCGGCAAATCAATGCCCACACAGGAGGCTGAATGGCTGATGTCTGAGGACCACAGGGTAGATAACTAATCAGCAAAAGTTTCTTTTCTTGTTTCTTGGCCCAATTAGCCCCTGCTATATTTATTTCTAGGGAGTCCTTTTTTGTAAGTGCAGCATTTTAAATAGATAATTAAATTTGTGCCCTGCAAATGTGTATTACTTATTTACTTAATGACAAATTAGGTGAGGTCTGGGCCAAAAATTTTATACATCTAATACAAGATATGGGTTTATCATCAAAGTGTGTACAGAAAATGTATCTGGCCTTAAATAATAGTAATCTTGAAATTATGTAATGCTTTTAAGCTAGGTCTAGTGGAGACAAGGAACCAATATAACTTTTGACTTTGCGTTACAAAAACAGTAGTCCACATTATTAAGCATGTAAAAAATATATACATCTAAACAATGTGCAAATTTTGAAGCAGTGGTATGCTAACCATATGTGTGTCAAGAAGTGCAAAAAAACCTCTGTGTTACAGCTGCAGAAGCTTTGGGGGGAAAAAAGGTTAGGTTAATCATAAAGCCTGAAACCAAAAAGTCCCACTACAAGAGGAAGTAGAGTTTTCCCCAAGCTGCTAACGACAGCGAAATGCACCAATGGATTTAAAGGATAATAATGTCTTACCTTATTTGCAAGGCCTACATATGCATTAAATTCTATATTTTATGTGACTTATTAAAATTTGTACAAGTAGTGCTAAAAGCTTTTTAATCCAATGTAAGAAATAACAGTGACATGTATAAAAATGGAAAGAGCAAAAGGGAAGTGGCTCCTGTGCATGCCAGGTGTCACAAGCCATAAAACCAAGAGCCTGTTGTTTGGCTACCACATCTGCTTTGTGTTAATTACTTTCACAGCTGACTCACAGGGGGATGCATTTAAGCACATTATGATTTTATAACCTTCGGAAAATGCATACTTCCACTTTTTAGAGACAGCATTAAATTTGAAACAGCCTTGCTCTTATCTTTACCATCACAGCAGGAAGTCACTTAAGGGACATTATTCCATCAAGGACACACACATTTTAATGCTTCCTATGCTTTGAGACGCAAAAACTAAATTTAAATACCTGGGTTTGAATTTCTCAATTATTTATACTTTTCCTCATGTCCATCAGCTTATGTTGTGGTCATAGTTTTATAATAAAAACTTATAGTAGATGTTTAGTGATAAATTCCTACAAAGACCAGTGTAGCTCGGAGTGAATACAGTGCACCTACTGGGATATATTGCTTCCATCTCTTTCAGGATTTTCAGGTTGATATATTTCTTCTTTTTATGAACTGAATTCTTCTGCTGAAATGTTACCAGGAGGTCAGCTAACCTGAGGACTGCAAATGTTAGATGTGATTTAAGAGTGATGCTGTACACTGGGAGATGTTTTTGTCCATGTGGGAGACCAAAAATAGCAAATAAAATAACAAAAAAGACTGCAACTATGTTTAGCAAACAGATCAAAGTAAAGTGTCCATGACAAAACTAAGCAGACAATATATATTCATTATGCCATTAAGCCAACCACATCTTCATAAGAAAATAAAAGCACTTACTGAGTTCAGAAGCTGTGAAATGTGAAGTTTACGCCTTGCTCCTAACCCCAGCCAAAGATCCTGAGTGTGCTCGGTCTCCAGTCCAAAGTTAAACTGCAAAATTGTAAAGACAAAAGAAATGTAAACTATACAGTCACATTACAATAACAGTGGTCATCAAACATAGATGGGGCTTGCTGTAAGCATTTGAGGAACATTTCTTACCAAAAAAACACAAACAAACTCAGCCTTTTACCACTCCTTAACAACGTCATGCTTTCAGTTTTCCCCAATATAATCAATGAGCTGGGCATCAGCTATGACTATGCATAAAAAAAACAGTATGCCTAAAACGCAACATATGGTCAGAGCTTTTCTAATCTTGTCCAATAGACAGTGGTGGACGAAGTACACAAACCAAGTACTTGAGTTAAAGTACAGATACACTAGGTAAAATATTACTTCAGTAAAATCCAAAGTACTCCCTTTTAACTTTCACTTGAGTAAAAGTACAAAAGCATTTGCCTTCAAATGTACTTAAGTAACCAAGTACTATCATTTATTATGGCTATAATGCCCTTTTCATTTTTGTCAGTCTCTTGCCCCCTTTAGGCGCCAGGGTTTATTTAAAAAAATACAGATTTTTGAGATCCAAATTTCAAAAGGCTGTGGTTTGAAAATGATAAGAGATAGAGTCCTACTCTAAACTAGAAAAATGTCAGGTATGACCCAAAGTATATAAGTCAATAAATTTTGTCCAAGTTACACAGCGGCGCCGCTGTGTAACTCTCGCTCATTCTCACTTTCACTCGGCTGAAAAGACTCTAAAGGTAGATGTTCTCCCTCAGAATCAGAGTCAGCCATTACTAATACCAAAGCTTCATCACAGGTGTATTATTTATTTGTCATTTTCATGTTTATCAGCTCGCGTGTAGAGAATGAGGCTTCTATTGAGCCAGTCCTGACACTCCCACTGAGACGCGTCTTTGAGGTCTTCTTCTACAAAAATGTTTAATGGCAACACAAGGAACAACTAATTTTGCATAATGTAATTGAGTAAAAAGTAAGATATTTGAATTTGAAATGTAGTGAAGTTAAAGTAAAAAGTATCCCTGAATGGAAATACTTAGTTAAGTACAGATACTGGAAAAAACTACTTAAGTACAGTAACGAATTACATTTACTTCGTTACTGTCCACCACTGCCAATAGAAAGAACAGAAACACATCTGCCTGCATTATTAAAGCCTGTATGGATGACCCAGAGCAAAATAGGAAATAAAGACTGAAGATATCAAAGAAGAAGAAAGCCATCCTTATTGGCAAACCAATATTGCTGCACAGTAATCTCTGGAAACAGGACAGAAGACAGTACAGAAAGACGACACTCACTGTATTTGTTTCTATTTTCAGAATATATATCTAACATCAGTTGGGAAATGAGCCTGACAGTTAAAAATGATTTACAAGCTCATAATCTCTGCATTATTTAGAAATCCAGAATGTAATAAAACAAAGCTCTAATACAATGCTAAGTTTAGCTCTGAACGTAACTGTTCATTTATCAGTTTGGGTTAAAACAAAAAAGGGGTCACCATCTGTTTTGGCTACCCATCATGCCAATAGTGTGCGGAGGACCTGTGGGACTGCCTAGAGCTGTACGCAGAGCTGCTGCCTGCATCAGCGTCCCTCCACAGAACATGTGTCACCGCTTAAATCTCTCAGGATGGTTGGAAGGCCAGCCTTACTCCACATCTTCCACAGAGCACATTCAAATTCTGCTGGTACTACACTACTCAGAGAGTGAGCCACTTGAGTGATGAGTTAAGAATATAACATAATATCTTGTTGAGACAAGCATTAAATATAGATGTGACAGCCAGCACTGCTTCTGCCATACACAAAATCATGCTGCTGTTCTGCCAGGGAGCTATTAGTAAGAAGAGCTACAACCAAGGCTGAAAGAGCCTTTGAAGGTTGGCCAGGGTGACAGTATCCTGCAGTAACAAGCATTCATGAAAAAAAGAAAACAGTCGAAAAGGTCATCACGAGGCCAGATCTGACCCATTTAATAAAGCCACTTCAGGATTCAAAAGGTGGAGTGTTACTTCGCCAACAGTGAAAAAAGTCTGATGGGTCTGCTCCGTTTAAAAGGACCACCGGCGATGCCCATCTCATCAGACAAGACGTGCTCATGAATACATCGACAAAGTCTTTCCTGATGTCCGCTGCACAGCAATCTGACTAATTTTCAACAAAGATGGAAACTTTGTTGCTGTGGCCACAAACAACAAAGAAGGAAGCCTGTTCTATCTTTCTCTGGCCAATTACAATCCCCCGCCTGCCCACAAAGCCTGGACAAAATATTAACTCCTGATCACAAGGCAATAAGAAAAATAAAGTGCGCTACTGCTGCTATGACAATAAGGAAGGATTCAGAAGCATGGCCACATATCACCTCACAACAGCAATAACACCTCAAGAACAACTGTCCTGTCTTTAGGGACCCAGTGGTGCACAGGACATGACTCAATACAGCAATAACGCAGCTGAGGAGAACTACTTTCTGACACTAAAGCGAATGAATGTACCCAAAAAACTTTTTCAAATTCACTTATTTGAAAACTGTATTTAAAACCCCATATTAATCCCTTAATAATGGAGAATGGAGAGATAGCAGCTGTGGTTTTGTGTTTTTCATGATGCTATGCAATACATCATTGTAGGAGCTCAATTGTACTGTCTAATTATGACTAAAAATAACTAGAAGGGTATATTTTAGACTTCATTGCTCTACCACACTCTTAACACCTGCTGGGACTGCAGATAATAACATCTCCATATTAAAAAATCTGATACATATAATGCAGTGAATGAGGTTTTGCAGCTTATTAATGTCTATCTGCTTACTTTTCTAAAACTATGACTATAATCTTGGGTTGTCACAGTTAATGGGTGGAGCGTGTTACCTCAGAGGCAACAGAAAAACAAAAATCACTCTTTTCTATAAAAGACTATTTCTAAAATAGTGGCTTAAATGTAGCTAAATGGGGGGGAAAGTTACTGCGTTTTTAGGTCTTTCTATAAAAGACTATTTCTAAAATAGTGGTTTAAATGTAGCTATGGGGGGAAAGTTACTGCGTTTTTAGGTCTTCGGCACGGTTAACTTTACTTCTGCAACGTTTTAATTTACATAAACTATACGCATATAAATAAAAATAAACATTTTACAGGAAGCTTAAAGTAGGCTAGTCGTTAACTCTTCATATCAAGACGCGTGGAGCGATATATCTTAGCGAACACTTCACGTTTTTGTAAACTCTCCAAAACCTTATCAGACACAAAGGACAGATTGTAAATAAGCGGACACAAAGCAAACAAAACGAAAGACAGAATTATGTGAAACTTACATTGTGGAGAGGTCCAGAGTTTGGTGGTTTCTCAGTTAAAGAGAAGAGTGGACAGTGTGGAGGCACATCGCAGCGCTACGAGCTTTCACAAACCCCGCAGCAGCAAACAATCCAAGAGAGGCGGCTCTTACCGTAATGTCGACTGCTCACTCGTAAGTGCACCGCATCTCTACTGTAAATCACAGACTAGAGTCAGCGTGATATTCCAAATACTATATTCAATCGGTTGTTTTGTACTATTTTTTTTATCACTTTTGGTTTTTATCCTCCAAGAGTTACATTATTTTGTATTATTATTTTTTATTTGTCTTTACTAAAGCATATTTTTTTATGATTAACCTAATCCTTGTTCTATTAGCTCTACAGGCCATTTTAACCAACCAGAAAAAAGACAGATAAAAACTTTTGACACTGATAAATTCAGCTTTTATACTGAACAATATTTGCCTACACAATCTAGTTATGAGCTAGAAAATATGTTTTGAACCATTTCATGCAGTTACTCATGCTGTATTGAACGTTTTGCATTTTGTGTGTATATTGTTGGAATGTGCTGATTTAGCCTTGAATTGCAAAATGCATTCTACATAACCTAACATTCATGGATGTTTAAAAAAACATAAGCCAAGAGGGCTTTAGAAAAGATAATTTAAAATGCATTTGAGATGCATTATCCAAAAGATTAGTGTTTGTCTGGAATATAAAAGTCTGCTACACAAATGGATAAATGCATCATATCAACATGAGTGCTTTTTTGCTGTTGAACACCAGCCTCTTGTTTCCACTTTTAGATTCATAGTCAGAGTGTAAAGCCAGGGTTATTTGTTTTTAATTGCTTTTCTAGAGCTATAAAGTGTACTCATGCAGGTGCTAATAATTTCACCTCTGCAGCTCTGTGTAGAGGTGCTGAATTAGTGTTAGAGGAAGAGCCACTGAGGATTTGCTGGCAGAGGCAGAATGAAATATGTGGGAGGGAGGCTGGCAGCAGAAAAAGTAGCATACCTTACAAAAAATACCCTCATACTTTCATCTGCAATTGTACTAATATAGGATCTGGACTCATTTTCAGTGTTCTAAAGCAATTTCTAAGTATAAAGATTTGAAGCACAGACATATATTTTAATGTGAAATAAAAGAAAACATTTGGATAGCTTTGTCCTTTATAAGGACATACTTGAGACTTAAATCTACAATGACCTCAATATCAAATATTCCATTTGATTTTCAGCTGTTCTTGCTTGGTGCTTCCTGGTTTGTACTTTCTGGTTGTTATCTCTTCTGTGATGACATTTTCTACAAATATTTGCCATAGACTGCCATGTCCAAATGACATGATTTAGGTCTGACGTGACTCAGAGCTATAAGCATGTTCATGCTAAAACTGTACAATTTTAGGACAAAGCCAAAATACATCTACATTACAGCTGATTAATTGTTGCTAAGAGCCCACATATAAGTATATAACATAAGTATATGTCAGTCAAATGCACTTTCCGTGACCCTTTAACACCAAATAAATTGCAATAGGATAGGTCAGTGGAAAACTGCACATGCTTTAATGTAATGACTGCATGCTTGAAAGGAAAGGATAGAAAAAAAAAGACTTACTGTAAAGGGAGGTTTGGTAATAGTATGTATGTAAATATATATTTTCCTCAGTACTTGTCAAGCTCTTGCTTATTCGAGCAAAGTGTGGCATTTGAGAGGCACAGGTGTGTTGTTGCAGTTGGCTGAGACAGAGGCAGTTCATAATTGATGGAGAAGGTGGGCTGGCTAAACTGGCAGGGGGGGATTAGAAAAATATGGGCACATGTTGGATAACTAAACTAAGACTGGAAATACATAATGATTTAAGACGTTAATTTGTTTCCCAATTTGTTTCTTTAATAAAAGCATTTATTGAATATGTTCCATTTTTAGCCTGCAGACTTAACAACATTAAGTTAAGGACACTGGAAATAGGAACAGGATTGTTATGTGGGAAGCCTGAAAATCATCAGGTTTAACATATAACACCTGAGTTTATTCACATTTGCAGCACAGAAAAAAAGATGAAAATTGTGATTACCTTAAATCAAACTTTTTTTGTTCAGTTTTTTATTACACTAAAAGTTTTCTTTATGGACCCTAAACTAAGTTGTAGGTTTAGTTGTTGCACAACTGCCAGGCTGACTAGGAATTGTAAAGGCCTATTATTATTGGATAATTCAGTGGGAGAGGTTATATGTAGTACCACTTTGTATAAAGCACCTAAAAATGAATGCAATGTTAATTCAAAAATTGTCAGTAAGACAAACGGGTGCTTTTAAGTGATAACTTGATTTTGCCACCAGCCCACTTACAGACATCTTTACTCTATGGTTAATCATATTAGACAGTGTTCCAGGAATTTGTCTTAGATAAGCAGCATGCTGAGCTTCATCACACTGCTCATCCAAGCACAGCATCATTTTGGTTTATAATACCATTTTAGAAAATGTTAAATGTTTTCTAAAATGTGATTGTACACCCCTCCAGGGTTATAACAAACATATTTGTACACAGCTACACTGATGTCTCCCAGACTCTTAGTCTCCTCTTGAATGCATTTGGCCACCTCTCTTTTCTATTCGGCCCTCAGGTAAGGAACACCTCCAGGTAAGTACTAATCCTTCCAAAAGGTAGGTATGAGGCGTCCTATATTTAGCAGGTGAGTAATCACTGATGTTACTTTTACATATATGTTATCTCATTCAATTGTGTTGTAAATTGAAGCAGAAACACAAAGAAATGTAAACCAAAATACTAAATAGAAAACTTAAAGAACTCAAAACTAGTTGCCCCCTCTTTAGATGGTAATAGCCCATAACGTCGCCATGGTTTTTCAAATTGGCCACAGAAAGGACACACCTCTTCTTTGTTCAATCATGTGGTGGTTCAGCTAAGTATGAGCACTGTGTTTAAAATGAACTATTTTAACCAAATTACGTATTTTAAACTAAATATGTGTAAGTGTGGTAATTTAAAGTAAATATAAACTATAACTAAATAAATACTAAACAAACAACAAAGCCAGAATAGTAATGTATAGCTGTTTAGTTGTATATTGTAAATCAGATGCAAAATGAACAAATGAATACACAAATTTAAAAGTGACAAATTGAGTAATAGGACAAAGTGAACAACCCACTTTGTCACATGTATATTGTTTTTTGGTAAACCAGAATCAGTCATGAGGACCATGATTTTCTGGAAATAACCTATAACCTCAACAACCAGTAATGCCAAGAGAAATGTTCTTAGGATTCAGACTCTAGAAAATCAAGAGGTGGAAAATATTGGGTTAGACTTTATTGTGAATAGTGTTCACTATTAATGGGGTTGGAGAGGTCTAGACAGTGAAGGTCATATTACAAGCAGAAATCAACAAATGTGCTTTTCTACATAAATGGGACAGAATGTGAAAATACAAAGGTCATGTATTTGTTGATTTGTTGACTCTTGGTTAATAATTTTCTTTTGCTCATCCCTCACTTTGTGATTCATACGAATCTGAATCCCAGAGAAAATTAATGAAGCCTAGATGAATTACCTTTTCACTGAACAACCTCAACAAAAGGTTAATAATGAGAGCGTAGACAATTACCACATACCATATTAACCAGAGGGGTTCTCTGCTCTACTCACATGCACATACTTGCTATATGCAAAAAGGAGATGGAAATAGTCCTTTGATATGAAAGAGCCCTTAAGGCTTTAGCACATTGTGCTGCTGCGAGGGATTTGATTCAATATTTAGCACCTAATCTGTGCTTATATGGGAACAATGGCAACCTTTCAAGTCTAATAACTCTTTGCTTTAGCCAGGAGCTATTTAGAATATCTGACTTATTTATAGCAGGACAATATGAGTAAATACATCATCTTGACATATGAGAGGTGTGAGCTACTATGAAAGCAGAGACCTAGCAGTAGATTATGTTTGATTTAGATGAAACTAAACTGGTTAAAGAAAAGCTTAAATACATTAAAGAGGAAACTTTAATGTATGGAGTTAACAGGTCTCTGTTAGATGCTAATAACTTAATTAATTAATAACAGATTAATTCAGCTTTGAAATGAAAAGAGGTGCTGACTGCGGCATCAATTATTGTCATTATATCAAAAAATTATAAACATACAAGTGGACTCATTTGATTGCTAAAAGTAGAGGACACTATTGTAGGTGTCATTGTAAAGTGGTGCTACAAAGGGATAAACCGCTATAGAGAGATTCATGTTTATACAGAAAACATATTGAACTTTGGTGTAAATGTGAAAAGTAGATTGGACCAGTCCGGTGACATGAAAATAAAGAAAGATTTAAGGTTGTTGGGGCAAAGCTTCAGCAAAAGGAAAGATTACAGTTTTGTAGTGAACTCTCAGGGCTGTCTCTGACAGGGTTCACACCTCAGCAAACACCACATGGCCCACAGCAGCAGCAGGACAAATAAATACAAGGATGGATTTTTCCTTATGTCAGATGTTTGCCATACCAAAATAACTCATTTGTCAACATTTTGTTTTAATCTGTAATCTGTATTTTGGTATAACATTTTAAATAAACCCCTCTCAAAACATATAGTGCTACGTTTATACAAAGTATAAAAGACACATTAGGTCTACATGAGGCTTGCCATGTGATTTTAAATAAGGAGAGAGGCTACAACAGCCATGGTTTACCAAAGCTGTTCCCTCATATACATTGATTTGTGCTGAAGCCTGCTGACAGGCTTCTTGTTGAATTGACAAGAGACAGGGACTGAGAGTTCTGTATGGGTTTTTTCTTTTCCAGCATGAGGTGATGCTCTTGAAGTGTCTGGGCTGCCAGGGATGCAGAAGGACAGCATCAGACGACTCGTCTTTCGCTGTGTTCTCCCTTAGTCCTTTATGCACAGATCAGGACAAACACATTCTTATTTGGAGCTCAAGAGACGCTCAAGGCAATAACAAACTTATTTTAGACTGACATTTACTTCACTGGGTCAAAACCTATGAGAAGCTTCTTCTACATAGAAACTACTTTTATTTTCAGACAAATATATTTATGTCAAAGCCACAGAACTGAATTACAGAGCACTGAATAGTCCTCTCCATTTTAGGACACTCTTAAGGCGATACAAGTGCTTTTTGGATAAGAGCCGTGGGAAGTACTGTATAACATCATAACATAGTCCTTATAATAACTAACAACTATATTGTATCAACAGTCACCTATTCCCCTTTTGTACCTTTGCAGAAGGTACTAAAAGGAAAGAAGGTATTGTTTGTGTAGACTGTGATGTTTTACTGTTAGTCAGGATATTCTCCTTTTTTTTTTTGTATTCAGTGACAATACAGTTGTTGGCTAAATTATGTTCAGATGTAATTGACCAGATTCTCCAACGTATTCCCTTATCATAATAAGACTAGATTTAAGATGTGTCTGAAATGAGCAAACTTTTAAAAGAGACAAAGAGGCCCGGGAACACATACTTATCAGTTCAAGTGTAATAAAGAGAAACTGTGAGAGAAAATTGATCTCATAGTTTCTCATATATTTTTGCTCTGAGCAATGAATGAAATTATTTTAATGAACACATTTGACTTTTGGAATTGGCTGCCTTATTATAAAACACCACTAAAACTCTCCACCATTTTTACTCATACAGAAATAAATACAAATGTTATTGTTCTTGACTGAAGAGGACCTGACTGCAATGTGGTGTACAGGGATCATAAGAAAAGCAATAACACAATGATTTATATTTTATATCTCCATTCAAAGTCTCAAATGGTAACAGAGCTATTACTGTGGTAACTGTAAAACCCCTCTCTCTCTTCCTATCAGCACCAGGAAAACATTCCAGACAACTGAAAGGAGGCCCAGGAGGGAGGCAGAGGGAAATGAAAATGGTGGATGATGATTATATTGAAGATGCAATACTTTCACAGTGCATGACCTGATTGCACCGGGCAGAGCTGCAGGTCTCAACCCAGTTCAGCCTCATCTTGCATTCAGAGTGTGGCAGTGCCAGAGCGGAAATGCCAAACGTTTCTGTGTTCCTAATCAGAGGGGGTCAGATGCTCTTCAGGCTGACATTTTGATAATGTTTTGCCAGATAAGTGTGATGAACACGTCCTCTTCATCACAATGAAGAGTTGGATGAGGATGTTATAGACATAAAAACATACTGATTTGATTGTTTACTACATAATTAACTGCAACAACGCTTTTCTGTATTTGTAGATAGCTAATTAGACACTACACCATCTTAAATTGAGAGTTCACCAGTCACTGAATATCAAACAAGACAGATTTTTTCTTTGTCCTCCTCAGGCATTCAATATTGGGTTAATGAAACTCAAATATATATGAAGTAACTTTGATAGTGCTGATGAACAACACCATTCTCTGCCAGGACAGAGCCACTGGGGCACAATTAACCTTCCACACATGATTAGGTTCATACAGTAACAGCACTTGCAGCAACACTTGCACTTGGTTGTCACATTAATGCCTTATCAATAGCTTTTTAGTAAGGTTTGTTTGAACACAGTGTATAAGAAGAGTTACAGAGCACCGAGCGGCAGAAATCAATGATGCACTTAAGCTGCAGATATACAATGCTTCATTTTCTGTGGGGAATGAAATATGTTAACAACTTGCAGTTTCAAACTAGCAAAACCTAAGATAAAAGTAGAAAAGATCAAGACTCCCATCTGTCTGTGTGGAATATAATTTACAGTGATTAGAGGCACTAACCGGTTTAGCTCATCTCTGCATAAGCAAGGTTGCTGTAGGACAAACAAAAAGGCTGAAAAAGCAAAAGACAAGCAATTTTGCAACTCAATTACATTTATGGGTTGATCAATCAAAAGAATAAAAATAATCTTCAAAAAGTCTTCTTGTGGCACCTTTTTGCATAATTATTTTTTTCTCAACAGAAGGCTACAACAAAGAGGGGACAAAACTAGATATTGGTAATGAGTTTTTGAAGATTATTAAAACATACACCTTGCAAGAGAACTTTGACCTCCAGTTTAGCACTGCTATAGCAACACTTAAATATCATTCTTTAAAGAAGTGGTGCTAGTCCCTGTCTGCATTTTAAATTTGTTTCATCAAGAGAAGAGAATGATAAGAAAGTGCAGTTTCCTTTCACTGTCTATGGACAGGCATTGCATAACAGTGTCCCTCTGCTAATATGCTATTATAAAAGACAACCCACCTCTCAAGTCTGACCTACACTTTCTTTTGAAGGGGCCAAGCCAAAGGTGCACCATTAAGACAAATAAATAAATACATTTATCTCTGAATGAAGAAAGATTACAGACAGGAGGGCAAATGATGTAAAAAGGTGTTTAAATTGTCACTGCTGTGCTTTAATCTTACAAAAGTGATAGGTTAAGGACAGAAGGTTGGCACTAATATGGATGAGTCGGATGATTCAATCAAATGTGGCGTATTTACAGGCTGAATTTACACAAAAGCTGCACTAACAGGGCATGATTTGATTCATTGCACTGTGGGTTTTATCTGTTTAGTCTGAGCTGACTGACAGATACTAAGATGAACATGGAGTCATGGGGTGTTCTCGGTCTACTGTAAATTGATTTGCCGGGCTCTGGTGAGAGGTGAAGGCAAAAGAATAGGCATGTCACTCAACAATAGGCCCATGGCTTGTGCTGTCTCACATTTCTATGGACCATGCCAAGTCTGGCAGGTGACATGGTCAGACACATGAGACTCCCTATTCACCTGAGCCCACTAGCTGTTACCATGCCAACAGAAGATAGTGCCACAAGGCAAACTGGGGACATAGGGAAGATGCTCCACTGATATTGTATATAGTGAGAGAGCACATACTATCTTGAAAAGTGTCAAGACATTGTGTGATGTTTAAACTACCCTTTTCCGTTCACACTGATGTCAGCACACAACAGACGTTTGTGTTTGTTTAATCCAACAGTCTATATACGTTTTATTAGTGAGATAAAATTATGACATTTTGCAATCTGATTGTTGGCAAAAACAGTAACGTAACTTAGTTCTCAAACAGCACTGGTTTCTCTAGACCGAGGAAACTGAAGGACTGTTTATGTCTCAGAGGTGATAACAATTATAACATATAAAATAAATTGCATGCACATTCATTTGTACCCTCTCTAGAGAATTAGCATGTATCTAATTAGCTCTTACAGGATCCCCTGTAATTGGACACTTGATATTCCTTCAACATAAGTTTATTTGACTAGCCTTTATCTAATTCTTTAAAAACACACTATAGAAAGGGCTTGCATTGTAAGTCTATCAAACATCTACAACTAGACGCAGATAAGGCAATTGTCATCTTTGGTGTCACATCCCTCTTTACCTGTATACCCACCAATGGAAGAGACTACTACAGGACACATCTCTACTGGACAGGACCAGCCTCACCCCGGACCATATTGCAGTCCACTACTTATTTCCAGTTCAGAGGAAACTTCTACAGACAAAAAAACAACTGTGCCATGGGATCACCTGGCTTCCCGATTGTGGTTAACCTGTAATGGGGGAAGTGGAGAACAGAGCTCTGGTCTCTTTCCCAGGTACAGTGCCCAGTCACTGGTTCAGATATGTTGATGACACGTGGGTCAAAATCAGAACCCAGGAAGTAGAAACTTTGACAGATCACATCAACGCAGTGGACAAGAACATCAAGTTCACCCGTAAAGATGCCATAGACAACTGCCTGGCCTTCTTAGACGTGCAGTGGTTATTTGTGTGGACAGGAAGTCCTCACAAATAAGTCCAAGTAGAATTTTATAAGAAGCCAACACACATGGATCAATATTTGCTATTCCTACCACTCTAGCTGGGAGTCATCAGGACTCAAGCACAGAGCACAAGAGGTTCCCACAACCTCAGAAGACAAACGTAAAGAAGAACAGCATATCTGTAAAGCCCTTAGAGACTATGGGTACCCCAGATGGACATTCAACAAAACCAAGAGGAGACAGATATCAAACAGACAGGAACCTCGGGACAAAAGGGAAGGGTGTAGTTATCCCTTATGTGTCTGGTTTATACTTAAAAGGATTTTCTACAAACACAACAAGTTCATTTTAAACCTGGGAACACTCTGTGTCAAAAACTGGTCCATCCTAAAGACAAGATCCCCTCTCACAAACAAAGTGTGGTTTATGCAGTTTAGTGAAGAGTGTAGTGACAGTTATGTTAGAGAAACAAAACAACAGCTTCACAAGAGGATGTATCAGCACAGTCCACCTCCACCTCAAAGAGAAAGGACATTCTTTTGAGGGCAGAATGTCCAAATTTTGTCCAGAGAGGCGAGATGGTTTGAGAGAGGTGTAAAGGAAGCCATTTTTGTTAAAATGGAAATAGCCCTCTCTAAACCGAGGAGGTGGCCTCAGATTAATGTTGCCAACTATTTACAACACTGTTTTAAACTAAATCTAAACAGTTTCACTCTAGAACAACACCTGAACGGAACAGTGACACTAACAACTCACCTGATCCTTTAACGACTCCCACATCATGAGTCACACTGCCTTTTCACAGCTAATAACTAAGAGACCAGAACAGCCTGGACAACCCCTCCATCTGGAGATAAAAGCTCAACACTCTTAGCAGTTGATCTCAGAATTGATAGTCTTTTGGAGAAGACATAAAAGGTCTCCACCTTGAAAACTCAGTCCAGATGCTTTTGCTTTAACCTTTTTTTCAAGATGACCTGGATGACTGACAACCTTCACAGACAAGATCTATTGTGTAAACGGTGAACATTGTTGAACTCTGAGCAACACTGACCTCAAACTCAAGCTATGCTTTCAGATGCAAACTACATATTCTGTCAAAAGATTTCAAGACCGATGGATCTTTGAACCATTTTATGCTCCATTTTGCAGCCTGGCAACCATAATGCAAGGTAAAAGGGTACAATCAAAAGAGGTCTTAGAAGAAGGCTTTCCAAATTAAATCTACTTTGAAGCTTTTACTCTTCAGCTCCAACATAAGACCAAAGAGGTGAGCACTTTCTAAATTGTTGAATGCTATTTAATTAAATATTGACTTTCTAAACATATAGTGACTCCTAATCTGAACATACCTTATTAGATTCTTACCCATTGATTGAAATAAACCAACACATTCATTTTGTAATAAAGAATTACTTTATTTGTAAGAAAAATACTGCCACATATATTTACATGTTAATTTAAGGAGCTTTGGTGCTCCTGTTGAGACACATAAACTGACGCTAGATAAAGTGGGTGATCTTATTATGCAGGGACACTCTGAGAAGTCGACACAAGCATAAGCTCAAGCATTACCTTTAAGGATGAGGAAGGCTCATAGTAACACTAATAAAGGCTCTGTCTGCGGATACCTCCCATTTAAAACCACCAAATGTGTTCTCTATTAACAGACATTTACTTGAGCACATATTCGGTTAATTCTTATCTCGTCTGTTTTAAAAGTAACTAGTCTGGATAGGCAAGTGTGAGAGATCACTGGATGGACAGGGAGAGGAGAATTTAATTACCCTGACAGCTCAAACCTCCTCCTCACCGCCTCTCAGACTTGTCTCATATCCTGCCTTGTCAGACCAGCTGTGACTTGGGAATAAGAAAGCAAACCCAGAAAGTGTCTTACTACTTTTGGATCATGTAGCATCCCGCATTTCACCTCCACAGATTAATGCTTTGAACATATTTGGCAAATAAGGGTCCAGCAGGATATATATTGAAAAAATTTATATTTAAATCAAGATTAAAATAAGTAAATGTTGCATCTGACAATATAGCAATTCTTCCATTAGGATTTTATGGCATTTGACTTGTAAACAAACCGGATAAGCCTAGATTCATAGCCAGCTGTCTTAATAACATGAGCATGCTGGCGCTCTCCAATCAACCCGAGTTTATACAAACATTACTTTCATCCCCTCTCAGTGACGTCGAGCACACAGCCTCCAAGTCAGAATTAATGAGCCTAAAATTTGCAAGGAGGAGTGCAATTTAGCAGGAGTGTGATGCCAGAGGGACACTATGGTGAAGGCTGTGTTTGTTGTCAGTAAATCTCACATGTTGTGGGGGCAGGAAGCGTTCAAAGTTAGCACACCAACCATCACCTGTTGAGGGAAACAGTGCCCACTCAAACACCTGTCATGCTATTTCTAAGTGAAAGCAAGAAATACTGAAGATTACAGATATGCAGGTTTTATTTTGACTTTGAATCACAGACTTTTTGATCTCACATGAAAGACAAACATTTATATATTTGTGAGGAGTCAAGAAACAGACATAAAAAGGAAGATATAAAAATACACCTGGAATAAAAAAATATATTTTGAACACGATTAACAATTTAGACAATATTAAGAAAATTATTTAAGTCAATTTAAGTTAAAATACTGATAGTAAAAATATGCTACTCTGAAATATTGTATGCATGCATTACATAGATTAAAAAAAAACATTTAAGCATTGGTTGATTTATGGTCCCAGTGTACCATTTATGTTTTTTTTTTTAAATTTGAGTTTAAGATATGTAAAGGGCAGGCACAGATCTTTGATACATTCTACAGTTCAAGCACTATTTACCTGCCCAGTTAGTTGATTAATTATGGCTGGAATAAATCACAAATTGTGACATTTGTTTTGGAAACAGAGAAAGCTGGATAAACAGGGTCATT
Source organism: Perccottus glenii (assembly GCA_024416835.2). Lineage (NCBI taxonomy): Eukaryota > Metazoa > Chordata > Actinopteri > Gobiiformes > Odontobutidae > Perccottus > Perccottus glenii. Next base: position 8,783,066 of record CM044563.2, read on the forward strand.
AAACTGGTGCTTGTAAGAATGCATTAAAACAAGACTGCCCTCTGGTGTCACATTAAAGAATGATAAAATGCCCTCATCAAAGTCGAGGAAGACTCCCACTCTCTCCAGCCTATCAGCACTCACTGAGGTAACCACTTTGTTATGTAGTGCTTCCACCTTTCTTCTGTCACATGCCAGGCACCAGGAGTATGAATTGAACCCCAGGCGAGAGCTGTCTTTCTGTCCTTTTCTCTCTATCTGCCCCTCACACAGCCCTACCTTCCAGCGGCCATCATCTACAGACACAGAAACTTCCCAATACCATCGACCACCATCCAGGCTACCTGAAGCTAGGACTTGTGGAAAGGAGCTGAAGCGGACCTCATGCTCTGTGTAAGACTGCGGGGTCTCACTGTAGGTTACTGTGCGCTTATCATCAGACAAATGTAATTTGGGATGAGCAGTATCTTCATCCAAGAATGGAACAGTGCCATCTGTTCACAGCAAAAAAGATGGTGGAAGATTATGACAAATTAAGTATGCTATCATCAGCCCACAGAAGGCATGTAGACCTTATGTTGAATAAGCTGTGATCTTAAAGTGAGCAAACTGTGTGCAACACTTACAGAGCAGTCTGTAGAGGTCCCGGTCTTTGCCAGGCAATGTGATGACAACATTATCTAGCCGTTTCTCTGTCCACTTCTGCAGGCATAGTAACATGGCCTGGTTGATTTGTTCAGGAGGTTTCAATTGCTCCACACAACTGCCCATGTCATTAACCCTGTGGATAAAAGTATGTAGACATGAATAAATACAGGTAACCAACAAAATGAAAAACAAGAATGACGTATTTCCCACCTATAACTTTATATAGAGCTAATGTCACACACATTTTATACCACTGTTGAGTGATAGGATTTTGATCATTTTAAATAAATGGCAACAAAGGAAGCAATCACTTACACTTGGGCTACTTTGCTGTATTCCTGTGAGGAAAAAAATATTATAGGAAGTACATTACTACAAATTTAATCTAGAATTCTTTTCAGCAGTACCCACCATGATGAAAGCCTGGTCTTGTACGCGGGTGTCACCTTTGGCATCAGCCAGGCCCTCCAGGGTGTGCAGGCCTTGCTGAATGGAGAGAAGTGAGCTCTGAAGGTGACCAAGTTTCACTTCTAATCCTCCCAAGACCTTTTTCTCCTCCTTCACCACACACTGAAGGGCCATCTGCTCCTCTTGCTCCAGGGCCTCCCTGATGGCACCATACTGCTGCTTCACTCCTGAATGGGCCTCACTGAAAATCATCTAGGGACAATTGAAGGATATTTCAACATCCAGGGTCACAATGCATACTTTACGGTAGTTGACTTTTATGCACAAAACGTTCCGTCAAAAAAAACAAATAAACCTGAAGAATCGTTAGTTTAGTTGATAACAACATTGGACAGAAAGAGTATGGTATCATTGTACAAATAATACTTACCTCAAAAGACTCTTTATTTTGCGTGAGCTCAGCCAATTGGTGCTTGACATGCTGTTCATCCTCCTGCAGTTGCTTGATCTCTTCTTTAAGGTTTCCCTGGAAATGATTGTGCCCAAAAACATTAGATAAATATAGCTCTGTTTACATTTGGAATATATGTGTACATTTGCCTGAAACAGTGTGTTTACCCGTAGCTCTTTCTCAGCCTCCCTGATGCTGATGCAAACATGGCCGTGGTGAGAGCCTATGACTGTACACACAGTGCACACGCACACTCCACACTGTCGACAGTAGATACGGTTAATCTCCTGGTGCTCATGACACCTCCATGGAGAAATATCCTCAATAGGGGGAACCAGAGTGTGGTTTTGGAATACAGGAGAGTCCAGGTGGGGACGCAGATGCTCTGCACACATGGATGCCCCGCACACCAAACAGGTCTTCACTGCAGACTGACACCCTAATTTAGGGCAATAGTTGCAGGGGACGGGCTTATTTTTGTTGCTCTCAGACCTGGTGTAGCCAGCAAGAGCAGAAGAGTCTGAAGGAGCAACACGATGCTTGATGAACAGCGAAGGCTTTCCAGTAATGTGAACTGAGCTATCATTTCTTGGAGATGAGATCACAGGAATTGAACTGGAGCTGGCAGTTGCAGCAGGTCCTTTTGGTGACATATAGTTTTGAGAGTGTTTTTTGGGAGTTGCAGGAAGAGGTGTTTCACATATATCCAGTTCATTGTCAGAGTGATCCAGAATGACAGTCGCTTCTGATTTAGGCTCATTGGGCAGGACTGAGATGTCTTGTTGCACATTATCAGTTGGCTCGGGTTTTCTGTCAGAGATGTCTCTGGACTCTGCAGATCTTGTAGATTGACTGGACACTTGGCTCAGTGCTTCTTTGACTGTCTTCGCACCAATAAAGGGACCCGCTTCTTTAGACAAGGATGTGCTGGGAGTTTCATTGTCACCGGACTTTTCACGGAGGGACAGAATGGATCTTTTTGTGTCTGGTTGATCTGTAACTTCCGCGCTGGCCTTTCTTTTTCCAAGCAGTCGACTGGAGAGGGAAGGTCTCCCCAACGCAGAGTCAGATGTTTTTTGCTCATTGCCGTTAGAGGTGCCTTGAAATAAACAGAACAATCAAAATCCCCAATTGTGAAGAAGACATTGCATATTTACAGCAATATTTGATCTTTGGCCAGCACAGGTGGAATTGTCCAGGTTTGTTTGTTGTTTTTACATTTTGTAAAATTTTAAGCTTTAAAGAAACTATGACTGCGTAATGTCCCACATTCTTTTTTAGTGAGTAGTTATGCAATTAATATACCATGGCAATAAAAGAACATTTTACCTCGATTAAAATTAAATTATTATTTTAGTTTTGTTCATCATAGTTTCTGGAGAATGTAAATACTATGTTAAGGCTGGTATAAGAATGAATAACCTAGTTTACAACTCATTACATCTGAGAAGGTATTTACCTACTTTAAGTGCTAAAAGCTGGAGGTGGGAGAACACAGAGAGAATATTTAGGGGAAGGAAAAAAGGTAAAGGAACATGTGTTGTTATAAAGACTGCATTATAGCCTTTTCTATCGAAATAATGCCATTTTGGGTAATTTCTAGTTTCTTCTAATTTCTTCTGCAGTTTAAGGCTATTCCCGATCCTCACGCACATCTGCTCTATTCATATGTTTTGAGGGTCATTGCATCTGCTCTATTCATATGTTTTGAGGGTCATTGGACTTTGTGCTAGACTACTATTGATCTTAGCACTCATGACGTTGAAAACAAATACCGAGTCGTGTTAGTTCCTCAGTGAAGCGACATCTTCCGGTGACCGAGTTACACTTAATGATCAAATTTACAAACGTCACCTTTGGCTTTACTTGCCTATCTAAGTATGTAAGTATACCTAGTGTATATTAAGTATACCTGCATTGTTGCGAGAGGGAGTCCGTGGACTGTTGCTGGGCTTCTTTGGTATCACAACGTTCTCAAAGGGAAGCGTATGGTACACTGTTTTACACCTCCACTCGGGACAATTGTACGGCCCGTTTGGAGACACGCTCCATAAATCTCCAATACAACGTTGACAAAAGCGGTGGTTGCACTTAAGAGTGACCGAGTCCCGGGTCAGCTCGTTGCACAGGGGACACCTCGCTGGGGTGTCCAACGATGCGCCCATTTTGATTTAGCGTGTATGTTGGGTTTAGTTTCTGTTTCCGCAATGGCAGAAATTGGGGCGTGGCTACTGTTTGAATCCCGCTTGTTGCAAATTTCTTAAAGGTAAAGTACTGACATTTATAGAGGAAAATATCAACCATTCTCTTGCAAATATCCCGTTTGTAAATCAAGTTGAACTTTTAAAATAAATAAAAAATAAATAAAGACATAGTAAAAATTGTACTCTGGCCCATTAAATGTAACCAGCTGATTGTAAACTGAAGCATGACTCTTAGGTAGACTTTGCAGCACATTGGACCCAGTTTATTTTCCTCAGTACACTGCTATGGCTGACCTGGAATATTTAGCATTTAGCTGATTTGACAGATTTACCTACGTGAGTATGCAATGACCTAAGGGATTGTTTGATGCTTGCATGTGCTTTATTCATTTTGCTGGAATGGAAGTTCATAATTGACCCGCCTGATCCTTTTTAAATTACAAGCATTAACATGAAATTTTGCAGCATCTCAAACATGTTGGAGCTTGTGAACTTGTACTCTCCCACGTTTTACTTTTCTTCTATGTCTGAGCATTTAAGCATGCGACCTGGATAATAACAATGACAGGCCTGTTGTTAAATGTGACTGACAAGCTAATCTTTTTTAATCTGTGAAATCCCTAGACCTTTTTTATGTTGTTAATAGTAAGGTCAGAAAATCAAAGACCAGCTGTTTTCTGATGTCTCTAAAACAAAATCAACCAAACATTTTTTTGTTTACAGTGAAAACCTTTATTTAAACGTTCATATATTAGGAATCTTTTCAATTGTTTGCCTATAGTATTATAATAATGCTTTGCTATAATATTTATTTACAGGTATCCACAGGTGAGGCTGGGACAGGCCGTACTAATCTGTTACTTCCTCAGGCACACCACTCACTGTATGTACACAAAACTCTGACATTTTACCCTGTAAGTCCCAACTAAACTACAAGGGAAAGAAGACGGAGACACAAAGAACTAGCTACATGGCAGGACAACTTTTGTGAGGCTGGCATATTGGCTCATTAGCCCAGCAAACTGTCGATACACTGATTCCATACACTCCAACATAAGACAATCACACACAGAGGCCAGTCATACAGGATACAGCAGCTTAAGTCCTGCAACAGTCTTCACAGTGTTGATACCAGACTACAAAATATTACTCCTCTTTTCAAATTGAAGTGCTGTGCAAAGTTAGCTAGCAGGAATGAATTTACTTAAAATCCTAAAACATCTTATATAGTTACTGTACATAGTTTCATGTTCTTTTTGAGTATATTATTCTTATAAAACAATCTTATACATTTTTCTAGTAAATGAAGAGAGGAAAATGCGCAAAATATTTTTCTTTTTTTTTTACAAATGCAACACAATAATACTGATACTAACATTGTCTGAAAATGGGCAGTTTCTTCTTTTCTAAAACTAAAACTTGACACACTTTCAGATGGAGGTACGCACAGACAAGTGGAGGATAGTTTCATTACAGAGTAATTACAGAATGTGTATGGATATGTTTTGTACATGATATTTTATGTCTGTGCTAATGTTGCAGGTGGTTGGTTTGTACCCTGTGATAGGTAGTGGGTAGTCCTTACATCTTTGTTAGATAACAGTCTTTGCCCCTGCCATGGTCGATGCAATCTTGTGCAAGGGTCTGGACTTTACACACACAAAGATAAATGTCTCTGTTGGAACGCTCAGAGAGGGACGTCTGGATATGATGTAAGACTCGGAGCAGATTTTGATGACATCTTGTTTGGGTTACACTTTTGGCAGATAGATGTAAAAGGCAGGCTGGCTGGTTCCAATTATCCCTCTTCTTCAGCGAGTGGGGCAGACTTGCTATGTTAAAGATGGCGGTGAGTGAGTTTTGTAAACAAGCACATGAAACCTAAACCTAAAAAGAAATACAAAATTTGAATTTGTTTGCAATAGGTTACAACACATATTTAATATTTCATAACTATACTTACCAATAGAGATATTTAGGCATTCCCTCCCTCTGGAAAATATAATAACAGAGAGTAATATTAAAGTGCTGTTCTCAAGGTCATTCTATTAATAGGCCTTCATATTAGCACATTGCTAAATACATGCATCTCTCATTCTGACAGCTTGTATTGCAAACAAACCCCAGCAGATGGCACCACACTTGATATATTTTGTAATGCCCTGTTGAATTATTGATTCATGAGATGGATTCTCCTCAAACTGAGCAATGGTAGATAATTATTCTGCACTGTGAGGTTCATAATTGACTGATTAAGCATTAATATTCATGCTCTTTTTTTATTTATGACATTGTTGATATTGATATATAATTTTGTTATCATTTCTCATAGTATGTAAACTGGGATGTGTGGATTTAATAAAATTGTAGAGGGTATGGGAATGTGCCAACATAATGAGTTTCTTTGTTACATCTTCTGACTCAAGACTCATCTTTGGTGGTGAAGTGAGATTAATGAGGTGTCTATGTGGTACTGGTAGTCATCAGCTCATTACAGCACTAACATGGTTTTATGTTACAAAAGTAAAGGTTGTTTACCAAAAGCAGTCCATATTACATTTATTGAGTAAGAAGACACACTCATACCCTTGCTCTCAGCCAGCAGCTCCTCCGACATAAGCCCATCCTGCCGGTTTCCCAGGACGAAAGCCAAGAAGGAGAGAATGAGGGCATCCAAGACGCCCATGATGGCGAGGATGTAAGCCCAGCGCATTGAGCATGCACCGAGGCTGTATTTGTCTGTCTGCTCTCCACACATCTTCCGCACTTCATCACTGTCCCAGCCGTTAGGATAGATCATGCAGCCCAGCACGAGACAGACTCCTGTTGGGGTGCACATGGAAGAGAAGGCAGTTTACAGTAAACCACTGAACAATTAAATCAGTCAAACAAGATTAAATTGAGTAATGAGGAAAGTGCAGTGGGGTCATAAAAGTGTGACATATTGAGAAATAAAGAACTGATCATTTAAAGTATGTCATAGTTCATTTTTATATAAACAGGTTTTTCTCTTGGATCAGGTAGTGGTACAATTAGACGTTTAGCTTGCTGCATCGCACATTCAGTACTTGTCCAAAGGCTAATTTCTCTCTCAATTTGAATCTCTCTCATCTTTACTTTGAAAGAATTCTTATGCGAGGGTGATGCTGCAACACAAAAGAAAACATTAGACCATGCAGCCTTTCTCTCTCTTGGATTTAAGTAACTACTCTTGTTTTTTTTTGCTCAGGGGAGTAAATTTCTCTCATCTTTATTTTGAAGAGGTTTTGCTCGGAGGTGATGCTGCAGCAGAGCAGCAAAAGACCTGACATAAAAAGCTGACTTTACAATTATCCAGAGTGCATTAATAATATAACGTACTCCCCACATTTTTGTACAAAACTGCAGTTTCCCTTGTAAAAGCTGTTTGTATTGTGGTTTATATACAGACTGAGAGCTACTTCAACTGGTTAGTCTTGAATGGGCATTTAATGATGCTGTGAAAGTAAAGGAGACAGAGGTGATAGCTGATAAATTACATGCCCAATAAAACAAAGCATCTACTACTTCCTCCACTGGCTCATGCACACGGTGCGTCAGGTACTTTTTACTCTTCCAGCAAAAAACATAGGATATATATGTTGTTATTAATATTTAGTTTCTATTGAATAAACTCAATCATGTTCTGTGACCATTTATAATCAACAACACTGGATTACACTTTAACATTTGTCTGTTTTTTATGTGAAGTGCAAAATAGAAGCTGTCGCAGACTTTTTTATAAGCAGCCCTCCTCATTCACAGAGCGCTCTGTGGGGGAGTTTGGTGCAGTCGATGAGGAGGACTCTGAGAAAGCTGCCTGTATATTTCCTTGGCTCAGATACTGAATGTTATTTCATATGAGACACTTGGGTCTTGAATTCACCCAGGAGAATCTGCAAGGTTTCGCGTGAAGAATTTTTTATTGACTGATGCAGAGACTGTCGGCAAATAGTGCAATAAAAAACTTAAACATGAAGTTATACAAAACCTACTTTTTTGTGTTTTTCTCCTTTTATGTTATCTTGGAAGCTTAGGGGAAACCAAAGACATTGTTTGTGTTTCAAATGCTAAGTTATATATCACTAGGGTTTGTCTGTGGATTTAACAATGTCTTCACTTTTATGCAACATACAAAGGTAACGAAGCTTCTCCAGGTCTTTGGGGCATCTGCTTTGTTATGAATTTTACATTGAACCTCTGGATGAACATAACTCTATAAACAAGTCGAATAATGAACAAGTCAAATATGGCGACATGGTTGTGTCAAAATTAGAAGCAAAAAAAGCACTCATCAACAACGTGACTGTTCAATACTATTTATTACAACGTTGGCGTTTGCACATTAACATCTTAGAGGGATGTACTGTTCAAGCAGAGGGTGCTGCCTGCAGTATGCCAGATCTGTTCCCAGAAACAGCTTGTGGAAAGAGAAGCACATGTCCTCTCCATACACTGCAACAGTAATCCTGCAGTCTAACTAATCCATAACTGGACACAAGCAGCCAAAAACAACTCAGAAGACCCCATCACTCTCTGAATAGACATTTTGCAAAAAACAAACAAACAAACAAAAAAAACATATATATATATATATGCACAAGAAATTCTGGTTTAGTCCTTGTTCAGTTCAGTTTTAGGGTTAAAACAGAAATCAGATGCTATCTCAGCTAAACTACATGTTCAATTGTTTAAGACAAAGACAATGACAGCCTTGCTGTTTTTATATAAATCTAACTTTAAGAATGTAAACTCATACAATAAAAACACAGTTTAAACTGGCCTTGTGCTATACATATATTTATTTGAATATAATATTGTCCAATGTTTGTGTGTTCTTTTGTTGCAGCATTTGTTGCAGAAGATAAAGTGAGGAAGAATAAGATGATTGGGAGGATGTTGTATTACGTGAAAAGAAGATCAATCTTCTGAGCGAGTAAATGGTTGATACATAGATTGCAGGTTTTTTTGGGGGGTCGGGGTGTTGCTTGCAATCATTTCACACTTGATGATTAACAGATGCTTACAGTTTTAATCATCTCTTGTGGCTCTTTCCCAAAACTCAAATGGAAATCTTGTGTTTTATGATGCGTGTCTATATAAACTCTATAAATAAATATGAGCAAATACCATACTAATTTCTGTTAGCTAGTGTGTTCACATATCACCCATTCACTGCAATAGACCAGTACTTCATGCTGCATAAATGCTGTACCCAAACCCTGGTCACAGAAACAGCATTACACCTGACAGAGTGCAGCTGTCAGTCCGCACAGAGATAAGAAATCAACTGACAGCATTATCCTAGCCTTTCTGCGTTTTCCCGCGTAGCTTTCTTCTTTCTGCACAGGTTCAACCCAATAGACAGGCTCATAGAGGAGGGGCAGATTGTGAGGGAGCAAAAGTAAATGGAGGAGGTGAGAGACAGAGGCTATGAACGAAGCCATGGTGGTATCCTACCATATCCTGAAGCCCCTTTATTCTCAGCATTTCAGCCTTTTATACCCCCCTCCCCCTTTGTCTATTTCTCTTCCTGGGAACACTGGGATCATGCAAGCGGAAAAGTGGACACGGGTAATGCTTGTTGGTTATAAATGCAGCTTATGTAACAGACGCAAGGTTGGGCAGATTAGGTGCAAATAACGCTACAGGAGAGTCTGAGAGGGTAGGAAAGCAGATGGGACAAGAAACAGAATTTGATGGAGGCTTTTTAGCTCACTTTCCAAAAGACAACAAAAAAGAATCTCTTTTTAATCTCTTCTGTGTCTTTTCCAGGTCATGATATGAAGAATCTAATTTGCAAGCAAAGACAATAACTCACATTTATTGTACCCACTCAAAATGCTCATATTTTAACACTACCCTTCTTTATTGTTTACTTGATCCCATTAATACTTGGTGTATATACAAAATGGTGAATGAGTTTTTGGCTGCAAAAGTTAAATTTAAAGTAACAAGCTAAAAGTTAACTCAGACAATAATAATGGCACAAATGAGCAAAGGAACAACTTTGAGTGTTTATCCCAATTGGGCTGCATATGAATATGCATGGCTAGGCTTGCTTTAACAGTGCCTCCCACACGTGAAACACTGACCCAAATGTGGACTGAAAGTGGAAAAAAATTTAACTTTCAGTTCAAAGAGTATATTTAAAGTGCTTTGATAGGTTACTAAGAAAACATTTTAGCTTATGGTGTTACCACCTTTAAGACTAAAAACAGATTCTGTCTCTGCAGGCTCTTTTTTTTTTTAATCTAGTTTTATTCAAGGCTTAGCTCACTCCAAACAGTATTTTCCCCACTTCTGCAGCACAGCCCTGTCTCCTTATTAAAGTTGATAAGGGTGTTAGAATTCACAAATGAGTCCAATCAGGGCCATGGCCAGCTCAAGTCTTTAATGAAGTGCAGGCAGCATTAACCATCTCTCAACTATGCACATTTAACGCTTCTATCTGACTTCAAAGACGGGTGAATGACTAATAAGGATTACCTATAATACCATGAAAATGATAAAAACATAATTACTTCCAGATAAATGGGGCATTTATGAGTGTGTGATCTATAGGGGACTAAATGAAGCATAACAATGTGTCATTGTTTAACTAATGGTGCAAGTCAAGGTCTAGAACAATGAATTGGGTTACAAATAGGTTATTTTATTGTTATATGTTTGAATATAATGAGAAAATGATTAACCCTTGATGCAATAAATACTACAGGCAAGGTTATTTAGACTGTGGGCTGGATGGAAATTTATGACAGCGCTCTAAAAAACATCTACTGTCAAAAATGCACCGGAAATTGGAGCAATGGAAACTTTCTCCAACTATATCTCCCATGGAAGACAAGGAGCTTGCTTCTTCAAATGAGCTGTCTCCAGTCCAAATCTATTTCTGCTTCAGTTACTGGCAAAAACCTGTGGTTGCTAGAGGCAAGCAAGCGGCTCTCAGTCTTTGTCTGTGTCAACAGATTTAGCAGTTTTCTGCACAATAAGCACATAATGGCAACAACTGGCAATATCTTTCCACTTTAGGATTTGTAAAAACATTGTTTCTTTTTAATAAAATCTTTCAAAATAATGATTTGTTTGTAAGACTTACATTTAATTTTTTTACAATTGTGTATTTATACTAATTCTATCTTGGACCTGTCTCCTTGGAGAAAATGATCTCCCACCTTTAGCTTTTGTAGTCCTACTGTAGCCAGATGTTTAATATTCTAAACATGTATTATGTCTGGCTCATAGTGTTCACACAATTTCTGAGACAGAGCCTCATTAACACACATTGAAGAGGGAAGGAAGAAGACATGAGAGTTTGTTGCAAATGACTAAGGTGAAGAAGGACATACAGTGGCTGGGACACAGTGTGCTCTAAACTACTCTCATGGGTTACACGCTTGACATAAGTCTGTTCCTGTATAATAGATGTGACACTCTGGGTTAAGGCATTAGGTGTGAGTGGTGAGGTAGATACTGGGAGATCAAGAGGGAGGGGTGGCGTGTAAACTGCAGCCAACAGAGCAGCAGGGAATCAGCCTGGGGTGGAGGGCTTATGTAACAGGTCCAGATGCAGCCTGTATGTCCGCAAAGGATAACGACTGGCAAGGTCAAATGAGAATCGAAAGAAACATTAGAATTTTAGAAACACATGTCCAGGGTCTCCAGTTCAGGGAGAGGACTTAGTGTACATTTGGAGTATTGGTAACAGACAGTCTGTGGAGAGGTAGAATAACAATGACCATATCAAGAGCGCATTATAACTGCCCTGTTTAAGAAAAGCTACACATATTATTTAATTAATTAACAAGATGAATATTTGCTGTTTATTCATTTTATTATTAACCAAAGCAGTAATATAGAGCAGTGGCTAATTTACCTCAGTCAACTGCTGACACTGCTATTGCATTATGTTTATATATGTATATATATACTAATGCTATGCTGTAAACATGAACAGTTATAACAGTATCCACTTTAGGCTTAGCAGTGACAGTATTATTCACTAGTCACGATATGTCCTTGATATGTCCCTCATCTTTTTGCCTGTGGAATAAATCAACAGCCTTAGCGTCTGAGCTCTTGTCGGGCCACGCAACAAGAGACATGATTAAACTCAGGTAAATCTGTAGGGTACGTCCCAGTACACAGCAGAGCCCCAGGAACACAAAACACTAGAAAGTGACTGTTCAGACTACACCCAAAGTCACATAATGTGAACTAATTAATCAGTATTGATTTCTCTGAATTGATCTGTAGGAAGAAGGAAGATATCTGTGGCTATTTAGCATTTACAACTAAATGCAACTAGATCAATATGGAAACAATCAGTGCTTCAATACAGCAGACCTGTTGCAGTGGACTACAGCTAAAGGCATGCCGCATGACCCCCACAACCTTAATTGTAAACAAAAATCCTATCTTAATTTTAAAGATGTATAGTTGACACAACATTTAGCTGATTGTATATTTGTAAATATATGTACAGTACCTGAGAACCTTTAGCCTAGCAGTGCCAGTGAGATAATTCCTATACCAGTAAATGTTGACTATTGAATTAAAAGGGACACACAGGGTGCCTCTGTGGCTCACCTGGTAGTGCACATACCACATACTTGGGTGACCCAGGTTTGATTCTGGCTCAGGTCCTTTGCCCAGTTTCCCCCTCTCTCACCCTGTTTCCTGTCTATTATCAAAAAAAGGCCAAAACAAATCTGAGCAGTGTTGGACATCTAAAAGATTTGACTAAATGTTTTCATCCAAAGCTACTCTAAAAAGAACACTTATTGTCTCAATTGACCCTTACTCTTCATATCTTATGCCTTCACAGTATGGTCTGGGTCAAGTTAGACCCGGACCTTGAAATCCCTCATAGTAAGTGTCTATACCAAATTTTAAACAACAGATTTATTTAGTTTTCTAGCTAGCCTATGTCCTGGGTATTTTTACTGCTCTCAGATGTCCAAACGGGTCAAATGTGAAAAGAACATGTGCCCATCTTTCTCGAACTGACTGCAAATCTCACAGAAAAATTGTTGCTGCAATCTATCCTTTTTAGGATTATGCCAACAATAATTCAAAATTGTACTTGATGAAGATGAATGTAGAATGTAGAACATGGGCATAGATTTGTCTTTGCCTTACATGGTCAAGTCAAAGTGAAGTCAAGGATGAATAAATGGTAATTTCCATGCACTTTGTTTTGTTTTTTGGGGAAAACTGTGTGAACTGTTTTGGGCATGAGCTTGGGTAATCCCTGGAAAATTACCAGCTGTATTTCATAGACAATTTTAATTTGACGCCATTTCAATTTTCACAGTTGTAATATATGTTTTTTGTATTTTTTATGCTAATTCCTTTTGTAAAATTATTTTACTTGGTGCAAGAAAGGTTTTCCTGACTAGATCTAATGAAGGGATTAAAATGTTTTAAAGCAGACATAAAGAAGCATCCAAATACTGGGTATGCCTGGTTTAAACAACCACATACTTCAAAGAAACGCAGGGTGTTTTCAGTATTAATGTATGTAACATTAGTCATTTTGTTTGCCAGTTGATTTTAAGAAACTCTCCTCTCATTATTATTATTATTATTATTATTATTTTAAGCCACATCCACACGCTCAAGCCCACAGTCGTAGGACTGACACAGCAAGAAAGTAAAAATAGCCCAGTCATATTCTAAATAGGCCATCCCATGTCTGCACATTTGTTCAGCTTACTCACAGGTACAGTATGACTCACAGCTGTTTTTCAGAAGAAAACACAGAAGTCTGGTAGTCATGACATACTGCATTTAGACATTGTAAAACAAACTACATTACAGCAAAAAAAAAAAGAACCATTGAAGCAAAAAGTACTAACTCAAACTGGACAGCACCGTAGACACTGAAGCAAAAATATGAGGCAGATATTTATCTAGGTCAAAATGAGCAAAAATAGATAAGATAAAGAGACATATGCATCATATATCTTGCTGTGCTCAGCACAGTGAAAAAAAAAATCACATACCTTCTGTACATCTGCATGCCATGGACTTGAGCAGATGCAAAGACAGAAATAGTTCTAGTGAGGAAAGTAAAAGAAGGATAAGAGTCCATCTGGGGTAGGATGGTAGAAAAAGCACTTCTGCACTCAGCTTCATGGCTCTTCCAGGCAATTGCCCCAAAGTCTTAAAAGTGTTTTTATCCTCTCATTAAACATTCAACTTTTTATCTGGGCCTCACAGAAACATGCGAACATGGAGCTGCGTGTGCTAGAGCTAGCAGATTCAAAGGAGCCTTGGCCAGTGCTGTGAATTTGTTATGTTGTTAAGTGTCTAAAACCTTTACTCCACAGCCCAGGGGGATTCATGAGAGCTGCTACAAGAGACGATCCTATCAATTAAGTTATAGAGTAGCCTTGGCCATTCCACATACAGAATGACCTTGTTGTCTGAATAGCTTTGACACTTAATGTCTATGCTGTTCTATTATAGAACCCTCCAAAATAAAAATCAGAAAAGACAGACAATGCAAGATGACAAAAACACAAAAATGGTGATTGATAAAGCAAAAGCACAGATTTCTGCCTCCGTGAACAGAATAGTGCTTTGAATACTGAAACAGACTCTCTTGTCCTTGGGCTAGTAAAGCAACATGGGAGACAAAACTGATCCACTGCACAATTTGATTGGATATTGCTTGTTTTAGACTCTGTGCTGTGGCAAGAAATTTATGACCTGCTCAATCTATCACTACCTTATTAATGATTTGTATTTTTTCTAACAAAACACCCACTGACAGTGAGGGGCCTATTACAGATGTGATTGGGCCACCTGTCCTCTGCAGGGCTAGTTGTAAAGGCAGTGTGAGTTTAACCTTCAGCTAAGTGTAATGACGTTTGACAGTGCTAAGCAGCCAGGCTGCCTCATTAGGCATCCCTGTGCCAGCTTGCCATGGTCAGGGTCTCTCCTGTTGGCTTTCTCTTTCATCTCTTAGCTGCAGAAGCACAAAGCCCAGCAGTCTCCTCATTAGACAGGCTTATTGCATTAATTCACCCCAACATAACACACTGAGCTGGACTTGTTCCAAATAATCTGCCTCATTTGTGTTGCAAACAGGATGTCTGCTTAACACTGGTACAGCTGAGAAGAGCAATTTTCAACAACAGAATTAAGGTGATGGAGCCCTGGCCTCTCACCAAGTGACATCAGAGCACAGTTAGAGTGTAGTCAGATGTTGAACCGCTGGACTTGATGTCAGTTCAACTGTTTTATGATAAAAAAGGCAAATAAATCAACACAGCTGTTGTATTACATGCAGTGAGACTGCATGTAATATTCTAAATTTAAAATAAAATAAAAAAAGATTAAATGGTTGGATCACAAATGATATGCCAGTGTGTTACCTAGAGATTAGAACAGTAGACTCTGAAATGCTGTCCCAGGAGGAAAGAACATTCACCACTGCTAATACCAACATTGCAATATACTCAAATAAAAAAAAATACTTTCTCTGCAGTCTTATACTTCAGTTAAAGGCATTGCATTGTGTATGAATCTAAACAGATGCTTGTCTGTGCACCTTTGTGGTATTATTATTATTATTATTAGAATCAGTCATTTTCATTTAAATGGAATACATATATATTCATTGAGTAGCCTGTAAATTATATAAGTAATTAGTGTGTGGGTCAGTTTTGTCTGTGTCAAGTGCCAACTTCAGCACCATGGACAGCACAGTGCCTTCAGTGCTGGACACATATCTTGGCCGGCCGCTCATTGACAGTTCATATCTGATAGATTTAGATTTCCACATCTGACTTTTATTAAGAGGCAGATACCTCCAGTATTTTTGATGAAATAAGAAAAGCCTAGCTGAAAAACAGTAAAGTGATGCCTTACCAGAGGCTGCTTGCATCCACCCGCAGATCTTGTAGACGGTGGAGGTGCTGAGGAGGAAGAAGAGACTGAAGCAGCCGATACAGGTGACTACCAGCATCATGGACATACCAATAAAGAAAGAGGCGGCCTTGAACGCTCCAGAGGGGATGGCGGCGAACTCAGTGAAGGTACCCTGACACGCCAGTTCCCTGGAGTGGTCGTCTCCGACGCAATAGTGAAACAGGCCGAAGTAGCCAGCCTGTGGCGTGTTCACGCCATCACCAATCCAGTAAGGTTGACAGAAAATGGTCACGTTCACAATAGCAAATAAAATAGTGAAGATGGCCCATAAGAGTCCAATGACACGAGAGTTGCGGACGTAATTAGTCTGGTATAATTTCGCGGCTTCTGCAGAAGGTAGCATTGATGCGGCAGAACCAGAAATCACCCTATATAAAATCACGGAATTAAATTCACGCTGTGGTATGCCCTAACACACAGCAAGAGACGGACATTTAGCAGCTGGAGTGAGAATTTTCAGAGACAAGCTGGGAGCGTGCGCTATGCAACTGCAACACAGCAACAACTGTGAAGCCAGATCAACTCATGACGTCGCAGCGCACAAGTCAGACAGCGAGCCGAGCGAGCAGCTCAACCAGGGCGCTCTAGTAACTCACAAAACTCTGAGCAGCACCGGGAGAAACGGGTATCCTCCCAATTGTTCCTTCTCGCCGTCCAACGTGCTCATCGCTCCCGCACCATGACGCTCGATGATGCCCTTGGAGAAGCTAGGACTCAACTAGCGTAGCTACTCCGGTCTCAGCTTCATAAAAATATAGCCTATGCACAAAGGCTAGCCTATCTCACATGAACAGCACTGGCAGTCCTACTGTAGGCTAACGTCAAGCCGGTCAGTCTTACAGTCTTTACTTTGCAGACGAATTGCACACCACCGTTTAGAAATGATCCTCTCGATATCGTTGAACTGGCGTTAATGTCCGGGCTGAGACGCGTCAGTGGTCTGACCAGAGATACTGAGGGTAGAGGGAGGGGCACAGACAGAAGACGCAGAGGAAGCCGTGATGTGCAAACAGTGACATACATGCGGCAACATGCAATTCACATTTAAATAGAGTAAAATAGAGAATAAACACACGTTAAATAGAGGCCTACAAGACTGTCTAAAAAGTGTTTAATGTTTACTAGAGGATGGATTAGATAACAACAACTGTTAGCTGTAAAGATCCCTGAGTGAGAGTGCTCTGTTGCCATACAGCGGGTTATGTAACACATCGGGGTTGAGCATCGGATAGGCTAATTAGGCTATTTATCTTCCTGCTACAATCAAAGTTGTGAACAAAAGAATTACTCAAATAATTTCATAACACTCCACTCCATTTTTTAAATTTTATAAATAAAAAATTAAATTAGACGGCTTGATGCATTTAGTTTTTAGTATTCCTATGCCATTCTTGATCCTGAAGAACACTTTGATCATTAATAAATCCACCACAATACACTACACTCTGCATTGTGTGTTTTCTCCATTATTGACATAGCCTACAGGACGTTTTTTTGTGCAAAAACTAGGCCATAGTGCTATAGGCTTAAGATTTTTTTTTTTTTTTTTTTTCAGAAAGTGCGATTGTGAGTGTCTGATCTAACAATAATTATCTTATGGACTTTCCTTCACTAACAATACACTATATTACTATATCACATTTTAGAGGACTAACAGGCTACAGTAGGCCCCCTCATTAGATTCCATAAATAGAATTAATGGAATATCGCCGGTGGACGTGTCTGACGGGCGCCATGAGCACTGAGGGAGCAGGTAATACATTTGTCACAGTACACACACAGTTGTCTTTGAAAGAAGTATACAGTGGCTGATATACTTTAAAATAAACCTTACAGCCCATACATAATAATGTCCGGCTCACTTATTTATTTTTTGGGAGGGGGTGGGGGTGTTGGGTGGGGAGCATTGTTGCTGCATACCCCTCTAGCACTGGGTAGTTGCGCCCCTGCTATTTGCCCATGTAGTACTTGCACTAAGACTAAGGGTAAACACATTTTTACGTAGGTCCCTGAACGTAAATGTTTAGCGTGTAATTAAGCTAAAAACCTGAAGCTGCGGATTTGAGGCATATCTTAAAAGGTATCAAAAAGTTGTATTGTTTTGCTTGTGTGCTTGAGAACAAATGGGAATGTAAGTTTGATGTTTAATCTGCTTTCATTTATTTAATGCATTAAAGTTTTTATTTTGGTCCCGATAGCAAGCTAATAACGCTTTTGATGATTGTTAGCAATGTATAAAAGCTGCAAATATGTTAATAAAACAGTAGTAAAACTGAACTAATTACATTAAAAAAGCTAATAGTTGCTAAGTAATACATGTATGTTATTCTAGACCTGTAACTTGAGATAGCCTCAAGGGTAGCACAGGTATATCATGTCCAAACATTAATTAAATTAATCAACAATGATAAAGAGCATCTGCTTTATCATTGTTATGTCATGGTTTTTAGAAGGAAATGGCGCCATCAGAGCTTGGGCTTCACCAGTCCTGCACTGAAAACTGATTTATAAACTGATATTATATTTTTCTCTTTCAAATTCATATTACAAGACGTGCAGTTAAAATAGTTTATGTTTTTACCTTTTTATTAAATACATTCTATGGACAACGCTGTCCGCTGCACTACTTGACTTGGCCAACAGGGGTCAGCATTGCCTAACATTAGCCTGAATACTCTGCAGGATAAAGAACGACTCATGTTCAGATATGAATGTACAATATTTTTAGAATCTAAAAATTCTCCAAGATACAGGTCGTTTCAAAGCCATATTTTAAAAGTCTGATTTTCTGTGGCATAAAATAAACAAACTTTGAAAGAGGTGGTAGCCTAGGATGTCACAAATCTCTTGTAATTTCTGTGATCCCTGCGAGAGTCATGACCCAGATATAAAGGCCATGGGTCTTATGATCTATACGCCCTGGACCTAACCTTCATTAAGCCTGTTTTTGAGTGAAAAACAGCCAAAGAACCACATTGCCTTTAGATAGCACTGGTCTTTATTCTTTTAAATAAATGCATCTTTCAAAGAAAAGCAATGTATTTTGTTCATAATCTCTTTTTATGTTCAAACGGTCCATTTAAAGAACCAATGAAAATGTAAATTGTGAACAAGCTGCTGATGAGAGCCAGATAAACGGGGAGATTTCTGAGCCAGTGCTGGGAGGCAGTGCTGGTGAGAATTGAAGGGAAAAAATGGTTGGTAATGGATGAGAGAGATTTGTTTCTATGAATTTTGGGATGACATTGTGCAGGCATATGTGTGCATGTGTTGACGGAGAAGTCAGTAATTGCCAAAGAGAGCAGGCTGTGTGAGTTGAGATAAGAATGGACTAGTAGGAGGCTGTTGTTTTTCAGACAGCTCAATGGGGCCACAAGGCTGTCAGCGTGTGCTTTATACAGTATGTGCACATAACAGTTGAGGCCAGTTGTTGATGGGTAATATGAGGTTAAAGAAAAAATTAGACTGTTAGTGGCGCCACTTTTGATAAGTGTCAGCAGAGACTTAACTTCTTATAGATGACGTCTTTGAAAGTTTATCTTTTGTTTTGTTGTTGTTTTCCTTGCTCCTGCTGGGAATAGGCTCTGCTGAGCTTCGCTTTTACTATTGCATTGGAAACATGAAGGATTTCTCAATGGAATTGTCAATGACATTTATCTGCAAGTATGGAGCAATAAACTAGTTGAGACTACAATTAGACCAGAAATGCTGATTTATTTGTCATTTCTTAAATTTATCCTTGTAGGGAAATTCCTAGTTGGCAACCACTACCAGGGGGCGCCTAGCATGTTTTTGATTTTGGTGGGGGAAACTGGAGTACCCAGAGGAAACCCACCCAAGCACAGGAAGAACATGCACCCAGAAAGGTCCCACCCGACCTGGGTTAAACCCTGGACCTTCTTGCTGAGAGACTATGTTGTACCCTACCCTTTCCCAAACTGCCTGCACTAAAACGGCTCCAGAGCTATGTGGGTCTGAGCACTCTCGTTCAACTGAAAGGAGAGGTCTTTACTTCTGCCCACTTACCAGCTCATGGCCCAGTTAATGAATACAACTAAAACTAATAACTTTAGTTTGAGTAAGTATCTAATGATTGCATTAAGCACAAACAGTATCACCCAATTTGTCTGCGAATCTGTAATGGGAGTCTGCACAATTAACGCTTATTAACTCATTAATCTTGATGTTTTCATATTTCTGACCTTTTTATTCTAAGCCCCAAAAATACTCAAATAATGTTTTATTACTATTTAAGACTGAAACCGTGCAACAGTGAAAACCACAAACATTTATATAGAAATAAAAAAATAAAAATAAAAAAAGACATATTCATTGACTTTGCATTAAAGCAGCTCATGTTAAAATCTTTGGTCTGTGCTTTTTGTTGTTCTATTCCTCAAAATGAAAGTCATTTCATATTGTTTGAAGCCAAATTACACCAACTTGCTGAGTGTCAGCTTGATGCTCAGTGTTGGATGAGCTGTCTGTACTTTTATTTCACAGTTAAAAACTTCTGCTTGCCTTTTGTTGAGGTCATCCCCACTGTGTCCCACAAACACTGGCTGGCAGACTGTTTACCATTACAAAGCTAACGCTGGCACTTTCCCTCGCTGTCAGGAGGACTCATATGTATTTTCATTGTAATTACACAATGTTTTTGTATTTCCAAAATGCCCTTGTTTTCTCCCAGTGGTGCTTTTCAGCCCCAACTGCAGATCAAACAGAGCAGCTGCCAACTGTTGGCTTCCCTGAACCACAGAGACTAAAAGCCACCCGTAAACAAGAGATAAAATGTTGGAGAGGTAGCTGAGTCAACACAATGGGTGGGATTTATGAATAGTGTTGGGACTAACAATGTTGTTGGATCCTGGTGCACTGCTTACAGAATAAACTAGCTGTAATATCTACAAATGTGTTGCTGATTATGGTGGTTGTTTGTGGTTTGTTTTATAAGTGAATGTTTACACACCTGTTGTACTCAGCGTCTATAGCATGTTATTGAAGGCCCTCTGCTCCATGACTGTATACTGAGTGCACTGCTTTCCCGCTTGTAATGATGTACTCTCTTATCCCGCTGATCGCCATGTTTATGCCGTCCTCATTAGGATCATTAGATATAACACTCTGCACTATTGTAATGAGCCGTGCAGTGTCATCTGAGTGTGATTGTAACACTACAGTAATGTGCACTTGCACTGATTGATTTGAACCCTTGCTCAAGGACAGTGCATAACACTAAAGAATATAATTTGAGTTTATTTACAATATAAATAATCAACTAAGGCTATAGTATTTTTATAAAGCTGTTAAGGCAATATTCCATTAAATTGTATCAAAATATCTGTTTATTCTGTCTATTTGCTATCATGGAAAGTGCAATGTTTTAGTAGGCGGAGGTGTAGAGCGAGTCCAGTGACATACCACTAGATGGCATCCTGAGATAGTTACTGTTGCAGTATTTTATTTGGATTATAAAATTTTATGGGATTGATTATAACAATATAGCAAGGATGCTGCCTCCAGATTAAATCAAGGTAAAAGAGCTTACTTTTCAAAATCAACTCTTCCATATGAGCTTTTACACATTGTCTAAGACAGTTTTTATGTGACGTTATGTGGTCATTATGCTGATCCACCCCAGACAGACATACAGACAGACAGACAGACAGACAGACAGACAGACAGACAGACAGGCAGACAGACACAGTTTAACAAGGCTCTCACAGTCGCAGCATTGACTATTTAGGAATGTTACAAATAAGGAATTCCAGCGATTTTTCCATAACAAACAGGTTGTTAGTGTTAACCACAGACAATGAGTTAGTGAGAACTCTGTTTTTGTGCTGTAATGTGCTTGAGTGGTGTATTGAATGACATAGGCCAGAGTATGTTTACTTTGCGTGTCTGAAAAAAACATGAGAAACAACCATCTTTGTGTATGGCAATGAACGAAAGCTAAATGTTTCACCAGGCCGGGTCACTTCACTTTTAACATACTCAACATAGTTGCTTCTCTATGTTCATCTAAGCACTGTGCTTAGAGACTTGTACCTGTGACTTGTGTCTATATCCATCTATGCATCATTTCCTCATTTCTCCTGACAACGTCTCCTACTGTCTTTTTCTTCTCTCAGCTCAATCACACTGCACTGGCTCGCTTTTCTTAGCAAACCTTTCTCTCATCCATTATTGAGGCTTGTTTTTTTTTCTTGAGTCTCAGAATAAAGAAAGGGAACGGATCTTTTGAATTTTTAATGCCCTACATGAAAAATGTAACATCAGTCATTTCTCAACGATACATGCTGGTAAACTTTTAGCAGGACACAACACTGTAAGTCACGAGATGATGCTGACCTTTTGCTTCTCGGATTGCAAAAAAGAAATTGATAAGAGGAAGGCAGAGGCGTTCGACACAGAGTAGAAGGAATAGAAGTAACTGTAACAGTGGTTGTATGATCAAAGTAAAATTGAAGAAAACTTAGGAATAATCATCACTCCTTCAATGTAAAAACTGCTAAGGGAAACCTAACTTATGTAAACTCATGTTAATTATGATTGTGAACAAATCATTTACTAGAATGATAAATGCAGTCATCTGGGAGTTAGCTCTGCATCAAGAAAACTTTTTTCATATACAAAACATTTTCTTTTGGCTGCTCCCTTTAGGGGTCGCCTATGAATCATCTAGTGGTTCACATATTTAATCTGGCATAGCTTTTATGCCGGATGCCATGTTGACACAACCCTCTCCATTTATTTAGGTTGTTATAGGGTACTAACGAGGAGCATATTATTATATCATATAACAGTAAAAATGGCTTAAGCAATGACACATTCATTATTTAATGTTTCAAATGCAAAATACAAACATATATGTACATGCTCAAATAATAGCTAAACACATTTTTATATAAAAAAACGGATCAAATTCTTAAATTAAACTCTCTTTAGTGACAAGATTGTACTGTATGTTCCATCCACCATTGTTCTGCCAATTGACAAAATGCCTGTGTCATTAAATTAGACAAGGCAAGATGATGCAGTATTGCACATCTTTTAAAATCAACATATCATATCCAGTTTATTTTTATGCCATGGATATTGTTATCCTAATATACCAGCAACATGTCACTGAAAATGAGTTCTGTCATTTTTGGGAGCCTTAAGAGTTCACTCACGTGGATGGGGATGAGCAATCATTTGAAAAAAAGCCATACCCTTCCCATTTTCTCTCTGTTCCCTACAAATTTATGTGTTTTCAGTGCTCGAGGAGGGGGAAGTAGCATAAATTGACCAATAGCCTAAGGGGGGGTCATATAGTCCTGCCACAAGCCTGGAGCATGTCATCTATATTTATACCCTCATTTAGATATTTGTGTGTGCAGACTGCCCACAGCTTGTAGTAGCTCATAAATACTCCTTGGCTAATTGATGTAATGTATATTATCCCAATGCCCCTCCTTTATGACCTTGTACAATCTGCAGTAGGAGCATAATAAATGGATAGACCAATATACCGTTTTAATGGATAAACATGTGTTCAGTTTAGAACTTTCTTTCGAATTGGGAAATATTAATATATTAGTAAAATATTGGTGTTAGCCTCTTCAGGGTTGATATAAGTTTTTGTGTGGTTATTGGTGCCAGGTTTATGGTTTTTATCACATATCTGCAGACTGTGGTAGCCTTGGCCAGGTTATTGCTGACTGCCAGTCATCCGTCAGGGAGAGTGAGGTGGTCAAGAGGACAGGGACAGTGTGGGGCCCACTGCTCTACTTTCTGGAGTCCAATTGACAACAGAATATGTTTCTGCCACAGGCCTTGGATGGTTATGACGGCCAGGAGTATCCATTAAGGGACCTGCCCTCTACTATATCACTCTATGTGAGCCCCATTTTGCCAGATGTACTTTCATACAAACAGCACCGAAGGACATCAGAAACATGGCTTACGCTGTCTTACAATAGAATTATCAATATACGTATATCATCAAAGCAGCCCTATAGTTTCTTTACAATCAGTTCATTGTACTGTATTGGCCTGAAATCAAATACTTGTACAGTGAGTGTAGAAAGCAGGTGTTTGATATGTGGGTTTCATCTGTACATGCACAGTATGCAGAATGTAAAGCCTGCGGCAATGGACAGAAATAGCATCAACAGGCTGGCAATGAACTGTCAAGAGACAAGGAGCAAAAGGTTCAAATGAGGAGGAAGAACAGTATGGGCCCACCTAATAAAGGAGGGAGTGAACCGCAGAGAGTCCTCCATAACAACAGGCGGAAAACCAGAGAGCATCTATAACCATATCGGACAAAGGTGAATGTCTTCTGTCTTCATTTGAATGTAATTTCTTCCCTTCTCTGATGCCAATGAAGTTCTAATAAGAAATTGATTTTCTTCGCAAACGCGGAGGCAGTTTCAAAGGATGACCTTCTGACCTCATTGCTCATAGTAGGTGTGGCAGAAGATAGTCCATATCCTCAGAAATCAATGTAAGAGCCCTCATAACCACCCTCACTGATTTCAGAGGCCTAAATGTGTCATTAATGTATCATCAAGCATATATCTTTGCTGGAGGTGACAAGACATCCTCTTCCTGTTCTCGTGGTTGGAAAAGTGGGTGGAGAGTGGCATTTCCCCCAATTCAGTGAAATGATGCAGAAAACTGGAGAAAGAGGGACCCCGCCCCTGTCTATCAATCATGAGTCTGGAGCACTGACCCCCTGTGAAACTTCATCTAGATGCTCTCATCTATCTGTCAGTGAATAGGAAACGAGGTGGACGAGGAGGGGGTGCTATTGGAGCCAGCAGCCAATCTAGCCTCCCTTCTCAGATGCATAATTCAGTGTTTCTCTCACAACAGCCTCTGCTTCGAAGGGTTCTGCACCCCCAGCCATGCGGCCAGCAGTCTGCTAATATAAAACGAGCTCAGAACCCACTCTGTTGTTCCTCCAGGCTTTCTGGCTTCACAAACTCTCTTGTATGATTTATTCAGCGTGTTCATCCATGGCATGAGACTCAGACCCCAGTGGACAAGTTGGGAAACATTATTGTCCTTGTCAGGATTCAGCCGCAGAACTTGGCTGAGGAAGTGTGTCGGCATCACTGTGGGTTGTCAAGTGACACTGGAGTCGCTTAACCTCCCGCTGGTGGTTAGTTTTACTGGTCCTTCTGAGAGGCCCACTCCAGAGCCAGTTCACGGAAACCAAGGATTGGCCTCAATAAGCAGCCAAAAAGAAAGCACAAACAACAAGAGAACAAAATGACATTATTTACAAAAATGTATTACTTACAATGTATACATGATTGTTAATATTTTATATTACAACATATACTCACATTGGATGAACATAAGATATTTGTCACTGTTTTCAAGTCATTCACCTATAAAGGTTTCCGGCGTATTTGCTCTATGGACTGAGCTCCGCACCCCGGTCTATTAATACCCACAACTATTCATATATTCATTTTCTTCCGCTTGATCACTGACAGACCACCCATATATGCAGTGGGTGGAAGCTGGAGTAGCCAGAGAGAACCCGCGGTAACACAGGGAGGACATACAGAGTCCTCACAGAAAGGCTGGAGTGGGCCAAGGATGTTTGAGAGGCCAGGGTTTGAACTCTCAACCTTCTTGCTGTGAGGCAGGGACACTTACCACTCTACAACATGCACCCATAGAAACCTTCACAACTATGTTTGATATTTTGTTGCTGCTTAGTATTTGTTTTAGTCCCAAGACAAATATTTTACTTCTAAAATTTGCGGTTAAATACAAAATATTGTCCTTTCTCACTCTCAAAATTTATTTTTAGTTATCCCTGTTCTGCTTGTCTTTGCAAACAGCTTTGCCTCAGCTTTTCCTCAGCTTTGTCCTTTATAAGTATCTATAAACTTGTTTTCTTGGATGTAAATATACCAATAATCATAATAGTAAATAGGCAGCTTGATTGACTTTTTTGACCTTGCTGCCCACCAGCTGCTCCAGGTCAACACCTTGTCACAATAATGTAATAAAGCGATAATAACTTTACATAAATGTTTGAGTTTTGGTGAGTGAGCCATTAGACAGTTCCACTGAAGCTCATGATCATAATTCTTTAGCTGTTGTTAATGGTGAGACTCATATTTCTAGTTTATGACTGGATATGTAAATTAGTTGCATGGGAAATCTCTACCTTGGGGAAGCAAATTGATCTCTCTGTTTTGGAAACATTTTCCCTCCTTATCTCAGTGGCACTTACTTGTTCTTCTTATTCACAGAGAAGAAAGTAGTTTATGGGAGTGAGTTAATTATAGCTCATTACTCATGTTTAATTATCGCAATCAGATTTTAGCTGATCAAATGCTTTATTTTCCTCATTTCCTGCTACATGAAGTGGTTGTGATTTGCAAGTGAGCTTTTTTAATTGTGTGAGTTAACTTGCCGAAGTTTACTTGGCTCGTTTTTCTTTGTGGTCTCAGTGTATACAGTGTATGTACACAAAATGAACAGATGCAGATTGTAGTCTATACATCGTAAAAAGTATGTGTGTTACAACTGATGTCATTTAGTTGCCAGTGTCGGTCATTTGCTACTCATTAGCAACTTGTTTAATTGAACTCATTTGGAGGCTGTGCTAATCTGCCGGGGTGACCTTGATTTGGTTAATGTTGATGCCAGTGCAGCAGAGTGTGTCTCACTGTCTGTGTGGCATTATGAGCATAAAATACTGAGATGTTTGGCCATAAAAGTCTGTACAGCATTAGTCAAAATTAGCTTTTTTGTTGCCCACAGATGTGATTGGCTTCTGGGTTTTTGTAGACTGATGCCAGTTTGCAGCGGTGCATAGAGAATGTAGTGCTGAAATCCTTGCTCTATCCTCTCTTCTTTATTTCCAGTGCTGGCTGTAGCTCAACATATCACTGGCCAGTAAAAACAGAGGCAGTAAATCTGGGGTCAGTGGTCTGGAACAAGAAGCGGCACATCGTGGAGGAGCGGTATAAGGAGGTAAGAGTTGGCTTGTTGGAGTGACAGATTAAGGAGGTGTGGCCTTGTCTTGTTGGGGTATGCGTTGGTCTGAACGAGAGGTATATTTATCCCTATGTTTTATACCCCCACCCTTGGTATTGTCATCTTTTAAGGTCGCACAACAATATGAGAACAGTATACAATACTGTTTAAAATTACAGCGTGACTTGCAATATTTTAACTTGCCCTTGGGAAAAATGGTAATTTTATGGAACTGTAGAATGAAACTAGTAACATCCTAGACAGTCACATTAGCCACATCCAGTGAGTGTGTCGCATTAGCCACCCCCACTACAATGAAGCA
Source organism: Perccottus glenii (assembly GCA_024416835.2). NCBI lineage: Eukaryota > Metazoa > Chordata > Actinopteri > Gobiiformes > Odontobutidae > Perccottus > Perccottus glenii. Next base: position 8,810,031 of record CM044563.2, read on the forward strand.
TCTAGGGGAAAATTATAAGGCTGAATAATGACAATACATTTAGATAATTTTGTATAGCCTTATTGTCTGCTGCTCTTATTCCAATACAGTAAATGGCTCCTAATAAAGTAAGTGTCTGTGAATGTCGTTGTGTACAGAAATGTTCCACTCAGTGAAGCACTAACATAGTAACACACTGACTGCAACATGCGGGATCACTTACTCTGAAACAAACATATTGGTATGACACATACGTAGATTCTTCTCTTCTGTAGGTCCGCTGCCTTGAAAGGGAGACCCTGCCTCAGGGCAAGTGCTTTAGACTTGCCACGTGAAAGGGGAAGAGAAAAGAAAAGAATAAAAAGAGTCAGAGAGAAACAGTGAGTAATAGTGGCTGAGAGTAGGAGTCAACCACACAAAATAGATTAGTTAAGACGCCACAGTAACAGAAGACCAGAGCCTGTTAACAGGAATAAGTTTAAGATTAAGATACACTTGGCTAGGCTTTGAGCACTACAAAAGTAGGGCATTTATTTTAGCTATAAGGTTGGTCAGGAAGGGGTGTTGAACACACAAAGAACATACGACTGTGATTGGCAGACACATTTGTGATGGAGACAGACAAAGAATAAAAGCTCTGTGAACACAGTCAATAGCCATTTAGAGGAGACGAAGTGAGAGATGACAGCTGAGCAGAAGGGTGTGAAGAGATCAGGATGGATGAATGAGTGAAATGCTGGGAGGATGGGGAGGAGTGAGTGGGGGAGGTCTTATTGTATATTGTATATTGTGGTGGTCAGATGGGACTGTCTTGTAACCTCTGACCTGTAATTGGATCATAAGTGATGATAGTTCTGAAAGAAACACTGTAGAACACATCGGATCATATTAGTTTGGGTCAAGGTATGGCTCTGTGGTTCTGCATGTGTCTTCTGATGATTATCGGAGCAGGTGTCCATGAAACTCACTTCTCTTTGAGATTGTACTGTTGTAGTGGATGTGAAGCTGTACTAAATACACAAATAGGTAACTTTGTCAAAAGTTGAATAGTGAGACAGAAGTGTCTTTGAAACTTTGTCCAATGCATTGTTTACACTTTTCATCTTTTGACTAATGACAGGCTTTTTTTATCACTACATCTTTTGGTGGCTTTGAGTTTATTATTTAGGCTGTACCCATTGATTGAGTCATCCAGCTGTCTGTATGTCTTGGGTTGTCTGACTTGTTGATGTCCCTCTTGTGGGACCACTAGCACTTGGTCCATTGACCCTTATAATCAAGGCCACAGACCTCCTTCCATCTATTTGTGACTGCAGTAATGAATGGCAGATTATTATCTGAATCTGTGTTTCACTTGCAGCATTCCTAGTTTCCTAGTATTTTATACATCCTTTCTTCCTGGTTATAGATAAAATTTATGTATCATATTTGACCAAATCCTTTTTGTTTGAGCAGCCTAGGGCAAAATGTTCATCCATCTGTGTAGGGTTCACATGCCAAAGCAGCCACAATCCATTATGTTTCTTCTGCATTCACACCCACACAGTCCTACTGCCTGCAGCCACTGTGTCTTTGTGTGTTCAAGCACAATATAGATCTACCACAGCTCAGCATAAATGAGGTGAGTTGTGGTGTTTCACCTGTGGACCAACACTGGCTTGGCTCTGAGATTGGTATGAAAAGATATTGTGGGAATTTATCAACTCCCATGACATTGATGCTTACCACTAATTGGCATCACTCAACCTAAAACCAACCTCTCCAACCAACTGTCTGTTTTCACAAAAACAAACAATTGTCTGAAAACTGCCTCCTGCATTTCGATTGTCCATCATAAGGCTTTATTAATTCATCCTGGGGAAGCAGAAACATAGCTCTTGAGACCGACTGCAGGTGGGATCTTCAGAGTACAGGTCATGGATACTGAGCTGGTTTGTGTGCTTATCCAGATTGGGTCTGGATCAGGGAATCAGGAAGGGGAATGTGAGGAGAGGAAGATGGACAGGTTCCAGGAGGAAGTGTGAAACTAATGGTTGAAAATGTCATTCATTTATTTAGTTGACCTCATAGCTCAAGGCCATGTACCATCCCCCTGTTTGTCCTTCACTTTGTTCTTCACCCTTCGCAGGTGGTCTCATCCTTCAAGTTTGGATCCTTTACCAGAGGCCTGGGAGCTTGAGGGGTTCTGCACAGTATCTTTGCTGTTCCTAGTACTGCACTTTTCTTGTGTTCTTCCAGGGATCTGCTGTAGCCACTCTTCCAGTTTGGGGGGCACTGCCCCGAGTGCTCCGATGACCACGGGCACCACTGTCACCTTCCAATCCTTTTCCAGCTCTTCTCTGAGCCCTTGGTATATATATATTTATATTATCCATCAAAAAAGGAGGCTTTCATCACACAGTCTGTAGGGCTTAGAGTAGTCTTACGTTTTCAGTTTAAAGAAAACCAGAAATGTTGCAGGGATTTTGCCTCTGAACGATTTAGACCTGACTAATACTTGAAAAACATCCATGAGTCCTCCCCTCCTGCTCCCCAGTTTTTCTTTAGTATATTCATTACTGACATAACATCCTGCATCCTGCGTCCTAATTGTTAGATTCTAGGATGCATGGGCAAATGGCTGTCTGTGGTGTCAAACCACTCAGCAGCCACTCCGTCTGTCTCTGTCACAATGCAGCCATGTGTCTGTCATCTCCCATGTTTCCTATTCCTTCAATTTTTATTTCACAGCTCGTTACCATGACTGCAGGATGGAAAGAGGGGGGAGTGAACTCAAAATGTGGAGTTGGGAGACCAGATTTCATGTCTAGCAAATGTGGAAGCAGTTTTTAGTGATGGCCTTTGCCACACTCAAACCTATGAATAACAGTAACTTGCACGTCTTACAACATTCATACAGCTACAAGATATCAGGAGCACTAACAAATGGTTGTGTAGTGTCATCCTCTTCTCCTCGAGTGCTTTGGTCACAATTTATACAAATGCAGCCAACAAATATTGTTTCCCAAAGTCAACATTTAAATGAATCCAAGTTTGTCCAGAGGCTTGCAAATTAACTAACTTTAATAACTTATTGTTACCCTATGGGAGAATTCAAATATTGTTTGTCACATTGTTATCACAATGTTTTGCATGTGTTGTTTATATCAACCTGAACCTGGAACCTGAAGTCTAAATCCCATGGGCTTTACCTCTCGATCGATGACGAAGCATTGTGTTTCAGGTTGATCTTATCTGTTCTTATTTACACTTTGAGCAATTGTCTCCTATTACTCCTTTAAGGGGGCCAAGCTTTTCATGGGACTAATTGGAGTGTGCAAGCCATCACAGCAGAAGTGCCCCTGCAGGGTCTCTCTTTCTTTTCTCTCTTCTCCTGCCTTCTCCCCTCCTCCAGCAGACCAAGGCTTTATTATTAGTTCCCATATTGAGTAAACAACCTGTTAGTGTAAATTAGGGTCCAGTGAATGATGAAGCGACACATCCAACCCCTCTCAGCTCTCCATCCCTCTGAGCTCTTTTTCTCTTTGTGCCCCCACCCTATGTCTGGCCTTGTATGGCATGCAGCCTTTTCAAAGACACTACACATTGATGGTGGCGTTGAGGAAGGCAGGGGTCTGAAATGAAGATTGAAGCGGACAAAAAAGCCTGGCACAACCTTGAGGTGGAAATTAATAATAATAAAAATAATTACTGCCCCACTCACCCATTCCTCCTCGACCTAGATTTCATAATGGAGAACGATAGCCCCCAGTAGCACAGTATATGAAAGTGTGTGTCAGTGTGTCTGTGTGTTTATGCAACAGGGTAAGGGGCCGCAGTACGGCCATGTTATAATGGTGATGGATGTAGGACAGGACCTACATGAGGAAACAAGCAGGCTGTTATGTACAGAGATGAGTGTTGGTTTTAATGTCTGCTAAAGGTAAAACTGGTGGTGTGTGTGTAATTGGCCATTAGAAGTGCTGGGCAGCGCTGTAAAGAGCAAAACTGTGTAGAAGTTCTAACTGAACATGATGATTATACCATAATCAAAACCAAATTGGTGGCTTGTCAAAACAACAACCACCTGACCTGGAAAACACCTGGGAGCCATATCTGCACCAGGACAGTAAATCAGTCAAGAACAGGCTGGCACATGGTCATCCCACTGTTATTGATGAACTCCTCTGGAACATATTGATAAAAAAGAGACAGTTTTATAATTCGAATCAAACAAATCTTAAATGTATATTGTCATTTGTTTTCACAATTGGCCATTCCATTCAGCCTGAGCCTGTCCTGATTGTTCATTAAAGGTAGACATTGATTTTGAACCTGTGGTTTGCCTCGTTCTTAAATAACATAGTCTTAGCATAAGGGATTAATTGGATTTGAGTGACAGCCATCTGATGTGTTGCTTTGAGATGCTGGTGAAAACAAGAAATAAAAAACAGTTGAAATTGTTAACAAGGGTTTGCAAAAATTTGAATAAAGTTACATAATATTTGATTTCTTTTTAAATAAGGGATAGCTGTAACCAAATGTCTGAAAAGCAGGCCGCTCATTGTACGGGAGGAATGGAAGTACGTGAAACGGTAAGTAAGGTGCACACAGAGTGGAATGCTTAGTAGTAAGATTAATTAAGAGTGTTTAATTAAGTTAAAGTAAGGGCTGCAGGTCTGTGGGTCTGTTTTCATGAAGATTTGATAACCTCTGACCCTTGCTCTGACATTATGAAGTAACTGTCTCTGAAAAGTATGCCTCTATTGTATTGTAGTGTCCTATCTTAAACTACCCTTCTGAAAAGACAACACACCTGCTTGTTGTGAAACCTCTGCTCTGTCACACTTTCCTCATCACTTTATTTAGCTGACAGCAGGCCTCTGCTCATTGCATTACTGTAGACTTTGGATTTGTAATGAATTATAGGTTCCTAAGGCCTAAAAAAACAGCTTAAAGTGTAAAATGATGAAAAAAGTGTTTCTTACAAAGACAGTGCAAAGAGGAGACTTTGTGCAAAAATCTGTTATTTTAGATTATCTTAGATATGAAGTCTAAAGTTTGTATGCAGGACTGAGGAAAGGAAGGAAAATCAAAGATGAACAGAGCTCTGGTATATTCTTTATAATGAGTTTACAAATAGCTGTGTGTCTCTTGGCTAGAGTTTAAATTGTTAAGTGTCTAATCTGGCGCTGTTTTGCCGAGGGTCAGTCTGAACATGAAATAGGACGTATGTGTATAACTGTGGGCACAGTTTGCTCAGGAGTGTATCTGTAAAAAGTACTTAACCACACAAGCCCATCAGGCAACTCAAGAGAAGCCACTTAGTTGTGTTAACAACTAGTTTCTGTGTTGCATGATCATTTTTTAATGTGGTTATTCTTTTTGGCCTTGTACCATAGAAGGGATTGTACCGCAGCTGGGAGCATTTGAGTATTATGCACTTGCAGTGGAAAAATCATCTTCTTGTACCCACAAGGTTAGCTGGGAAAACATAAAAATCCATCAGCATTACAAAGCAAAGGAAAAAGGCTGATTTGTTTATACTGGTTTATCCATGCCCATAGTTTATATTTATGGTGTTTGCATTTATTTTAGATAGTAAATATGGAGATGTGGGCAAGTGTAGGTTGATCTATCATTTGCTGAACTAGTGCAGTTTGATGGGAGAAAGAAAGCTTACTGTCGAGTATTTACAGCTATAAGCTGGAACGGAGTGAAAGCACACGCGGCTCCGGCAGGGAAAAGTTGGAGAATCCTGTGGAAAAGAAGCTTCTGATGGAAAACCCAGGAAAACGCAACACTGAACAGCAAAGAGGAAAAACAAATCTGTGTAGAAGGAGAGACAGTCTCATGTAGGAAAAAGGACTGGACTCGTCCAACGAACTAAGAGAGAAGGACCAGGAGGGAGTGGAGACTGTAGCAGAGGGAGGGATGAAGGAGGTGTGATAGTGGGTGGGAGTGGAGGAGTCTAGTGTATAACCACCACAGAGGTCTGTTGGGGGATGGACTGATGGAAACATATAATGAAATACATATCATTATATGATAAAAATTAAATGTTCCTCAGTGCAAGTAAATGTGATGTGGTCTAATGTTTGTGGTAATGTCAAGTAATGAGAATATTAAATGTTTCTATAGTGCAGAAATATAGAATATTTACAGTTTAAAAATCTCTGAAATACAAATTTCTCATCTAATCTGTTCGGATGAGGGCAAACTAGTTTTTAGTTTTTAGAAAACAACAAAAAAAAGGTTTGGTTAAATTTTTTAAACATAACTTTTGTTTTATGTGTAGAGCATTAAAGTTTAGGGAAATGTGATGTAATATATTTTGTAGAACATTTATATTCTACGTATATACATTAGTAAAATTGAGAGGTCAGTTTATATTATTACATCATTCTGACAAGCATTTTGTAAATAATGTATGGTGTATGTATTTCTGTTGCATAGATCAGTGCTATCTTTGAACATCACATTGAAATATTTTCTTTGGGGACACAATAGTCTAATGTAGAGTAAGTGAGTGTTTTGAGGGAGAGGTAAAGAAAAGGGAAGAAGAGAGGGGGAGGAAGAGATTAAGGAAAAGGCAGAGTGATCTACTGACAGAGAAGAGGGAGGAGAGAGGCATACAGCACGCGTGGAGCTGGTGTTCGAGCAAAAGAGAGACAGACACAGGGTGGGTGGGTGGAGAGAGGGAAACAGAAGGAGGGGTGAGGTATTTAAACGCTGGAGCAGGACAGCACAGGCGAAGCTCTGAACTCCCTGAGAGTGAAGGTGGAGCAGGGAGAAGAAGCACACACTACTTTACACAACACCCACTTTGTCCCGGCACTCTTGGACTTAGGACTTGTCTGTGGACTCCACAAGCTGTCTCTGGGACTCTACCTGTGCCTTCCTGCTACCGTTCATCACTCCACTCCACCCATCACCACTCCTCAGACCCTCGTTTGGTGAGGGCAAATGGCCATGGCGTGGGCCTCTCTCAGGGGCCCGTTAGGCTGTGCCCTGCTGGCCCTAGTCTTGGGGAGCATTAGCGTGGACTTGAGTACCCCCCCTGCAGGTTTCTACCCCCGTTTCAACCCCTTTTTCTTCCTGTGCACCCACCATGGGGAGCTGGAGGGAGCTGGGGTGGCAGAGGGTGGGGGAGAGGTGCTGCTCACCCTCCAAATCACAGGCAGTCCCACTGCGTACACCCCGGGACAAGAGTACCAAGGTGAGCGCTCTGCCTTAGGGTCCACTGTGTTGTCAGCTGCATGCAAACAAGACTGTAGCAGTTAGACTCATAATAATTTTATGTCAGATTTTAATGATGTACTTTTTATTTTTAAATCACTTAGTAAATTTTACTTTTTTATTTAGGAATAACAACTAACAACAACATAGTATTTGTTTTGCTGTGTGGTGTATGGTACTCTGTCTGGAGTAGCTTTGTTGTTCGATGCATTTATGTAACTGTGATGAGAAGTGATGCTGAGTGGGACTCCGGTTCAGTGCTATGAGCAGATTTGGTGTTTTACTGTGATCCTGATGCCCCATGTGTAGGAGGACTGTAGGACTAACAGCCAGATCCCTGAATGAAGACAGAGAGTGGATGAACAGACAGAGCGCTAAAGAGAGCCACAGTGTTACCGATATACTCTATATTAATATTAATAAATCCCATAGCCATGGGTTATGCAAAAACAAGGATTTCTAGTACTTTCCCACACTGCTGTGAAAGCACCTAGCCCTTAAAACACATCCCCTCTGACCCCCCAGACTCTATCACTGCTCTGGCTCTAGCTCTCAGCGCTCAGTTAACACTGGGGACAGTGACCTGTCTGGCCAGCTCAGAACCATTAGGGTCACATTCCCAGGCAAGTGTCCTATTTTAGAAGAACTCAGTGTGTTCACATTGAAGGTATATTACAGATCTGTATAATGCACGTTTACGTATCATACAACAGATTCTGTATTTGAAAAAAATATTTTATATATATTTATATAAATAATATATAATATATTTATAAGTAAAAAATATATTGGAGTATGCTTGAATCCTTTTTTATTTTACAAATTGCATTATTCAGTTGGTTAAACTAGTTAAATTTAGTTTTTGTAATTTTGGGTAACTGTAGCAGCATAAAGAATAAAAAAGGGATGTGCTCTGTCTAAGAGCCAGGATCAGCCCCTCACTCAAGCACCTTTTAACAGGGGCCTGGCTTGTAAGAATAGCATGTGGGGAGAGATTTGAATAACTAACTGGTGGAAGGGAGGGATAGAGCACGGAGAGGTTTAAATAATTAGCATTAGAAATGTGGTATACTGGGAGGAGGGAGAGATTTAAATAGGGCCGTAACTGGGCTGGGATAGAGTAGGGGGAGATTTAAGTGATGAGAGGATTGAGCAGATGAGATATCAGTGCTGGGGCTTGCACGTTAAAACCACAGGCTTCCAGACTGCTCACTTTCTCCCCGTCCCATGTTCAGTGAGAGCTCATTGTTACAGATCAAGGTTTTAGTTGACTTTGAGATTGGAATGGAAAGATAAATGACAGCCAGCAAAATGTGTCTGGTAGTGTCTGTAGTTGTTCTGTCAAGAGCATTTCAAGTCTCTGCTTCTCAATTTACTTCCTCTTTTTCCTCATCCTGCAGATCTCTTACATCCATCATAAAGTGCACTGTGTGGTTGTTTGTCGGCTTCAAAACCCTGACCCACAGTGTAAAATTGTTTTAGTTATAATCTTTTCATTAACACCTGTTTTCCGTTTTATATTTTTCATCTTGTTGTTTCTTGTTAGAGCCATTAAAAATGTAAATCAATCAGAACCTCTATTAAAGGCAAAAACAAATCAACCAGTTTATTAATTGTAATCAGGGTAAATCACGATATTGAGTGGAGATCCTATCACACTGCACGCTCTGTTATTTATATTACCATTCGTTTTTCAAGCTTGGAAAATGCTGAATGTGAAACAGTGGGTGGAGGGCATTAGCCGCACTGGCCATGTGTTTGAAAAGCCGCTGAAAAGAAATCCAAAGTAAGAGGTTATTCGCTGATAGACGGCAAGTGAGAAAAGGAAAATAAATGTGTGACCTCTTAGAACGGAGATGAGGTGAGTGTCTCAACACCACCTTGGTATTCAGCGCAGAGCAGAGGGAAAACTGTGTGGTTGATTTCTTGTACAGTAATTGCATTTCTGACCTGACCCCGCAGCCTCTTGCTCCTGTTTCTTTTAAAAGATAAGACATGTGTGGGCAGTGTACTGTGCGTGTTGAACTCCAGATTACCGTGTTTAGCTAATAGAATGAAATGACCAAGAGGATGTTACTCTGTTAAGTGATGGAGAGGTTTGGCTGGGTCAAAGCATCTAGGAGACAGAAAAGTTGTGTATATTTCTGCCCCTACAATCAAAGTCTGGGTTCAATCTTTGTTATAGATAAATAGAAGCCAAGTATCCCTCTCCTGCTCCCTACATACAGCCTTATCTCTGAGAAAGAAGACAGAAGCAGAAAGGTCAGCCTGGGATTTAAGCCTGTTCTCTAAATAAACCATTTTCTTACAGGAAGGATTTTAAAATTTGGTCTCATCTGAAATGGTTTCCATAGAGTAACTGCATGTTCATACTTCCACGGCCCCATTTCCCGAATGAGCGGCTGCACCAGAAGATAATCCAAACATTCTTTTGAACAGCTTGTTTAAGTTTTAAAATTAATTGAAATCAAGTGTGATTAGAAATAGGTAAATGTATTCTTGTATTCAGTGTCACCACAGAACAATAAAATTAAAAGACAGACATAAATGAAAATATTGGCTATAAGTAAGAGACCTGTACATTTAAAATATTGCATTTCTAAACCTCTGATTTTGGTGGTTTAATCCCTTTGCTTCAGATTGCTGTCAGATTGCTGTCTTTTAAAAGAGAATAATAAATTTCAGCCATTTGTCTCTTCTTTTGTTTTACAGGTGACAGACCAAGTGCCTACATGTTAAAATAAACAGATTCTTATTATACCATAGTTGACACAATAATTTTTTAGGCCTTTATTGACAAGAAACAAGTCGAGGGAGAGGAGGATGACATTGGGCAAATAACTCGTCTGAGATATAAACTGGGTCTCCCGTGTTTTTGTGTATTTGCCAGTGCTCTACCAACTAAACTAGGGTTGCCCCCGTTGACATTACATGCTTAAAGTGGCACGGCGTAACTAGATGTCACAGATCCCTTTACAGACTGACTGTGTTGTTTGTTTTTAAGAGGAAACTATTCAAAACATGCCAGTTTGGAAGAAAAAAAAAAGTTGTGTTTTTTGTACAAATAAAACTCTGCTAGGGTCCGTTGTATCAGCCTCTTTCTGCTCCCTCTGTTTGAGCTGCTTAGCAAGTCACTCAGGAGAGGTCTGCTCGTCCAGGGGCATGGAATTATATTTTATCTATATCTGTCCAGCTGATGGTATTTGACTGTGTCAGTGAAATCGCGTGTAGTCACTTTATAGTATTGTGATGCTACTAGCTAAAGATACACAGTGCCATTTTAAATGGCAATGACTAGTTTGTTTGCAGTTTTTGTTGTAACACAGATCTTGTGCAAATGATTGAAAAGGATTAATATAAGGCCATTATTTGAAAGATTTTTGGATTTTGCCTCTAAATAACATTTTAAATGAGAGCTTTCAGATAAGTTGCTCCTTCAAAATGTTAATAGCCTATTTAGTGATAACCAGATCAGATCAGCCTCTGTGGATTACTAGAGCTGCTCTCTAAAAGAAACTGGAAGCAATTATGTATTGACATTGTTGATGTCTGTAGAACCCAGTAGAGAAACTTATGGTGCATTTAGGTCCTCGGGAATTTGATGTAAGAAGTCTTCTTCTTCCAACTTTGGTGTGTTCATGTGTTTTCAGCTCGGGAAAGTTGGAATATTAAAAACAATGACAAGAAGGAAGATGGATGCTAAGACAAAAATGTGCTAATGTTATTTTCAAATGAGCTAACACGGTTAAAGTAGCTTGCAATTATTAGCCTAGTAGTGGTTCAAGAAAAGGTAGCCTAAAAACATAAAATGTTAACATAAAGTATGTTAAACGCTAAATAACAGACATATATAAATAAATACTTTTGTATATTGTCAAAATAAGCCTATAAGGACCAAAAACTAGTTGTGCTATCATATTATCAAGTTATTAACGGGCAAATCAGTTGGTATGAAATATTTTTAAATGACTGATTTTACTAAAATATCTTAAATGTTTGCTTGCCTCTGCCATTTTGATGCTGCAAATAACGTCAGCATTGAATGTCGGGCAACCCTGACTAACCCGAGTTTCTGAGCTTTTTTTCAACTCGGAATAACGTTTTCCGGTTCCCGAGGACAGCATGAATGCACCATTAGACACATACACAAGATTATAGTTTGATATGTCTCTCACCCATACCCAGGTCTTAAATGCACAGTAAAAAGCCACACAGGAGTCACAGGGGCCCATCATAGGGCCACAAACAACTCACTAATTCCATTGTCTTTAGAGTCATCTGTTGCAGCTCTTCTGGTGCGTCAAGTGTCACCTTCACATCCACAGCACTATAGCTCTGATAGGACAGACACCCAAAGGTTTGCCTTTTAACCTCTGACCAACACTTGTCACTGCTGCATTACTTTCTTTGTTCTTATTCTGTAGTGATTAGATTTAGCTGTTTGATCTTGCCTGTTTGTTTTGTCTTTTATTGGACTAACTTCCATTGCATTGGACTTAAAAAAAAAACAACAACATACAACTCCAAAGCATTTACTCGGGCGCACTAGACATTGGTCAGTGAACCAACAAAAGACTGGCCTAGTTTTCATGCAGACGAGTTTGGGGAGCAGAGACACTAGAAAAGAGGTAAGAGTGAGATAAGAGCTGAGGGGATCGGGGCTAATGGTTTAATAGGACTCTCTAGTGAGCAAAGCAAAGGCAATATGTGGACAGCACAAGCACTTTCAAGTGGTTCAGAGCCATGCATTCATTAGCTTCCTGGCTCTTCTGCCTTTCTGCCTCCTGCTGCTTTGTCTGAATAGGTCACTTCACTGAGTAGAGAGAAGTGTGTCAAGCAGTTTGCTGTTTGTATGGGCTCACTGGGTGTGTTTGGGTGTTCTGTCTTTGTGGACATTGAATGATGGACCATTTAGGGAGCTTTGTATCAGCTCAGATATGGCAGTTTCCTTTATATGAAGAAGCAGATGGGCGAGAAATGAGAATGGATATTCATCAGGCTTCTTCCCTATGTCACACATTCATGCTTGGCCATGCAGGCAACACTCTACTCTTAATGGGTGATCCATCAAGACATAACGACAGGTCAGATGTTCTGCTGGCTAAACACAAATGTCCTCATACACGGGTTATTAAAATTCTTTGTTGATATGACATGATAACACAACTAGGAGGTTCAAAGATTTTAAGTGCAGTGTCAATCATATTTAGCACACTGAAGATAGCTATGTGCTTTTTGCAAGACAGCAAAGAGGTGCTGAAGCCCAGGAAATATGAAGCTTTGAGAGTTGAGATGGCACAAATATGCTTCAGTCCTGGAAAATTGATTCTCTGCATCAGAGCATGGAGAATGGCCTCAGATAACAGTCACATTGTTAGCCTTTGCCAGACCGGTGCCAAAATGATGCCAACATTGTGCCACTTGCAGTTGATGTGGCTAAAAATGAAGGCACAGAGCGGACTCTTGCCAGACAGAGGTGGGCAATGATGCTAGTCTCATTTGGACAGACGGCAGAAGGATTCTTCTCATTTCAGATTTTACTTCTGGAAAAACCTCAAAGACAACAGCAGCTTCTAAGTCTATGTGTTTTCTAAGTTCCTTGGTGAACACCCAGGAGACACACCTCCCTGCAGTGTAGGAAAAAATGTATTGCTGCAAACCTTTCTGCTCCTGCTTTGATGTCTGCTTCCAATCAGACAGCTGGTAAACACAATTAAAACATTTACTTTGTTATGGGCTAAGTTACCAGGACTGTGTTTGACATAGGAGCCTTGCCTATGTAAACTCAAAACAATGGTGCAGTGTTGGATATCCTGGCTTGAAGCTGTTTTTCAGTACGTGATAGATCCTTCTTAGTCTTTTCTTTCCTCTATTTGGTACTGGACAAGTTCTCATGGTGTGGTTTCCCAGCCGTTGTTGATTGCCGTGTCAGCTTTGCCGATGGTCTATTCCTTCTAGAGAATGGGACCGTTCTTCATGGATTGTGTACCTCCTCCTCCTCCTTTAGCTCCGGATCCTCCTCCTGGCGCTTCGTTTAGAGGGTGTAATCCCCGCTTGGGGGGCACTGTGTCGTCTGTGCTGATAGCATTCAGATGGGCCTCGTAGTGCTCCAGTGGACCCACTACAGAGGACTGGCTGGGTTCTGGATCCTGGGAACAGTGTGTGTGGCTCAGGCGGATTAGCCCCAGCCCTGTCCCCATCAGCACTGCAAACATACAGGCCATTTGTGGCTGGGAAGACACAGTGAGCTGGCTAAGGCAGATTACAGATCCAAGCACATATCCCTGTTCACAGTGACAGCATGGGCTTGGAGGGGGCTATTTGAGTTCCTGAAAATACTTCATTATTCTAATGTTCATACAATCTCACATATCAGCCCTTTACCTTCTGTGGCACAGGTGGAGTGAGTGTCATGAGTGGGCTCTGACTCAGGAGAAAGCAAAAAAACTTTGTTATTGAAAAGACTTGCCAAGACCTACATCAATTGTCTATTACTTTTACTTGTCAGTCTGTGACCTGGAGCTGATATTCAGAAATAGAGTGCTTTGGAGAAGGATGTGTCCCTTTTTTTTCCTCGGGGAATGCACTAAAGTTGACAGAAGTCAATTAAGTTGATCAAATAAGCTTTTCTTCTGCAGCGACTACTTGAAGCATCTTTTTTAGTTGTCAACATTTATCAGGTTATTTCAATGACAAAAAAGGCAAAGACAGGAGATTAGGCTGCCCATGTGCCACTGCACAGATGCTCTTACTGTAAGTACACTTTTCAGAAAGACCTGTGGCGCTGCAGTGATGTCGCACAAAACTCACGTGTTCAGTGTACAAGCCTGTCTTAAGGCTATTTACATTTAACATTAATTGATAAAATACCTTTTGGTTAAGTGTGTTATGTAGTTTTGACATTACAAATTAACTCCCATAATTGCCAACAGAGAAGCTCCCCTCAAAAGCATCAGAAAGGATTTATCGCTGAATGCTTATAAAGTCAAGTAACAGTTTTTTATCATCATTGTCTATCATATACAAACAAAAAGACTCAGTTGTCCATTTATTTTGCTAACAACAAGTGGCAACAAATTTGGCAACAACAAAATTGTTATTTTTAGGCCATCATATTTTGGATACTTAAAAATAAAAGAAATTTCAGTACAAAAATGAGTTGTAAGTAATTCAAGATGGAGGGAAGGTGACAGCAGTGAGTGCATTCTTAGTGTGTGTGGCGGGTCTGATTAAGATTGGGTGTCAGGGGAAATGCTCCACATTGATCCACTGTCAGTAGAGAGCATCTAGTCTTTTATTACTGCAACAAGCTTGTTAATTAGAAATCAATGGTTCTACACAGCCCCTCTACGCCCTGTGCCTTTCTCCTTAACGATCAGAAGCACAAGCTATAAAGTCACAATAAAGGCAAAAACAGCAACAACTGTTTTTAAGCTGGTTTGGTTTTCAGACATGACAAGCTTTAAGATTGCTTCAAGATTGTGATCAGAATGTGATGAGTCAAGAAAGTTAACTTTATTGAGAAAAAATGAAATCTGTTGAAAGATTATGTTATTGATAAATGCATTTGTTTTAAAAACAGGTGTGATAAAAATGCATGTGAATTGATAAACCTAGATGTGGTCATAGAGCATGTGATTTGATGAAATGACCGTTTCACTTGTGAATTAATCAATTTAAATGCATTTTTCTAAATTTATTTTTGTCACTTCAACCTCTCCTTAATATGTTGGGACTTTGTGTTGGCCCACTTAATGGGTGGCGTGTTCAGTAGCACAAGTTGCAGACTGAGCAGCTGTCTGACGTGACCAGAGTTTGCAGGTACATGTTGCTGTTGTATGGAAAGCTTGACATCCGTGTGGCACACTAATTATGAGAGAAAGCATAAAAGACAAAAGGGCTTCTTTGAATCTTGTGTTAAATGTTCTTAATAACAAACAGATATGAGAGCTTACATGCATGATTATAAGGATTGCCCTTATGTCTTGCTTTTATTTTCATGGATGTTGTTTGTCAAATTAAATGAGTACAAAATCAAGTGGTATTTAAGTTGATAAATAAGTGGAAATGAAACCAAGACCTCAAAGGAAAAAAAAATTGTTGCTGACTTACATTCAGAATCTTTCCAACTTTTGGACCCATAGGGTCTCTCTCGTTCGGAGACTGGGCTCTATATGACTGGTCCACCAGCCAGTTAATAAACAACAATAAATTAGAAAGGACCAGACTCTTTCTATTCTGGCTGTATATGTTTTGTCACTTTAATGGCTAAGAGTGCAACTAGTGCTAGTCAAAAACATATTTATTAGATTTAACATGAAGAAAGTACATTTAAAGTGCATTTAAAATGTGTTTTTATTTAAAAACGACAAAAGTGAGACATACACTGTTTACAGGCACTTGTTATAAAGCTGGATGGTCGAACAGATGTGACTTTTGTTGGCGTGTCTTTGGCGGGTTGTTAGAGTGCTGCCCTGGACCTGGACAAGGTCTCGCTCATGGATAGGCTTTGACAGATTGACTTAAAGCTTGTTCACTCATGAAACAGTCTGGGGTGAAGGGGGGCGGACCAGCTGTGGGGAAGGGGTGTAGGTCAATAAGGCTAAACAGACTGATGTCCCTGAGAGGGACACAGCAGACCAGGCCCTCGGAGGGAAACAGGGCTGTAAGGCCACATGTGTCTTGTGCGGACAGAGCGGTGGGTCGAGTGAACTGAAGAAGGACTCAGAAACTGTGTTAGACATCCTGCATTATGATTTAATTACTGGTGTGGTGTTTTAGTAAAGACGATGTGTCAGCACATGAGGGTTTGGAGTACTTAGTTTGAGTTATAGTATTCATAAATTTTATTTGAAATCATTCCCTCATTTATTCATATATTCATATAATTTATGCAAGGTGGTCTTCCTAAATTTCACTATTTATTTTTATTCACTTGGTTAATAACACCGTATATTTATGGCTCTGATGAATTTCGTTGTGAAAACTGCTGTTTGAAGGCTCTACTCAATCTCCTTGCTCTCTCTTCATCATTAGATGAAACAATAGGATAAAAGGATCCTGGTTGACCCTGTCACAAAGTCAGCACATAAATACAATTACTGTAATATAAGATGTTAGCAATGTCATTTTTAAAGCTTTTTAAAATATTAATGATGTACATTTTTACTATGATTGAAAATCATTAGTTAACATAGGACATTTGTAAAGGCAAAAATTGTTACATGCAAACTGAATGCTACTAACTGGTCGGTCCTCCTCTTCAATTCAGGGATAGATGAAGAAATGTCCAACTGGACATAGTCTTACATACAATTGTTCTCTTTTCCTTTTTTTTTTAGCATACATCTAATGTAGCTTCCAACAAATGTAAAGACAAACATTTAATCACACAAAAGGAGCCTAATAAAGTGTGACTGTGAAGCAGATAAAGTGTGAGGAACAGGATGCTAGAGACAGAACGGCCTTTTCACTTGTGTTTACTGCACGGCTGTTGTCGGGTTAAAGCCAAGTAGGCAGGCAGAAAGGCTGCAGCCATCTCCTTGGTTATAGTAGTACCTCAGACACAGAACCAACACCAGGATTTTTGGTGTGTTATTGTTTTCGGCAGCAGTTATAGAAAAACATAACTAGCCCCAAAGGATTACTTTCACTCTATCTACTGCAGAAATGTTGGACATGGCTGTGTTGAGCAGACCTGTAGAAGGCCATTCGCAGATAGGTTGTCTCAGATTTAGTGCTTCACAGCAGCAGATGGCAGTGCCAGCAGGCCAGGATGGTGCCAGGAGGTTACGCAATGGAATGATGCCTCTAAGACCTGACTGGAACACTGCATGCCACATACATGTGCAGAAACACTCTTCCCACACAGTCTTCTAAAACTGTAGGGAAACGTTCATATGTGCATAATTAACAGGCCTTTTCTCAAACTTAGTCTGTTTAGCTTGTTTTATAAAGTATGTTTCTTTCAGAGGAACTGAGGTCTACCCTTAGAAGCTTTTTAGGAAGTGGCATCCCAACACTGGCATGGTGATGAAACAGATGGGACTATAGCTTCCCCATGGTCTGGCCTCTATTTCCTGGTCGTCTCTGGGGCACGTGTGTCGGTCAGTGGGATATGGGTCAGATGGTCAGCTATCTTTGTTCAGGATGGAGCCAGGAAAACCTTCATCCATTTGGAAACGCAAAAGAGCTGCTTGTGGTTCACATGCTTGAATTTCATTGATATTAGTTTCTCCTTCTTTGCTCCCTTGTAAGAATTACTTTCATTTTACCTGAAAATCACATATATATATATATATTATACCTTTAACTTTTACTTTTATGTGATTTGAGGTTACATACAAATTTTTCTGCACTATTTTCATTGTTCTTTACAGAACAACACCATATTTTAGTGTTTAATGTGTTGTTCTTGTGTTGTTCCTGTCAGCTTCTCTATAGCTTGTGTTTTTGAAGGGAGGCCATGAAAGTGGGTGTGGTAAAAGCACAGGGTGGGTGTTTTTGAGCAGAATAGAGCTGTTCAGGCCATGCCAACCACACACAGGAGCACCACACCTTCAGCCCAATAAGAGTCAGGGTTTCTCTCTGTAATCCCTCTCTAGGTTTTCTTGGAATGAGCTCATGCCATTTATTCTTGCCAACAGTTTTTAAGAGGCACCTTTACTTTTATAATGCCACTGGGGCAATTTTCTATTAATCCAATACAATAATATTTACATAGAAATGACTTTATCTACATCTTGTTTAATGAACTCAACAACGACGCCATAATTTTTCTCCAATCAGTAAATATAATTGTCCAAGCTTGTTGAACTCAAATGTACATTTTACAGCAGCTCTTATCTGATTCAATTTGATGATAATGATTGAGATGAGACGGCCCCAGCTCTGTAAAGCTCTAGCAGTAAAACCAGCCCTAAATCTGAGGATGTGTGTGTTTTGTTGTGTTGTGTGCTTTAACGTTTCGCTTGGTAGATCCAGAGAAGTGTAGAAAGCCCCGGGCACATCAATAGTTGAATAGAGCACAGTTGTGTGTGTCTGTAATGAGGCGTACCACATCACATCATCAATATTACATGCTAGCTTAGGGCCAAGGGATGTGCTCTGCTCTGCTCAAGTATAAAGTCTGAGCGTTGCATACAGTTGAATTAATGCAAGGCACAGGTTAGGTGTGATGGTGATGGTACTTGTGGTGGTGATGGTGTTGTGAATGGGCCTTGAAGGATGTTTGTAGGTCAGAGGCCAAGGCACAGCAGTGTGTGAGAGAACTATAGCTATGTCACAAACAGAAGTGACCTCCATTACCTGAGACGCTTATCTGAAAATCACATGTTAAATATATAATAATGCTTTTCCCCAGCAGTAGGAAATATGTTCATGTGTATGTATACATAGTTTTAATAATAGTTACTTTTTATTTGCACTAGTGGTCTAGATCATGTTTGGTTTAAATGTTTTCTTCATAAAGGTTGTGTTTTGTTTCTGAATATTGCGTTAAAATAATCTCACAATCTTATCAAAGCTTTAAAAACAAAACACTAGATATATTTATATATATATCTAGTGTTTTATATATTGTTTTCCAAATGTGGGTTTTATGTTTACACTAATGGCCATTATTTAGTACAGATGATAAATGTTTGATTTGTGCTTTAGTAAATAATATTAAAATGACATGAGAATACATATGATATGTATAGTACATATTGTTTCTCACAAATAAGATGTTTATAGTTGAACTTCATAGGCGCCTCATGGCTCCTCTTTCCTCTGGACCCAGTGAGCAGCACTCAGAAATGAAGTATGGACAGGAATGTTAAAGGCTACCATCAAAGGCCTCCAGCCTCCTCTTTAGATCTATGTCTGTGTGTGAAAGTAGCCCCACAGGTGATTGGATTTGATCTGATCTCATCTCCTCTGATTGGCTCGTTCATCTGCTGCCCTCCTTACAGCCAGTGTGAAATGGGTGTTAGAGGCTTGTCTAAATAATTTAGATCTTGCATTTGTATTGATCAGGTAGCACTGCTTTCCTTGGGCCTCTCCATACCCATATCTCTCCATCCTTTTTTCCCTTTTTTTCTTGTTTTTGTATTGTAACCTCATGCCCCTGGCTTTGCTTCCCTTGTGCTCTCATTCCCCTTACCTCAACATCAAACGAACTGCAGGTACACTGCTGCCAGGGAACACAAAATGTGACAGGAGTAAATGTGGAAATGCTAGAGAGAGCGTTTTTATTATCATTCCTCAAATGGAAGAAAGGGTGAAATAAGTGTAGGGCATTGAATGAACAGGAAGAACAGTGTGGATGATATGCAGTAATGGACTGTGTAGCATTGCTAAAGCGTGTCAGTGCAAATGTACATTTAATAATCCAACTTATTACATTAAATACTGCACCAAACTGTGGCTTTGCCTCAATTTGGAAACGTAATGTAAACACTAATAACATGTTGTCCCATACACTGAATGGCTTTTTAAATTGAAAATGCTGTCTCTCAGGCAAAAATACACACAAAACATGTATGCTTAGAGTGAGCATAATAATTGCTTGTTTGAATGAAAAGGCTTTTGCCTGCGTTCTGTGGGTCACATGATGTTAGGGGCACTCGGGGCAACATGCATTGAATATGATAATGCTTCTGTTGCCAAGCAAAAATACCGCTTCTCTGACCCACCATGCAATCACGCTGAATTTTATGGATCTTAGTGCTGTCTAGGCAGCCTGAAAACTGAAAATATCACATGAGTATTGCCATTTATATGTTCAAGTCATTTCAATATACAGTATACGTATACAATCATATCAAATACAAATTTACTGTTGAATTTGTCTACCAGATAATCTAATAATAAAAAAAAAATTATCTTAACTTTGGTAGAGAATTTCATTTATTTTATTGATGTGGCACTTAAAGAAAGAGAGGATATATGGTGTACATTGACTAAACCATGAGCTAGACAATGTACACCATTGTTGAGTAAATGAATAATGTGAGCGCTTTGAGTCTCTGTAAAAATATATATATATAAATCAAATTCATTATTATTATTATTATTATTATTATTATTATTATTATTATTATTATTATTATTATTATTATTATTATTATTATTATTATAAAAAATGGAGCCTATAGTCCAGAACTGGTGTTGTAGTTGTGTGTAGTTGTGTACCGGACATCTGGAAATAATGAAAGGACTTGTGGTATAAATTCTTAGGGCTTTGAAATGGAGGAGAGACGGGAGGGACGAGAATGACTAAATAGTTTAACTCCATGAGACATTGTTGTTCTGTGTGTATATGTGTTAATGGAGTCCCTTTAGATACAGACAGAGAGACTGGAGCCACACAGGAGTCTGCCCACATTGTCACACGCACAACCCAAAAGGACAACCCACTAACAAGATGATATTCTTGCTATAAACACAGCAGTGCCATTCAGTTCCCCACAAAAAGAGGGGGATTCCAGGATCAGGAAATAACTGTCTCTGACTCTCCCTACCGCTATGGATTTTATTCCTCTGTGTACACAAGTGTATTTTGGGGGTGTGTTCTCCTTTGAGCTGCAGACAGTTTCCTTCTCTGTGATCTGTCTGGCTGGAAATGGTCCAGCTGTGGAGCTGTTTTCCCCCAGTGATGCTGCCGGCTCTGTGGTCCTGTCATTCAGGGCCTTTGTTTACAAGGTGGATCAATAGTTAACATGCCTGCGGATGTACAATTGTAGATCTTTAAAGAGAGATAATAGACCTAGCTATAGTCTGCTCTACAGAACCCATAGATGAATTTATGTTAAGCCAGTCTATCGGGGTGGAGGCAGTTCCCCTCATCACTCTCTTTTTAATCTGGTTTGTCTATGGGGGCGGGAGACTTTGACTAAGGCACTGTTATCTGTACAGTGGGAATTATTTTACATTTCTGAATTGCAGCTGGTTGATTTAGCTGGTTGTTATATTGTTTATATTATGTGTATTTTCCAGGTGATGGTTATTTATTTATTTCACCAATACTAATCAGACCAAGTTTCTTTTCTTCCGAGCACAACTAACAGATAACTTAAAACTATATACTAATCAATGAATGTAGTGTTTACAAAAATTGTACTGAATCAACAAACCAATAAATAAATGCTGTGTTTTAGATAGTAAAGTGACTTCAGTAATATCAGACAGTTAAGATGTATTTCTCTGTTTTGTCTCTTCAGTAACCATATCCACCAGTGTGTCTTTTGACGGTTTGCTGGTGACTGGCCTCTACACGTCCACTCCAGTCCAGTCTGCTCCGATCCCTGCTCCTGCTGCCTTTGGCTTTGGTAAGTCGATACTATGACAGACTGTTTAGAGTAGCCCCTCACCCACACTCCTTGAGCCAATATAAATGCCTCATTAAAACTTAACTTTGTTCTGTCTTTTAACACAAACAAGCCTTTAGATTCTCTAAATAGTATCTTAGCTCTGGGACTGTGTAACATAACAGCGAGCATGACCCAGCTCAGTGATCCACATCCGTTCCCAGAATGAATGTAAGAGCACTTCCTCACTCCCGTTGTGACAGGCGATGATCGATGAAGAGGGGAATGATGTGGCCGTGGGCTGGGCCAGAAGAATTGTTTTTGAAAAGAAAAACTGAATGTTGGATCAGGAAAAAAGACACTGTAGTCTGAGGCCTCTATAACAAAGATAGTGTGTTGTTTAAATGGCATTAGGTCAACTGCTCAGATGTGAAGTTGCACAAAAAAGTCCAGTGGCCAAGTATTTCTTCAAACATTTGTATATGATTAGTAAAGAAGGGCTTTTGAAAACACTTAAGTTTGGAGTACTCTCTATCATGTGTTATATTTTATTTACACTTTACACTTTTACATATGTTTATAAAGCTAAAAACTCTCTTTTGTATTCCACTGGTATTCAGATCAAGTGTGTGTGGATGTTGTCTGTGTTCAAGAAGGTCCAAGAGAACAAGGCTATTGGTCCAGAACTAGTGTCCACTGGACTCACTTATCTTGACTAAGTCCACTGTTCTTCTGATGCTGACTTCATGACAGAGTTATTTTATTGGCAGCACAGTTTACTGGGAGGCATTCAAGCAAAAATTGTGTCACCTTTGCTTCACTCTGTTTAATTCCATAAGTTTTAAGGGAATGCTCTTTGGGGTGATAGGCGCAGTGTGTGGAACTGTGCGTTTGTGCTGTCAGCCTGCAAGGATTCACACATAAACTGTAAAGTAGGGAGATTAGGGCACACCAGAAAGGTTTCATTGTGGTTAAACAAGGATTCTTCCACAGAGTCCCATCTGGCAGCTCATGTAAACACATTATTATTACAGAGTGACTAATATCTAAACAAGACAATAATGCACTGCAACAACAAGGATGATTTAGCATTTCATGTCCTTTGTTTTAGTGCCAATTATTATAGAGACAAGAGACTGTTAGAACAAAGATCCTTAAGGGAAATGCCTGTTTATAAGAGTCACATGCTTAAAGGCATATTTAGTGCCTTTAAGCATGTGGTTCTTATAAATTAAATATATGTTTTCTGTTACAAGAAATAGTTACATAGAGCTGTTATTGCAGGAGCATGTGTCTGACAGATGCTGGAATAAATACCTACTGTCACCACAGACCACACACTGAGACACAGTTAAGTTTTAAATTAATGCAATCCAGAACTATTTATGAAATAATAGTGAGACTAGAATGTGATTATTTTTGCTGTACTGTAATGTCTCTGAGAATGAAGGAGGAAGAACTCGAGGAGACAGAGGAGTAAGTGTGTGTGTGTGTGTGTGTGCCCATGTGTAGTGGTTGTTGTGGCACACTCAGACAGGAGGACTGCATGCCAGGCCCCAAACAGAGAATTCCCTGCGGCTGTCACTCGTCGCTGCTCTTTGAGGAAAGCTCATAAAGCAAATGCAGTACCACTAGTGTTCAAGTGTCTTTAAACACAGAATATATTCCCCGTTTCTGGTCCCTCGTCTTTTGTGGAAGTGCTCTGTCACATGATCTGCTTTTAGACACTAATGACAAGACAGAAATAAACATTTTATAAGCTTCCATTTTTTTAACAATGGACTTGACAGTATATTTAGAATCTTTTAAGAGGGGATTTTCACAGCATTGTCAGACTCCCAGATTGTCAACACCCACTCATTGTCAAATTAAGTGACGTGTGATGGAGCACTGAGTGATGTTCACGACAGTCTGGAGAAGTGTATTTCCATATGCACGTCTTCAGGTACTGGTGTGAGATGTGGCTCGAGTTTCTTCAGGCCGTCAGTGGCTTACCACAGACCTTTATTATGCTGGAATTGCACTTCTATGACTAGTGTTGAATCAGAAAAACATGAGCTAAAACATGAGCTAAAAACAATGTTATGTTTGGGGCACTAGGATCACTTGAGAGGGAGAACAGTGGAGTGACAGTTGACATTAAAATATACTGATTTAGATAAAAATGCAAGGGATGGACAGGAAAAAACAGATAACATCTATTTAAAATATGGAAAATGTATTACAAACGCAAGTGCAGTCTATTTTAAATGACAGTTTAGGTTAACACAACAGTCTATAATTGTTTAACACAAAATAATAAATAAAAGACTTGGAATGGCTTCATTTCTGTTTATTTAATCACGCAGACACAGTCTCAGTTCTTATTGTCTCACAGCATCTTTAGCACAAAATAACATTGTGGAAAGAAATTCTTATCAATAGACAAGCCATTAAACTCAGTTGGCAAAAGAGAAAGTGAAAAGAGATATGCATAACAACAGATCAGATAAAACAAAGACAATACATGAATTACTTGTGTGTGGGAGTACAAGAGGAGAAAGTAGATAAAAAGCATTTCTTCATTCACTGCGACAGAACGGCTGATTGGTGTAGCTGTGCCAGTGCTGAGCGCTCACAAAGTGGTCATTGATAGATGGCTCGTTTTCAGAGTGGTGTTTATTTTGTCATTCATTTGCATATTTGTATGTATTTACAGGGCACTTGGCTTCAGCCCCATTGCAATATGATAGATCTGGCTGTCTGACAAAATAGACAGCTTAGTGACAGGGACATCTAGTAGGCTCTCTGTCCCCATGACGGATGGGCTCATGCTAACACACGTCGATTAGAGATGAAACCTGGTGCACCTTGACCTGTGGAGGAGGGGCCACTGAAGGTGTGCAGCCAACAGTGTAATCACACCATGTACACATCCACAAGGCCTTATGTGCTAACAGAAACATTAAAATACTCCATCATAGAAAGCTTTCTTTCTTTTCATTATTCACAATTATGCATTCAAATGTAGAGATCACACTCATCCATCTCCAGGATGAAGGTCGGCTGTCACCGCGCTAACGTCATAAAGGTAGATTGAATGTCAACCAGAATGTCAGACTATGAGAGATGGCAGCTCATCATGTCAGTATTTACAGAGACAAGCTCACAGGTGTGTTTGCTCCTAAACACAAAACCTCAATGCATTCTCTAAATCCCAAGAGGACAAACGTGTGCTCCTGCATACCTCTCCATCAATAGGATGAAAAAAAGACAGGAGCTCCTGCATTAGGAGTGAGGATAAAGAGAAATAATATAGAAAAGGTTGGGGTTGGAAGGAGGGAAAGGGCGAGAGAAGGGGTCCCATGGGGAGAGAAGCTGTCAGTCCCTGGGAGACTTCAAACACTGTGCAGTTCTGTGATCAGCCTGCTCTGTGGCTCTCTGCTGACAGCTCCCTGACTGTGCCGCTTAGACTTCTTCATACACACACATACACCTCCTGCTACTATAAGAGCTCTTACGCTTACTGACTTATCCACTCATAGCACAACACATTCAAATTCTATTGACACACTCACATGGATGCTAATGTTGGCATCTTCTCTGACATTCACACATACAATAACCTTGAATTGAGACACCTACATTTCCTGTTGCAACTTTGTCAAGGGCAAAGTGAAGCCACAAACTGTTGCATCCAAACTTTGGGCTACACAGTAAGGTAGTGCTGGTTGTGGCACTGATGACTTATATAAGCCATTACTCGTTCTCTGCTCATGAGGCACCCAAAGGCAGATCCCTCGATGAGGAATTCATTAGTGCAGAGAATGAAATGAGTTGTCAGGACCAGGGTTATGTATGGGAGGTGATTTGTGTTCTCTGCAGCGCACAGCGAGATCAGAGTTGAAATTGGATGAGTTGGCTTGTTGTAAATCTCCCTGCTTCTTGAGCACAGGACGCTCCAGAGCGTGTGGTCTGCTTGTCCCAGCTTAATGTGGCCACTTTTACCACTTCCACAGTCCTTTGAGGCCCATAACAGGTGTCCTAAACTTGGAATGCTTAAATGAGGATGCATCGTCACAAGTTATGTATTTTTCACAAAGCTTCAAAGGAAGTAAAAATCAGCTCTACTTTCATAGAATTTAAAAGTATTCATCCATTATTCATTTCAGCTACACCTCAGTGAGCTATGCCGTGCATTAGTGTTGGACATACATCTTAAAAGCATAGGTCCTGTCTCTTAGGTGGATGGTGGACCTGGAGGAGCACAACTGTGGGGTATTTACTGGTTCACTTGGTGTACACTAGGTCTGCTGAAAAAAGTCCTTTCTTTGAACCCCCGCAGCCTCACTAGGTGTACTGTACATGCTTCTGTTTGTGTTTGCACTCATGCCAGTGTGAATTTGTGCCTTTGAGTGAGCACTACATATGTATTTATACGCACATTTGAGTGCATTTTTCTTCAGCTGTTGTATTATTTTGCATCCAAATATATGGTAAAATTGTCCATGGTGACCAAGAGAGAAGGAAAATGGAAAGACAAGAGCTGGACCGACTCGTATAGAGTGTCCAGGTTATTTTTTATTTTTTATCCAGCAGGAAAGAGCAGCAGGCGTAGGCTGCTCCTTACATGTGTGGTTTCTCTTGAGCAAAGTTCTGTTGTTTTCCGCCATGCAGAGAGGTTGGTTAGTTGCCAATGTGAATGAGCAATAAAAGGAAACAAAGATAGACTCAGTCAGTTAAGTTTGACATATTTCTGTGAAAACTCGAGGGCTTGCATCATTTTGAGGCAGAGCCAAGGTCACCACAACATTTCCCTTTGTTGTTCTGTGATATAAAACCCCATTAAAAGTGTGTGGGCACCTGTGGGTTTAGTGTGCACACAGCGATTTCCGTTTCACAATGTACTTATCAAGTGGAATACAATTACAGACCTATACCTTTTTTTAAGTTCCCCTGTGGAGAGTTAGGTGCAGTGGAGGTGCTTTCTCTGTAGGATGAACTCTGGTTCTAAAGGCTTGCCTTAGAATGTACAGCATTAGAGAAGAATAGTTCAAATTCATTGTCCATGGTATTTCTTTTTTAAATAATCTGTAGCAGTTTACCCTTGTCCAAAGTGACCCATATTGGCAGTAAAAATATGTGATGACCTTCTCTGCAGTCGCCCTCCTTACGAGAGCTGTTGCCCTGTTTAGTTCACTGCCTTCCAGCGCTGTTTGATACTCTGAGCTTTATCTCTCTTTATTGACATTTACACACATGCACATATGCAGAGGTGTACACACACTATATCTTGTTTATCTAAGGCTTTTCACTGGTGTCAGAACAAGACCTGTGAAACCACCAGTTTGTCTGTTGTTGCATTAATGGGTAAGGAACAAGAAATTAGCACAAGTCAAATCAGATTAATGAATCCCCGGCTCAAACTATTTGTCCAAGAGTCATGTTGAATTAAAAATCAAATTAGCCCTGGTGCCTGCTGGTAAAGCTGCCCTGTGCTTGCCACGCCACAATGACACACACCCACAGAACGCTGTCGCTCATGGCCTTAAGTGATTGATAGATGTGTGGATGGACAGATGGACGGATGGTAACAAAAATGCATGCTCAAGGATGCACACTTTGGGGAAAGAGTGTTTAGTGACTTTGTCACTGAGCTTTTCCTGTGGCACTTAGCTGAATGCTGGTTCACAATTGTCATCATCCACCAGCGCTCTAGAGGTTTTGCTCTGTCACTCCAATTAGGCCTTTCATTAACACTTTATCTTCTTATGTCCAGTAAGGCTCATTACACAAGACAGCACTTAAAACAGAATATTCCCTCTTGGGTTAGCTAAATTTAAACACAGTTCAAGAGAAATCTGCAATAATATGAACATTTCCCCCCCTGCCAAACCCATGCATTTTGCTGTCTAATCAGACATATCCGCCGTTATATTATATACTTTCTCTGTTCTATCGGGACCCACCAATGGGAGAGCCCCTAACTTCTCACAGCATGCAAGCTTTACCGGTATGTACTGGCTCATCTAGTAAAATCCTTTATAATAAGGCTTAGATAAACTCTCTTATGATATTACTTTTTTACAGATCATTCCATTTATAATATGTGATTAGGCACTAAAAAAGTTGTCCTTAAATGCATGAAAAGAAAATATAGTCCCTAAAGTAAAAATAATCTTGTATGTGCATTTTTGTGCCATACATTGCATTTTGTGTCAGCATATCTTTGAGATCTATTGTTTGTCTGTACAGAAATGTAGTCCCATCTATCATATATCACAGAGTGGGTCTCTTAAACAGACCTCTCTTTCACAACATTTATTTATGTATTAAAATTTTAATCTCGACAGTAGTCTTCCTTTACCCCATTTATCTTGATCACTAAAAGAAAGCATCATGCCGATGTGTGCTTTTAGTCATTTATAGCTATTGGTGAGTGCAACATATATGGAATAATGACAAAAGCATTCCATTTGTATTATTACATGAGTAGGCGAGGCACTTAAAATATAAAAATATAGTCCTTGTGTATAGCCATGGTGTTGTAACTTTTCTACTCTCAGCCAGAGCCGAACTGGCAACTCTTACAATAACCATGGCTCTGTGTGTACTTGTGTGGGTGTATGCGTGTGGGGCCTTGTCCTCAGGAGTTTGTGCATGATGAATGATGGATGCTGTGAGATACAATGGAGGCCTAAATAAAAGAGCAATTCTTCTATGACTGTAGTCTGCATATGGGGGAAATGGGTCAGGTGCTCAGGGCCAGTGCAAAAATGTAATTTTTATCTATTCATAAATTTGTTTTGTTTAGCTTAACTTACTAAATACATAAACTACTTTTATAGTAATTGTCTTTGTTTTCCTTTTTTTTTTTTTTTTTTTACAACCAACCAGACCAGGTGTCCTCTACTGACATGAACCAGACTCAACTCCGATTCATGCGGCAACAACATCACTCATGCATTTTCCCACAGCGCCTCCTACTCTCAGTGGCATTTTTTTTTACCACCCATATTAACACACAAGCTTCCTCCTGGCAGCACTGGCCTGGAGCCCTGCCATCACCACAACACTGCCAACCTGTCTCCATGGCAATGTGATTGACAGGCGCTAAGATGGATGCCCGGTTGAGCCAATGGCATATCAGAGTTGGGTTGTCATGCATGCGACTCCCTACAGTGGTTCTGGCGGACCAGCTGAGCACACAATCACATAGCAACATAGCATGGGCTTATTGAGCAGCACAAAGCACTAGAGGTCCCTACTCAGCCTGTCACTACTGTCGCAATATATCATTTATGTCACTATTGTGCGGCCTTCTCTTGGAACATGTTGACAGGGGCATTATTTTGGCTTTTGACACATTCCCATACATTCATAGGCTTTTGATAACACACATTTCTGTTCCATTTAGACAAGCTTTAGTATGTTCCAAATAGGAGCATTTAATGGACCTTTTGAGTTGTATACATACAATTTAAACATATAAACTGACCCCTAAACGCTGGAGTCTTTTGAAGGACAGTTGAGATCTAAGTGCAATTTAAGTATCTTTTTTAAATTAACCAGATGTCAAATGTTGTGTCTAAGTGGTTAATGATTTTAGTAAAGTGCTCATCAGTTCAAATAGTGCTTTTCAAGATTCTTGCAGTTCTGCCACAAAGCTTAGTAATGTGCTCTAAAGCCAGTTAGACTGTCTCCTGCTGGTCCTACAGTGTGAAGTCGTTGCCAGGTTGAGCCACCAATTGCCCATCTGCTCCATCAGGAAGAATTCACACTCCATGTATTTGACTTGTTTTGAGCTTGGCTGTGAAAGGCTCATTAACTTTGCAGTGACATATAAAGACGGATAAAAATGGTGCATTTAGAAAAAGAGATGTTCAATTGAACATAGCCACATGTGAACTCTAGTGTTTACATATTCAACACCAGACGGAGGGGAAAATGTGTTTGGCCTTTGTTACAGACATGGACAGATTGAACATGAATATTAGGCACTCTTTTTTGGGGCAATCAGTTTTATTCTCTGTCAAACCTGAGTGTTTTTAGCTCATATTCATGAAACATGCTCTACCAGACATGAAGTCAGCAGGTCAACTTTTCTTTCCGTTAATCCCTAGAGACTTCTTTCCTCAAATGCTTGTGAAAGAACAGCACGGATGTTTAGCAGTTTACTGTGGATATGCTGTTACAACACTCCTCCAAGATCCTCTTGGGGCTCTTTATTCAATCAGCTTTGGCCTCAAAGACACGCAACATGAATGCTTTACCAGTAAGGGTCTGTGCAGCCACAAACATCTGCCAAATGCACTGCTTGTAGCAAAAATGTATAACATCTACCACTATGTAAAACCCTGTGGTCAATAGAGCAAAACATTTTTAATAAAGATAACTTTGGTAATACATATACATTTAATTAAAACATAATCTTTTCTTCAACATACTATATATTAATAATGTACTTATGTAATCCAAACTTAACATAGCAGTGAAGTGACCAACACTGAGGTGAGCAGAAAAAGTCTTCTCCTCTTTTAATGTGTGGTGTGACCTCAGTGTGTAAGGACAGAGAAGCATGTTGAAATGATGAAACAGGCCTTCTTCTCATGCGCTCCTCATCTATCTCTTTGGACACAACCAGGAATGTCAGAGCTTTTTTTGTTGTAGTTTGTATGTTCACTTCAGCTTGTTGCTTCACCAGAACATTTGGGATTTGGATCTCATTGAATAATAGTGTTTCTTACTCTTGCTCTCCATGCCAGAACATGAAAGGAACTAGTTTTGTTATTTGCATTTTTACGCCTGAGTGTATGTTTCAAGTGGGAATAGAAATTCTGTGAGCGGTGTTGAGTCCCAGTGCTGCTGTGTCCTGGAGTGCATCAGTCTCCTTTTCATCTTCACCCTGCCCTAACCGCTTTTCTTTAGACAGACCGAGTTCCTCCCTTTTTTCATTTTCACTCCATATTTTCTCTTTATGCATTTTTTGGGTATTTCCTGCAGAATTCTTTCCACTGTTGATTTTGCTTTGTCACAAGATTTGTTTTAACCTTTTTAAATATTTTCCCTTTTATTTAATCATTGTCATGTTTTTTGCATAAGTTTTTTTTCCTTGTGATTATTAGCTTCTACTGAAGTTAAAGTATTTGATTGAGTGATTATCAATATTATACATTTGTCTCAGTGTACATTGCTCTGCATGTCCCTCGTCCCCGTGTATCTTAGCTGCTTTCCAGATAGTGTTTCCATTGCTATGAGAGCATACAAACATTGCAAGCGTAGCATTATGAACATCTGCAGGGATTCTCAAATTGCACCAAGGCAATGTGGCAGATAGACTGCACACTGCACTGTATTATCTCTTCTTTGGAGCCTCAACAGTTCTGCAGCACTACGTTTTAGAAATGACACTGTTTAGATGTCAGTAAGGCTAAATGGTGTGTGTCTATGTTTTTCAATGCATGCTAAATACTGCTAGGGCACAGAAACCATTTCTACTGCTCTGTATGTTTGTGGTAAAGACAGAAAGCTCTGGGGATACTTCAGAAACAACACTGCCATAAGCCCAGACAGTAATGTGTTTTATGTCCACTTCTCTGTGTGAGTGTGTATGTTTGGTAACAATAAATCCAGGCTGTTGTGCAGAGGTTGTAGCAAAGGTGATTGGCAAACATCAGTACTGTTAGAGGGTGATTACATCCCAGTGTGTTATTACACGCCAGCTCCTTAGCAGGGTAAAAAGCTGCTTTGCTTGACAACTCGTAAATCTGACACATTAGGCCTGCACACAGGGGGCACTCGCACATAATGACACAATATGTTGCTGCTGTTTAAGAGACTCTAAATTACTCAGACTTGATGGATGTTTAAACTTAAGAAGAAACATCAGAAAATCCTTGCATGACATCAGTCTTTTTAGTGTCTAAGTTTGTGCCTCAGTTTGTGCGGTGTCCTGATTATTCAGTATTTGTAGGGGGCACAAAAGTACATTTTATTTACAATATTTACTGCAGTTTACTGCTTCACTGCTACAAAGCCATTTAGTTAGAGTAAATTATTAAACTGTTCCAAATGTCTACAGTGACTGATGCATCCGGCAACGTCCTGCCCTTGCCCTCGGTGTTATAAAGAAAAAGATTGTGTGACATGATGTCATTACATCGGTACAATCATAGCCGGACACAGACCCTCATTAATAAGAGCAACCTTGTGTTGTGCCAAAAGGCAGGAAGGCTGAAATAAACAAATAGCAAAGGAGGGGAGTGCCTGGTGGTGGATTAAGCTCAGTGATCACTCTGGATGGAAAATAATAACAGTAGGATGACAGTAGATCAAACAAATGATACAGAATTAGATTTAGATCGACATGGGTGAGATTAGACCTGTATGACCTGGTGCTGAAGATTCTGTCTAATAAGCCACCTTTTATCAGTTTATATCATAATGAGTTACCTTTTGTTTGCTTTATATATTAAAATACTACTAACCAGTTGTCACACTTCATTTTTAATGCAAGGTATTATAGTTACCCTAGAGGTCAGCATAGGGAGCCATTGATTATGTAGTCTCTGTGTTGCATTGATACATTTTTCATTTATTATTTATTTTTTTGTTTTTATCTCATTTCTGCTGCAGGTGTTTTGCCAGAGCGTCAGTTTGGTGGAACCCAGTTTGTTTGCAGTGTGGTCGCGTCCCATGTTAGCCACCAACCTTCCACCAGTTTTAGCTTTGTATGGATCGCTCCACCACCAGGCACTGGCTGTGTCAATTTTCTGTAAGTATTTCCTTTTTGTATTTGTGTTCAAGCTTGTCCTGTTTTCACAATAAACAAAGTTTAATGAAGATCCAATTTTGAATGTCAAATACATGAAAAGTTCTGTGGCCAAAAACTGACCCATTAATGAGCTGACTTGCTTTGTTCACAGCCAGTGAGGATGAATGTGTAGGTAAGAGATTAAACAGTGGGCACTGGTGATGTTTTTGTGTCCCAATTTAAAACAGTGCAGTTCCGAGCAGTAACAGGTGTGTGTAACATGGAGAAACAGAAACAACTGCAGCTTCTCAATCAATGGGAGTTGGCACTTTTTCTTTGGAAAGTATGTAAGTTGTAGACCAGACCCACCCATTCCCTCGAGTCGGGCGTTGACGCAGACTGTGACACAGAGTCTAGGTCACAGCTCTGTCTGCTCTGTGCACACGGTACTCCTCTGTTAGCTTAAAGTAAATCAACTCTCAGAAGCTCATCTAGCCTTTAACATGTCTGTGTTTCTCCATTTCTGCCCTCTATCTACCCTTTCTTTTAGATTGTCTGGCTGTTGATTTACAGCCTTATGCTGATAATTTGTCAAAATGCAATTAGCAGCTGTGTTGAGACATTGAACTGATTAAATAACGCTGCTGTATGCAAAGTCACCACAGTGCAGTGCTTATAAACTTCATAGAAGAATTGTCCATATTCATGATGGGAATAATCAAGGCATTGCATATCGTTACTGTTAGTTATTGATTTAAAAACACACAGAGACACAACAAGAATACAAATTTTGGCAGTTTTTTACAACAATCCTTCATCAGAGTCCTTGAGGAGCGCAAAAAAATAACAGACAGACTTTTATAAACAGACAGAAAAGGATTCAGCTGGGGAATTTGTTAAAGTAGAAATGCCATTTAGAAACAATCCACAATGCCAAACAGATTTACTGGCTTTTTGTTTGCCAGAAAACACATTTAAAGTGGAGCGTGTGTCTTATAAGGATTGTGGGTTTTTTGTACATGATTGTGTGCTGTGTTCGTGTCTTCAGTGTAAACGAGGGAGCAGTCGTTTGCCAGGGGTGATTACAGCAAGGCTGGCAGGGGGCCACAACAGTGTGACAATAGGGGCCCCTGCGGCTGACCTTATCAAAGTCAGACAGTTACACTGCATCTGGCATCCACAGACTCACAGTCCAGCTCAAATAGATTACACTTAGGGCCTGTTCTAGTTTGTAGCTTTGTCTTCAACAGAACAACTTGTGACAGGTGGGACCTGTGTGACCAAAATTGTGTGCCCTTTCAAAATGTTCAGTAATGACACTTGTTTGGGTAAAAGTACCGTTGTGTGATTTTTCTTTTCTAACACTATGCCCTTTCCTTCAGTACAACTTGTTCAATGATGTTAGGGGCCACTCATTCAGTCTACACCTGGAGCAGTGTCCATGAGTGTTTAAATTACAGCACAACCACAGACAGCCCATCCCGTGTCCTTCACAGAGCTAGCACTTTTCTGCCTCTACATTAATATAGGGCCAGCGAGCAGTTTTATGGGCAATATTGTGGGAGTGTTTCTGGTAACAGATCACCAGCAGTGTGATAGAGTGCCACGACATGGGCATCCCAAAGAACTCATTTTCAAGGTGGCTATAAATTGCGGCCGAGAGAGGATACAAGGAGAAAACCCAGGCACAGGGGGCACAGGAAATAAAAGATTCACTAATACTTTTTGTTTCAATTTCTTGGCCCTTAACTGAGAAATTAGTCTAGCTGGTTTAGAGCACATAAAAAGTAAAAAAGAAAAAATGCTTTAAATTCATATTTGTTAGATATAAGAGAATACACAGTTACACAATGAAAGCTTGTTATTTTAGCAATATCTGTGTGTCCTCTCTCTTTATTCTGCTTCACTATTGTTCCCTCAGGCATCAGTACATCGTATAGTTTACCTTTGTCAATGTATTTCTATCCATTGCATGTGTTGTTACGCCTTACATGTGTGGGTTTGCCTGCATACGTTTCACTCAGTCGGTGTGTGTGTGTGATACTGTTTCCCCATGAGCCCCCGACAGCTGCCGGATTGGAGATTGCTTTAATTACTGCATCTATC
Organism: Perccottus glenii; assembly: GCA_024416835.2. Lineage (NCBI taxonomy): Eukaryota > Metazoa > Chordata > Actinopteri > Gobiiformes > Odontobutidae > Perccottus > Perccottus glenii. Next base: position 8,844,357 of record CM044563.2, read on the forward strand.
CCAAAGTAATTTGGTGAGATATCTGTACATCAGCACACATCTCAAAGTCATTTCATCCTCTGTGTAATGGATGTGTGTGGGATATTGTTAAGATCTCAGCACAAAAAACGTAATTTACAGTGCATTTAAGCCTCGGATGATAAAGAATGTGTTGTGTACTTACAACAATGATTCACACCACTGCAAATATTGGTCACTTTAATTTGAAACAAAGGGGTTCA